>WBND01000240.1:686198-715265 GCA_013398595.1 Tychaedon coryphoeus | reverse complement strand
CAGATGGGGACAGAATCCACATTTCTGTCACATCCTGTACTGCAGCCCAAGACAGGGGGGAACAGCAGAGAGGCAGAGCCCCCTTCTGCTCCAGCAAAAGCTGAGCCACATCAGAATGCTGCCAATTAAAACTAAAATGAATGACTTTGCTCTCTCTGTAGGTGACCTGTCTGCACGATTTCTTTGGGGATGATGATGTGTTTATCGCCTGTGGTCCAGAAAAATTCCGCTATGCACAGGATGACTTTTCCCTGGATGAAAGCGGTAACATCAAACACACACCGCGGTTTTATTTCATTTCCATTCACTTGCTCGGATCTGATAACGATGCTGCATGCTTTTGTTCTGGTTTTTAAGACCCAGTACATGGAATTTAACATCCTTTTGTGATACTTATTTAGTTAGCAGTATTATAATCAGGCAAATACTGACTGAGGTAGCCCAAGCCAGAATAAATTAATTCCTACAGCATTTTGACACTTACTGTAAAATCTGGGAGTGCTTATACTTTACATTTTCTCCAGTCACAGCCAGGTAGATGCATTTTTCCTGAGAATTAATCATCCTTATGTAGACATGGGCATATTAAAAATGGAAACAAGCAAGAGTTGGAAAAAAAAAGATCACATTTCCACAGCTTACTTCTGCTGATTCAAAAAGCAGGGCAGTAACTCCTTTTTGGGGGCATGACTGGGACAGCACTGTTATTTTTCCTTGTTACCACTGCCAGCAGAAGTCTGTAATAATGTGAGTTTGTGTGATCAATTAAGCCATGAAATCTTTGATTGTACAGAATATACAGAGCTTTCTTGCAGGATTTATCACTCACCCCACCTGGCAACTCTACCCTCCTGTCTGCAGGTGCCAGTGAGTGCAGCAAGAGGAAATTAATGTCATTTTAACCAATAAAACAAAACAAAACAAAAGCATTCTTTAAGCATCTAGGCTCACTTCCCAGAGCTCTAGGTGTGCTGTATAAGGAGCACAAGCCCCTCCTGTCCTCTGTGCTGCAAAGTGGTTCTGTACTGAGAACCAAAGAGATTTTTGCTGGATGCCAGGAAGTCAAGCAGCCTCTAATCTCCAAACACCCTGTTTTTTATTACTCCTTTGCAAACCTGATTTTATTTTAGTGCTGGTACTTCTGACCTGTGTACTCCAGATGAACCCATTTGATGGTCTTAGGTAATTCAAAGAAAGTTTCCAAGGCTCAGCTGAGACTTTGCAGGCAGAGAATGAGCCTGTGTCAGGCTGGGGAAGTGATCTTAAAGCTGAGCTTCACGTTGTTTTTTAGCACTCAGCAGCTGAGTCAGCTCCACAGGGAGCTCCACGCTGGAAAACAGCTTGGATGCAGTCCTGGCACAACAACTGGATGGAAAGCCCAGCTCTCTGCCTTCCCCCCTGCTCACTGCTCACTTCTCCAGCTTGGATTTCCCTGCCTGGAGAAGCCAAGTGTGCTGTTGGGAAGGCAGTGAGTAGCTCCAGAGCTATTTCCAAGGGAGCCTTGCAGCTCTGAGGAGCCTCAGCACCATTTTCCCACTGAACACCCATCACCCTTGCTCATTCCAAGGCTGCCAGGAGAGCTGTGAATCCTGAGCTTCTGCAGATGAGTGTCACTTATTAAAATCTCCTCTGTCACGGGGAAATTTCCCTTGCCTGTTTGGATGACACACACCAGCACTGCTGGTTATTATGTTCACTCTGGCAGGACATCAGGAAACAAAAAGAGGAACAGCACAAGAGAGGATTATGTCATCTTTTTTTCCTCCTGGCTGCCCAGAGGGAAAAGAGCCAAAGACAAACAAAACAAAAAAAAGTTGCCCACAGCTTCCACCCTCTAATCCCTGCTGCTGAGCACCTTCCAGATGACATTGCTCTGTCCCTTTTGTGCCCACTGCTTTCAGCATCGTGGAAATGTCACACTTTGGTGACATTTAGAGGCCTTTTTACACCAACCTCAGCACAGCCAGGTTTCCACTCCTGCAGAAGCTCAGGGATTGCCTCTGGTGTGCTGACACTTGCCAAGGGAGGAATTCCTCAGAGTCAGCCTTTCTGTGCTGGAAAATGCAAAGCCAGGTTTCCTTCCAAGGAATTACTCCCTTGGGAAGAAGATAAATTTGGAAGCTCTTGCAGAGATCTAATATGAAGTATTTTTACTTTTTAGGTTTATTTTTTTTTTAGTGAGTAGTTCAGGTGACTAAACACAGCTGCCTGACACCCTTTGAGCCCCCTCACAACATCAGAACTGCTCTTCTTGTATAAAAAATTGGGGCTGGACCTCCACAAGCTTTTCAGTGACATCATCTCTGAGAATTTAAGTGTTTTTGAAGGAAAAAACCCACAACTTTTTCTCTCCCTGATTTACAATTTCCAAAATTGATTTAGCAGGAGAGAAAATAAGCTGAGTGTAGGTTTAATTCTTGCCATGCATCATCCCTGGAGCACAAGGCTTCCTCTCCTCACATTCTTGTGCTGCATGACCCAACAGCAAAACTCTCTCTCAAACCATCTGGAAAGAGCAGAGATGGAGCCTTGGCTGGCTGAGAATGAGGAAAGCCTGGGGAAAAAATAAAGGCAATTATATTTTTGTAGATACTCTGATATATAGTTAAATAACACATACATTTAGGTCAGACAGCTTGCTTTTGGTTGACCAATTATTTATCTGCTCTGTGCTGCCTTAATTCCATCAGGGACTCCATTCCAGGGGGTCAGTGTGGAGCATGTGGGGCTGAGCTGAACTTTTCCATAAAAATCTGCCTGCATGTGGAACACATAATTCACATCTGTAAAAATGACACATTTTTAACATCTTGGTGAGGACAAGCTGTTGGAGGAGATGAGGTGGGACCAGCTAACATTTGACAAAGAGGAAATCCCTTTTTTATTGCCTTCTTCTTAACTGGGTTAAGTTAATAACTGGAGGGGTGGGAAGTTCTTTTTCTGTGAGCTCTCAATGTAAATAAAGGCTGGTTCTGAAGATCAGGCATGCCTGAAATCCTGGGACACGTGGAGGTTTGTTAGCATTTCAGTTCCCCTCTGTAGATCATGTTTACATTTTCCACTCTTCCTGGCCTATTTATTTTTTAGGAAAGCACAGTTGGGGTTCTCAGCTGCTCATGTCTTCCAGCACATAAATCTGCTGGGCTTGTTTATACAAACCTTGCTGAAAGGGATGAGTGGTCAGGACAGAGGATGTGCTTTGTAAAAACCATTTTATCTCCTTTGCTTTCTGCATCTGGAAAGTTGCAGGTTGTTGATTCCAGCTGGGTGAAGCCTCGTGGGGCAGCTGCCCCATCTGCCACTTGGAGACTTTACAGCACACCATGAGCTGTTTGCTGCCTTTCTGCACCTGCAGAAAGGGCACTCATCATTCCTGTCACTGGCTCTTCACAGAAGGGTCACAGTAAATTAACAGAATTTTCTCAGCCTGTTTTCCTTCAGTCAGTGTTGACCATTTGCATTGTGCTCATGACACCCAAGGGAAAGGGAAGGGCAGATAATGTTTGGTAGGACTCAGGTAGGAGCCAGCCTGACACTCTCAGAGCCTCAGCACCTCCTCTGGAGGAGCAGAGCTGTTCTCCTCACCCTCCCCTTGAAGAGAATCCTTTCACCCTGCAGAACAAGGGATGAAATCAGCTTTTCCCTCGCCCTTGGCATTTTCTGCATCTCTTTGGGGACCAGCACTGAGCTGCCCCGTGGCTGTGTCACACCAGGGAGCAGCAGGGCCATAACCAGGTGTGTTTGTGTCCCCCCAGAGTGCAGGGTGATGAAGGGGAGCCCTGCAGGTGCCACGGGCAGCAAATCCTCCCCCACCCCCCAGAAGAGCTCGGCCAAGAGCCCCGCGCCCATGCGCCGCAGCAAGTCCCCGGCCGATTCAGGTAACCACCAGGATGGTGAGTGACTGTTCCTTGCTTCTGGGCTCCTCTGTGCTCCAGGGAAAAGCACAAACTCCCTGTGTTTGCAAAGGAAACTCGGCTGTGGTTTGGGAACAAGCAGCTACAGGGGCGCTTAGTAAATTTGGGAAGGAATTCCCTGTCGCTGTAAGGCTTGGAAGAACACAGCAACACATCTCTGTCCAGAAAGCAGGAGAAGCAATTTATTGCAGAATTAGACACACTTTTATAGACTGGTTTGCAGAACCAAGGACAGAACCAAGCTGTCCTTGTGGTCCAAGTGGTCCAAGGTCCACCTCTTGTAAACACGCTTTTACCAAAACATCACGTTCCTCATGCACTCCTCCTGTCCACAACAGCAGGTGTTAAACTTTGTTATTAATTCTTTCCCTTCTGTTTTCCTTTGAGTAGCCTGGGAAAACTCAATTCTGCTTTTTTTCCCTGATTCTCAGCAGTATGCACAATTCCCCATTGGTGAAGTGCAGTTGTGGCTTGAGTTGTCTCACGCACAGTCTCACAGCCTCCTTCCCCAAAAAAAGTTCCTAAACTTGGAAATCAGGGCCCACAGTGCTCCCAGATGGTCCCTGTAGATACAGAGTGATTTAGGGTGACCTCCTGTGCAAAGCAAATGGTGATTATTGCACAGGTCAGGAGTGGCTCCTTCCAGGCATTATTTAAAGGAGATCAGTGACCTTGCAATTGCAGAACTGGTGATGGGTTTATTGATGGGACACTGAGACACTCATTCAGCAGGGGAAGAGAAGGAAAATGGGAATCCTAATTTACTGCAGCAGCATTTGAAATGCCTCCCTCCTTCTTTGGTAGCACACATGGAGAGCTGCAGAGCTGTCAGTCCAAGGTTGGGCTGCAAATTCAGTAATTCTGGTAATTGATAGTTTAGAGTCATGGAGAGTTTCTGGGGTTATGATTGATCTCTCACCTGCCTGCCTGCTCTGTTCCAAAAGAGAAACAGACATGGCCTCTCACTACAATGGCCAAATCATCAATTAAACATGTCAGAATTCCAGCTTCAGTTCAGGTGTCCCACAGCACCAACACAGGTGATACAAACCAGAAATTCCTTTTCACCATCATGCTAACATGCTGCATATTGCATAGGAACATCACACAACAGCTGACCACGAGTAGAAATGGGATTATTAGATAGAAACTTCTCTTGGCAGAAGGATATCCCAGGAAGAGTTCATTTGTGTAGGGTGTGTGGGTGTTCTTCAGCTACCTAAAGAGACAGTGTGAAATTGGTTGGCACATGCCAAGACTATTTTTTAAAAAATTATTTCTCTCCAGGGTGATTTTCCATTCATAAAGCTTGTCTTCAAGACTCCATTGTTGGCTGTTCTCAAACTCAGGCTTGCCATAACTGAACCAGTTTCACCATCCCAAAATGCCTGTTAAAGCTGTGTGGGCACACTGAAGGAACAGTGGGAAACGTGATGCTGATTTACAAAAACCCAGCAGTAACATTCAGTGATGTGGGAGTCAGCTCATGCATGAGCAGCTCTGAACCTTCTCCACAAGCATCAGGTGCTGATTCCCACCAGAACCAGAGTTTACTGCATGAGCATAGAGTTTAATGTGAAATGGCAATTATTGTGGTGACTCATCTGATGAGCTTTAATGAACACACTTAGCAGAGCTTTTCAGGGGGAGATTAAAACAACCAGAAAGGCTGAACAATAACCAGTTCCTGGAGTTAAGGTCAGTAATGAAGAGCAAATCAGGTTTCTTTAATCTGTCCAGACAAGAGTCTTTGGTGCTTTCCTGTAATTTCAACAAGGGAAAAAATGGCACTTGTCCTGCTTAATAAGAATAAAAGAGACTGAGCTCTTTCAGTACTGAAAAATAGAAGACTCTTGTTTTCTCAGGACAGAGAGAAAAAAAGAATACCATTTTGTATTCTTGTATTGAACTGGTAATAAATTAAGTGGATTTACAGATCTTTTAAGAATCAATATTTACATTTAGATGGGATTTTGGAGTTATCACATTCAAAAAGCAAAGAAAGCTGAATGAAGTCTGATTAATAAAAGATGATCTGACCTATTTTTTTCCCCACAGAATCTCACCCACTTAATGCATGAAAACTATTTAAAAGCAGTTTTACTTCAAATATATGCAATATTTCTGCTGTGTGTTTGCTCTCCTACCCATCTGTACCTTTTGTCTTTGTTGTCTCTCACTCTGCTGTGGTTGTAATGTGGAAACTCATGAGAGTTTGTTTGCTTTTGTGTTGTTTCTGTTCTTTCCAGTTCTTTCCTGTGCAGGTTTCTCTATCTTTTTTTTCCCCACCAAGGTCTCCAAGGCCATTGTGACATATCTGGGCACTGACATCAGTGCAGGTTTGGAGGTAAATCTTTGGGTGAGAGGAGCCTGAACCCAATTCACAGGGAGGTGTCAGGGCCTCAGTGTGAAAAGCTCAATCCCTTTAGGCAGCCAGAGCCCTTCAGGATATCCAAAAAAGTGAGGCAGCAAATCCACAGCAGCAATTTAAACATTGTTTTCTTAGCACGGTGCTTCTCTCTTGCCATTTAAATGAATGAATGAAAATGAAATGAATGAATGCAGAACAAAGAGGAGTCTTGCTAAAGGAGAAGGGAGCACACCCCAATCCTTGTATTCCCAAGGAAAATCCTTTCTCCCTTCCCTCACTAACACCCAACCCATATATCTGTACTTCCTAAGCAGTGCCAGTGGATTTTTGGCAAATTTGGAGTTACAAAGCTTCTGTGATTTCTAGCATCAATTTTTCTTCCTAAGGAGTCAGCTTTGCTAAAAGACACAGCTTAGAGCAGTGAAATCCATACTAAACCACACCTGCAGGGCACCATCCAATGCCTTCTCCTAACATGACAGAGAAAAGCTGGGCATAAGCAGAGGAGTCTCTGTGCTTCTGCTCTGATCCATGAGATTTAAATGGAGTAGGGTCAGCCTGAAGTCTGGCAAAATTTCTTTAACAGACTGCTCCAGCAAGGAGTCAGACCAAGCAAAAGCCAGAGCTAAATCTGTAAATCTCAGGGGAGAATTACAGGAGAGAAAATAATAATGTCATTTGCCATTGTTTCTTTGTTATAAAAACATGAAATTATCTTACACTAACTGGCATACTAAACAAGGGTTCAGTTATATAAAAACGTGCTGTGAGAGGAGAGCTTATGATTTTTAAAACCAGGACAGGGTCACAGGTACCTGAAGTGAAATTTGAAAATGTCTTTGCCTTGATTTGGCTCAGGGAGAATACAAGCAGGGCTCTGAGGCTGCTGCAGGACCTTAAAGTTTTAGTCCACTAATGGACAGAGGGACAAAAGCACATTCACAGGCAGCAGCAGTTGGCAAACAGAGGCAGTGTCTGTCTGTCCTGGCTGCAGGGCTGCTCCCAGGGGTCCTTATGGATCAGTGTGTGCAAAGGCAGCAGATGTCTGGGGAATGGCACATGGGACAGAGCAGCTTGTCCCCTGCTTGTCCCCTGCTTGTCCCCTGCTCATCCCCTGCTCATCCCCTGCTCGTCCCCTGCTTGTCCCCTGCTTGTCCCTGCTCATCCCCTGCTCATCCCCTGCTTGTCCCCTGCTCGTCCCTGCTCGTCCCCTGCTCATCCCCTGCTCATCCCCTGCTCGTCCCTGTGTCCTGCTCACTGCCAGCCCACAGGGCACACCCAGGGGAGATCCCTCCAAACCAGAAAAAGGGGTGCCAGCAGTGCAGAGCTGAGTGCCTGGAGGTTTGGAGGTGCCTGTGCAATCTGAGTTCTGCCACTCCTGAGGCTTTGTTTGAAGGGCAGGATGGCTCCTGCTCTCTCAACAAGCTGCTGGTTCTACATTTGCTTCCTGCTGTCTTTGTTCTGCTTGTTCCCTTTCTTTATTTTCCTGGTGACACTTCAAACCTTGACCTGGAGACAAAACTATCCATGGATTTCACTGTCCTTCCTCTCTTCCTATATAAGCTCCTCAGACTGGGATCTCATTTGCAGAATGCTGGCAGCCCCAGTCAAGCACAGATTATTAACCTTATTTAACAAGTTAGTAGAAATAGGTATCTCCACAAATTTTGAGCACTCAGGACCTGCTTTTTCCAGTTCTGTTTGTGGACAGAAAGGTGAGTTTGAAAGATGGATCTCACTCACCTCATTTGCAGGTCCTGGTGTTTATCAGCACTGGAAATTCGGATCCAGAGCCCCAGTCATCCCAGCAAACTTAAGCAACACTCAGGGAACAATTCCATGTGAGAAACTTGGCTAAAAAAGAGAATAAAAATGGTAAAGAGGGACTTTTGGCAAAGGCATAGAGTGATAGGACAAAGGGGGAATGGACTTTAGCTGAAGGAGGGCAGGTTTAGATCCTAACAAGAAATTCTTTGCTCTGGGGGTGATGAGGCCTGAGGGGAAGCTGTGGCTGTCCCTGGGTCCCTGGAAATGTCCAAGGCCAGGCTGGATGGAGTTTGGAGCAATGTGGGATGGGGGAAGATCCCACATTTAAGATCCCTTCCAACCCAAACCATTCTGTGATTCTGAAACACCTGTGGGGGAAGCAGACAAAATTCAGTTTACCTGGATCTCTAATCTCAAACATGACAGGAATATTCTCCATCCTCCCTCCCATGTGCTGGACAAGGCTGATTTCTCTCCTGAGCACAGATTTCTCTCCTGCCTCATGCACAGGGGGAGGTGAGGATCCTGTGCAAAAAGGTGCATTTGTTCCTGCAATTAAAGGATATGACATCAGCACTTCAAGGTAAATTGATGCTGCAGAGCAAATACAATGCTATGAATAAGCCATAATGCACAAAGAATAAAATGGTGGGAAAAGCTCAAAGAATTGAAATGAAAGCTGGTTCTAAAGAACAGTTCCTAATAGCTGAGTGTAGGTGAGATCCTGAGCTCCCCTAAATCATCAGGAGATTTTAGTGGAGCAGCAGTGCTGTGCACCAGCTGGGACCTGCCCTTTGCCTCCTGTTATTTTCTTGCATTTCAGTTCAAAGGAAATGCAGGCAAGTTTGCTTATGAACACTATTCTTCACTGGCAGGCAGAGAAAATTGAACTGAGCTTCTTCATTGTTGCTCCTGCTGCAGAATTCTGCTGTATTTGTAATGATATCCATCCATCTCATTCCATTTCTGATTTGGATGTCACATCTGTTTTTTTGTTGATGCTCATAAAATATTTACATGCCTGCTGTAGCACTTAAAACTCTCATTGTATTAGGGAATTTCTGTCCTGCCCTGCAGCAATTACATCCATTCTGCTGTACACTGGCTCTGCTGTTGTTCCAGTCTTGTTTGTGGAAGGGAAATTGGGGTTTCTTGCAGATTTCTTAGGTGGCATTCTTCAGCTTAGGAAGGATCAGTGACAGCTGGAGATAAAGAAAGGGGCATTTTAGAAATTGGAAATGGATTCTAGCTAATGGAGATTATATCATTCCTCTTATTCCCCACATTTTCTTTAATAGGAAACACAAATTCACTCAGTAAAATAAAACATAAAAGAGATCCAAGTTCTTTTTTACTGAATTGCCTTCATTATTTGGCATATAGTTAGAGAACTCTACTTTTTTTCCCCACCAGCCTGGAGGGCAGCTCATTTTGTAGAGTGGCACAGCTCAGTGCAGGGGCCAGCAGGAAACAGCTTCTCCCTTTCCAGAACAGGTTTTTTCCCCTTATCAATAAAGAATGGTCTGAATGGGACAGGGAGGTGAAGGGTCACTCTATTCCCCAATTATCTAGAAATCATTATTTCTACCACCTTTTAAAAATATCCATTTCCTCAGCAAGGTGCATTTGTGATGGGAGAAAAGCTGTGTGTGATGAATCAGCTCTTCCAAAAAAGGAGGAAATGCATGGAAGTGATGGATATGAAGGCAGAGGAGCCACATCACCATGAATTTGTTGCATCCCAGCTGCTTTAAGGTGCTGGCAGCTCCTCCTTTGTCCCATGGCTTTGAGCACATGTTTCTTTCCACACCTGTTTGACCTCTGCCTTTGCTGCAAACCTGAGAGGTAACAGAGGAGTGAAGTTTCTTAGGCATTAAAGCAAAAGTTGTGCTGGTTTTACTCTCAAAAATACAACATTCACACATTTTACTCTATATTTTATACCCTTCTTCAGTCTCCTCCAGACACTCAAATGCTTGATGAATTTTGAGTAACTGATTTGCAGATCCAGCTGTTACAACTGAAAGCATAATTCCATCAGGCTCTTCAGTCACTTAATCCCACCCACAGCAAACTTTGTCTAGTTTTTAATGTGTATAATTGACATCTGACATTGCTTGTGTAGCATTCAGGATATCTTCAGCCTCTGGTTTCCAGTCATGCCCTTTAACAGTTAGAGAATACAGAAATTTCTGTTTTTCTGGTGATGTGTGCCTTGGATCAACTTGGTGAACAAATATCTGTTGTGTGAAATATTGCTCCCTCCATTATCTCACTGTATTTTGCAGCTAAAATTTTTGCAGTTGTATATTCACCCTGAGCAGCTGAAACCCTTGAGTTATTCACTTGTTTATTTTTTCCTCCTGCCTAACATGAATAAACCATGGTGTTAAATGTTCGGAGACCTTCCATCTCCCCAAAGGAGAAGAATCTTGCCCTTGCTTGCCTGATTTCCAGCTTGTGTCTTGTTTTCTGCCAGCCAATGGGACCTCCAGCAGCCAGCTGTCCACACCCAAATCCAAGCAGTCCCCGATCTCCACACCCACCAGCCCAGGGAGCCTCCGTAAGCACAAGGTATTACGTTTCTTATACCTTACTACACCTCCTTCTGCCCCAGCCCCTCAGATCTGTGAGACCCTGGAGCCATATCCTCTGGAAGAATAACAGCAATTCCTGCTGTGCAAACAGTGCAGTTTGGCCTTTTACCTGTAAAAGTTGTCTTTTTGGGCAAGGTGGTGAACAAAGCACTGGCCTGATTCTTCCCCTGGAGTTGTTGATGTGTGCTGGAGACCATCCAGAAGGATCAGAGGAGACAAATAAACCACTATTTAAAAAAAAAAAATCATTGATGGATGTGGTTTCATGTGAGACCTCCTGTCCTGAAAAGCCTCAAGTGTTGGCAAATCAGGCCCATTAAACAGCAGAAGCAATGCAAATGTTACTGGAGCTCTAAGACATCACTTTAATGATGCTCCTCAAGAATTTAATTTTTTTTAAATTATTTAAGGCCGTGCTGTTTTACAGTGATTCTTACAGCTGGCGTGGTAAATGTGTTGTGGAACACTAGCTGGTCACAGACAGGCCAACAGGTAGCACAGCATCCTGGCACAGATCAGGAAACCTGTGCTGGCTCATGGATAATTCATGTATTGATTTATTTAAAAGGTACAGCAGCTGTCACAGCTTTTTCAGTTCCTGTTATTCAGCACTCTGTGCTGAGTTCTGACTTTCATTTCCTTTGCATTTCTGGAATAGCCACAATGCTGCTTCCAACAGCTTTCACTTGATACAGGAATTGGAGCTTGGACACAAATGAAGGTGTGAGAGGAAGTCAAGGGAGTTTCTCCTGAGTAAACAGAATGTACCTCTCAGCCTGATTTTGAAAGCATTGACCGAAAGTTTCTGAAGAGTAATTTAAAAATTCAGGTGGTCAGCAGCCACGTGGAACCCACCAGACTGCAGGGCTTGAACTAATTCTGTTTAACAAAGGCATAGCTGAATCCAAATGAAAACTGTGTTTTCCTCAGGACCTCACTCTGTTCTCAGCTGCTCAGCTTCTCTAAGTTTGAGAAAACACACCAAATTTAACACAATGTGTCCAGATTTATTATTAATTTATAATTGACAACAGAATCTGGCCCATGATCTGAGCTCATCAGTTCAGCAGAAATAATGCTGCAAACTGCATCCTTTGCTGCAGCATCAGGGACACAGAATATTTTCCAAACTTTCCATCTCATGTAAAACTTTGGAGATGAGGATTTGTTTCTTGGTCAAGACAAGTAAAACTCACCTTTTTTTTTAAATGGTTTATGTATGTTTTCAGCTGGCTGATTTATGATCTTTCCAGTGCAGCCCTGAGACCATTTGTAATAGATGGTGACTGCTGAGGGCAAAGCCAACCCAGCCATGATTTTCTCCACTAAGTTAAGCCAATCAGAAAACACAGATGCAGCATTTTAGGTTACCAGAATATTCATGCATCATTGTCTTTCTCCCAGGAGCAATTTCCTGCTTATGATGAAATCGCTTTTCTTTTTCCCCTTAAACCTCAAGTGATAAATGCTCAGGTTGAGTTCACCACAAAGTCCTCCTAATTTACCTCTTCTTACATCAAGATTTCTCTGAATTTCCTTCTTGAATATTTGGGTTTTACTTCATTTTGCTCACAGTTATTACCTGTGTGTGGGTCAGAGTTCAAAAAGATCCCAGGACAGCTTTAACCCTTGAGCTGGTTCCTGTACCCTTGTCCCACATAGAACTTTTAAACAAGTGGAATAAAATAGTTACCACAGAAAGAGACACTGAAAAAGATTTGCATTGGGCATTTTTTTGGATTATTTTATTAACCATTCCAACTGATTAGGAGTTACTTAAAATAAAGAATAAACCATGGAACATGTGATTTTCCTGGAGATTTGTCCTGAGGGCAGCTGTCAAACCAAGGTAAGATACTTTATTGTGGACTTAGGTTTAAAGAGATGTGTTTAAGGCAAGGTGCTGGTTTTTTATGCAGGTGCTGGAATGGACACATTGATCCAGAACAATAAAAAAAACACTTCTGAAAACTATTCCTGAACAGTTATCAGGAGCAGTGTCTTGGTTTGAAGAACAGGTGTCTGTCAATAAAGGCAGAAGCTTATCTTTGAAATGGAGAATGTAAACCCCCTCCCTCCAAATTATTATCATTTTGAAATCAAGGGACTCTCAGGCAAAGATAAGGGAATTAGGAAGAAGAGTTCTTTACTCGGAAAATTAAAATAGAAATGCAGTATTACAAAGAACAATCCCAAACCCTGCCAGAGTCAGAATCCAAGCTGACACCCGTCAGTCAGTCAGGGTGTTGGCAGCAGTGCCATTCCATGGTGGCTGCATCCTCCTGCAGGGGCAGATGTGGTTCAGCTGGAGCAGTGCTCCTGGAGAAGGTGCAGTTTCCTCTGAAGGTGCAGGGATGGTGTGGAAAGGTCTGGTTTTCCTCTGGAATCCAGTGGAAAGAAGGTTCCTTGCTGTCCAAAATCTCAGTTTTTATCTGGGTAGGAAAGGCTTGGCTCCTCCCCTGGCTGGAGCATCTCCCATGGGATGATGGAATTTTATCAGCCATGCCCTGGGACTCACTGGCCATGAACAGGAGATATCTCCTGGAGGGAGGATGGGCTGTGGGAAAGATAAAGATGATTGCCCCAGCTGTTAAAGCTGGCCCATGAGCAGATAATGTGTGCCAGGAGATCAGGGGCACTGCCCCACCCGGCTCCAGCAGATGGGGACAGAATTCACATTTCTGTCACATCCTGTACTGCAGCCCAACACAAGCAGAGATGCTCTTGCTCCTCTGTGCAGGGAGCCTGCCTTGATTTTAGCCTGGAACTCCCTGGATTGTGGTGAGCCCAGTGCATTCCACCCTCTGAGCTGCCCAAAACTGAGCCACTCAGCTGCTTCTTTTTGGCCAAGGATGGGAGCTGATGGTGAGGGTTAACACTTCCTCCTTTCTCCCTACAGGACTTGTACCTGCCCCTGTCCTTGGATGACTCGGATTCCCTTGGAGACTCCATGTAGAGCAGCACGGAGCGAAATGTCCACATTGCATTTGGGATACAGCAAAGTACCTCTGCCAAAACTAGCAGATAGGTGACTGGTGCTTTCAAGTCAAAGGACACACGGTTAAATGTCATTTTTGTTCTGTGATTTCTCCTCTCTGTGCCACAAACCAACACCTGCCAGTCTATAGAGATAGAGGGATACCATTCTTCTGAGTTACAGGGGTGCAAAACGAGAAATTTGGGGCCAAAAATTCTGTGCATTTCCCATTTTCTTCTGTGATTTCTTCTTCTGCTGCAGCCATGTGGTTTTCCTAGTGTTAGTAAAGTAGCTCCCCTGGAGGTGTGCAAAAGGAGCCCTTGCTGAGCATTTTGCAAGCTGGATGATGTTCTCCACCCATGCAAACTGCCAGCTCGCTGCTCCTCATTCACAGCCCTAATTTTGGAACCTGCATTCCAACAAGTCTTGGTTTTATTATGGAGGGCAGGCAGGGAATTTCTCGTTTGATGCTCCAGCAGAAGCTTGGATGAGATTAGGAGTGATTGTGTCAGATGCTAAGTAAGGTTAGTACAATAATTCAAATTATTCAAATATTATTTGCTTTTTATTTTTTAATAATTAAGCAAAACCATAAATCAGCTGAGTTATCTGGAGTAGAGCATCTTCCACATGCAATCCAAGGATGCTGCTAGCTGGTAACAAATATTTATACCTCCCCTATGGTATCTCTCTATCTCTGTTTGTAACAGTAATGCCTTGTGAACAGCCAACACTGAAAACACTGTGAGAATACACTTTTTATAAAGGAAAACCTTGTATCTGTGTTTTGGGAGTAAGGATTCAAGCTCCTTCTTTTTTATAAAAGCTGGTAATTTTCTTTTGTTTAAAAAACACGTTCAGAAAAAAAAAAAGTACAAAAAAAACCAACCACAACTGCAGAACAATAATAACAGCAACTCAGTTTAGAAATCTTGTCATCACTGCCAAAACAGACACGTGTGGGGGGGGAATGGTCAATTCAAAATATTGAATGTTTTGATAGTTTTTGTAATGTTTAAGACTATGTATTTGGTTTTTTACACTTCAGTATTCCTAACTACGGCCAGATTCTCTACTTATATAACAAATGAAGTTTTGTGGTGTTCTAAAACCCGTATTTTAAGGAACTCTTCTATCTGAGCAAAACAAACTCGCTGTATTTAGAGAAAGCTTTTGCTTTTATTAATCAGTAATGCCTCCTCCAGAATGCAAAGTTCATCTCCTCACGCAGGGCTGGTGGTTTTTACTGCACCAAAGCTTTGTCCTAGGCCAGC
This sequence comes from Tychaedon coryphoeus, assembly GCA_013398595.1. Classification (NCBI taxonomy): domain Eukaryota; kingdom Metazoa; phylum Chordata; class Aves; order Passeriformes; family Muscicapidae; genus Tychaedon; species Tychaedon coryphoeus. The sequence continues at coordinate 700,365 of WBND01000240.1, read as the reverse complement.
TGCCATTGCCTCCCTCCCTCATGGACTAAGCTTTGATAAAACTGATTCTTGCAGAACTTTACCTAAATGAAATCTGTGCAATCAAGTCTTTCTTTGTTGCTCTATTTGCCTTTTTTTTTTTTTTTCCAACATAGACACCTACTCCCTGTTGCCTTGCAACCCCTTGTGATTAGGATGGATTTTATCCTTGTGATGTTTGGTGCCCCATGAATGCTGGGTTGCTCCCAAAGCCACTCCACGTTTTGTTTGCTTGCATTGCTGGGGTGAAACAATCTGTGCAGGCTGCATCTTTCAAGGCTCGTGTGATCACACTTATAATGCAACTTTTTAAAAGAGATTTATCCAGAGAGAGGCCAGGATTGGGAATTGTCAAGGGGTCAGAGTTATCATGCACCAAATTTGCACCCAGTAGTGTTAGTGCATGATCATTCACACCCAGAGTTTTGCACAAGAAACCATTTGTTCTCACTGATAGCTTCATTTGATTGAAGAACTCTCTGATGCACAACTGCTGACTGGTCATTTTAAATACTGTAAATAGAATCCTGGGGTGAGTTCACAGGCTAAGGGCTCGTGTGGAGGGTTTGTGGGGGGAAGGATGGTGCTGTGGACAAAGCTTGGGTGCAGTAGCCAGCACACCTCTGAGCCCTTGGCATTGCTGAATTTTGTGTCTGAATGGGAGCAGGTCTCTGAGTAACCCTGTGCCTCAATCTGTCTGTCTGTCCCTGCAGGGACAGCTCTGTTCTACCTCACTGGGGGTTGTGAGGCCAAATGTTGGTTAACATTTGTCAAGTGCTTTCAGATCCTCTAACAGAAGGTGCTGAAATATCCTGGGTGCAGATTTGGTTATGGGTGCTAGTTTTTGGCTGTTTAATCCTGTGAGTGCTACTGCAGACACTGGTCATGAGCAAAAAGGACTTTTTTATCCTTATGTCAAAGGCCTTGGTTATGCTAATAACAATATTATTCACCAGAGCTTTTGTCTTAGGGCAAGCTTTGGTGGGACACATAATTTGACAGGCTTTTACCCTCTCCCCTGTCCTGTTGGTGGAAATCTGAGAGTCCCTCCCTGAGTCTCTGCCTTTCCAGGGACCCTGAGCAGTGGCCATGGATGGACTGGAACTGAAGTTGTCACACAGGGACAGAGGCCACTCCTGTCACAGGCAGGGTGAGCCTGTCCTCCACCTTTCCTCAGATAAACCAGGAGACCAGCCATGCAGTCCCATCCAGGTTCTCTTGCTGCTCAGTGCAGGACATCCACCAGGAAACCCAAATCTTTGCTCTCCTGGGCTGCTCTCTGCAGCCTGAGCTCTGCTGGGAGGGAAGGAATCTGGGAGATGCTTTCACCCAGTGTCTGTGAGTGCAATTTATGTAATAGAAAGGATCCCAAGGGAGGAATGATTGTTTGGATGGTTGTTGAGAAGGGCTCCTTTCCTTCCTGCCCAAAGCTCTGTTGGTTATTTGGAGATGCTTTTCCTGCTGGAGAATCACTAAGGAATCACTGAGCTCTTCCTCCTGAGCTGCACCTGCTGACACATCTAAAACCTCATCCTGCAAATTCTCCCTTGGGAATGCAGCTTGGTTTGCATGAGGATCATCCTGTGGTGGGGCTGAGCCCAGAAATCCCTTCAGGGAATTAGGGGGACCTTGAAAAGGCCTAAAATAATTAAAATAAATTGTTCAGTGGGAAAAATAGCCATTCAAACCAGCAGAAGCCACAAAGAAAACAGGGTATGAGGTCGAACTCCCAAGTTTTAAGAAGCAATTTTCTAGGTAGAAATGCCTGGGCAGTAGAAGTCAGTGAGCATTTCAGCTGTAGCATAGAGTGAAGTCTGTATTAATGCCAATATTGCATGAAATTGTACAGAAATGCATGTGGAATGTTACATACATTCAGAACTAGTTACCTTTGCCTTTGTAGGATCCCTCATCTAGATTTGAATACAAAGAGAAACAGTGCACAGGCATCAGATTTTAGTTCTTTAACCAGAAGGACAGCCCTGATTCAGGAAAGAACTTAAAAGCTTAAATTTTAGCATGTGCTTTACTCCTGTTGACTTTTCACGAGATTAAGCTTGGGTTTGGTCAGAAAGCCACCCTGAACTGCTGTGAATTAGTAATTATTTCCAATATACTATAGCAATCCCAGACCCTGTGAGATCCTGGAGCAGATGATAGTAATTCCACTACATACTCCAGAGTTCACCTTTCATATTTATTTTTTTTTAACATTTACAAGCACATATAGCTCCACATGATATGAGGATTTGCCATATTAATTCTGCTATAAAAACCCTGCCTAATTTGCCTCATGAGGCTGCCTTTAGTGCTTTCAGAGACTAATTGAATCACTGAGACCATATTGTTTTAAAACAATACAGTATTTAAGAACAAATTGGAGAAACTCTTAAAGCAGCAGGGCTTTGTTTCTTTGAAATCTGCCTTTATTCAGTATAATTTAGCAAATTTGTATATAAAGATCCCTGCTTCAGACACAGTCACTAGGAAGGAATAGCACAGACTGAGGGGTTTAACATTTTTACATTCAGGTGATGGTCTTGACTGTATGAGAGCAATGCAGCAAAACCTTCAGCCTTGGGATTTTTATCACTTAAAGCATTTATGATCCTGAAGTTTCTGGTTTAAAGCCTCATCTGGTATAAGATTTGGAGCTAGTTCAGTTCAACCAGCGAAATATCTTGAAGTGGTTTGGAAAGAGTTTGATAATGGGATTTTTACTTTGTGGTGGGAGTTGGAAGCAGCTTTTCCCTACCACTCTCTGTGTTTCCAATATCTGCACATTATTTATGGTCTTTTCAGGAGCTAGAAATTGTGTTATTTCCATAGACAGTAGAAGAATCCTGCTTGGAAAACAACTTCCACATCTCTCTCATGCTCAGCTAACACACATGTAGGCATACAAAAAAAACCCCACACACTTGGTCGAGCTGCTATTTCTCTCTCATTTGCTTGTTCAGTACTTTTGAAGGGGAAAAAAGGAGGTAGAATAAAAAATTGTGGCAAACAGCAAAGCAGTGTTAAACCCAAGCATTTCCAATGGGAAGCAAGGGCATTAAAGTGTTAGTTTCTCGTTATCCATGTGGATAACATTTTCCAGGATGCCTTGTCTTTGCTTTTTCACACTTTTGAGGTCGGTGCTGCTCCTCCAGCACAGCCTGTGGGAATGCTCTGGGATTCCAGGCTGAATCCCTGCCCAGACACTGCTCCAGGGACAGCCATCCCTGGGAGTGGCATCTTCTCTGCAGGAGCCCAGCGTGGATTTTCCACTCAGAGCCCTCCCCAGAGTGCTGAGAGAACCAGAGTGATTTTGTCACTGACCTCAGTGGTGCCCCAAAGCCATGCAAAGCAACAGAGTTCTCTTCCACTGTAGTAGAGGCAGAATCATTTTTAGAGAAAGGGATTAAAAATTAGCCAAGTAAAGTAGATAAAAAATTAGTCTAGAAAGTGTCTCCTCAAGCTAAGACAATCCATAACCAGAGAAAAGCTCTGTAGAGGTGTGTTTGCCACACACCAGGTGCTGATCACCACCACCATGGAACAAAACATCTTTTTTTTCCACGTGGTGGCTTAGGCTCCGGGTTATTTTTCTGGTTGCTGATGGAAGCAGGCTGGGACAGTGTTTGGGACTGGTGAGGTTCTTTGTAGAAGCAAATGGATGGCACAAGATGAGGATCTTTTTTCTGTGTATCTAGAGTCAGGTCAGTCCATGCAACAGGATGAGTGCTTTCCACAAGACACCTGGAAGAGATGCAGCTGAACCCCACCTTGGTGTGATTGGAGCATCATGATGAGAGCAGGAAGGTGAAGACTTTAAGTGCCTTCTAACATCCCTTGGGCTTCAGAAGCAGGGCTGTGCATGTGCCCAGCAAGGCCTAGGGTCCAATGGCCTTGACCAAAGGAGACAGGGCACACTTTAATTCTCGAGGTATTTAGCCCATCTCTTGAAAATTGCTGTCTCCAGAACCACAGGTTTCTTCTGGCTGATGCCTCTGTCACCAATCTGCATGAATCTGAGCCTCTCCACAGTATCTCAGGAAATGTTAAAGCTGATCTTGTGTCTCACAGCTGCTCCTCACTGTGGAGTGAACAGGGCTGGGTTTGCTGCAGTGCTGGTTGATTCTGCTGTTCAGATGTTCTTCATCCTCCTCCTCTGCTCCTGGCTTGAGAGCTGGTTTCTCCTGGTGCCTGCAGGTGAAAGGCTGGGAGCAGCAGTGGATGGACCCCTCTTTGTTTGGTTTTGTTTCCTCTGGAACAGTTCTAGTCAGTGATGATTGAAAGTGTGAGGCCAAGCTGACAAACCCAATTGTAACAGGGAGAGGGGAGAATTTCAGGGAATAGAAGTAGGTGGATGGAAAGGCTTTTTCCAGCAATGCCATTGCACAGCTGCTCTGACAGGATCCCAGCTGCAGGCCATGGAGTGAGTACTACACCTGCAGGTGAAAATGTGGAGTTTTGGGGTCACAGACCACTGTCCATCCCTTGGGACACTGCTTACAGAAGGTTAAACACATCAACATCTATTTTTGACCAATAGATAAGCTTCTGAGCAAATGAGAATCAAACCCAGTGGATTCAGCAGTGGGGTTTCAGAGCCATTGGGGTTTCAGAGCTGTTGGGGTGTGGCACAGCTCTGGGCAGATCACTTCTCCTTGTGCCATGATGTCCCAGTGCACAGAGGGCTGGTCCCAAAACTTCCCTCCACCTGTAGGGTGCTTTGAGATAAGCTGGTACAAAGAGCTTGGTTTTAAAATGTATTTATTGCTCAGCAAAGCCTGAACACCTTATAGAAGCAAATTGTGTCTCTGGCAAGTCTCTCACAGACATCTGGCTCTCTCAAAACTCTGCTGTAAAAATGCTTAAATATTTCAGTCATGGTGAAAGACAGACACCTCATTTTTAGCTCCCCATTGAAAGCATGGGGGAGCAACATCCCTGGGAGGAAGGAGATACCCTCATCCAGCAGCCTAAATACAACCCCCAGTGCCCCTTTTTTTGTGAGATGTACGTGCACATAGGGCAATTCGTGCCAGTAGTCCAAATATGGGCCTTGTGTTTACAAACAGTGAATAAATCTAATTATTTCAATGGCTTTCTACCAAGAAAACAGTGGGGCAGGTGTTGAAAACCTTCTTGTTTAGAAAGTGTTCATGGCCAGATGTCTCCATGGGAGAGTGCTGCCTTGCAGTGTCCTTGCTTGGTGCACTTGAACTCACTCAGTTCTTTTGCTTTTTATCTCCATCAACTCAGGACTCTTGAGCCAGTTTGGAAGTTTCTAGGTCTGACAGTTCACTCAAACTGAAGAAAAAGGAGGATGCCAAAAGGGAATTAACAAATCTTAGCAGTAATTAATCTGTCAGCTGAAGAAAAGAAAGTTGGCACCATCAGGGAAAGATGTGCTTGTGAATTTAATCCTAAACCACAAAATAACTGACTTATCCAAACATGTTTTTTGCTGTATAGTCTCAGATTATTTTTTTTGTTGCATAAAGATTGCATCTCTTTTGTTTCCATAAATTCTCAGACACTCAATAGAACACAAATGGAACCCAATACACCTAATTTTCTGCTGCTCTAACCAGGCAGAAGCTCCTCTGTAATTAATTTATGAATCTGTTTGGTCCAAGGTTGGTCTCCTATTTCAAAGATTGATTACTGTTGATAATTCTTGTGTGATTGATTACTTGAGTGCAGATTCAGTTTCCTGTGTGACAGCTGCAACCTTTGCAGAGAAAAACCTCAGTGACCCCAGTTATAAAGTGATCTCTTGTATGGACCTCAAATAGCAAGTTATAGGTGGGAGATATTTTGTGTAGTTTAATTACAGTTAATGATAAAGCTGAAATAGTTGAAATACCTTAAAAGTTTTGGAATTGAAATTTAAAAAGGAACCTCAACAAACCAGGGCTTCCTCTATATTTTTTTGCTTCTAAAGAGTGTTGGCTTTATCTCACTTTACTCTCACTCAGTCTACCAACAGATATGCCCTGAGCCCAGCAGGTTTATGGAACTGGAAGTAGTATTTCTATTTCTATCAGTATTTTCTACTCTAGTCCCAGCTAGTACCAGGCAGAATAGAGATTTATGGTTGGCTTGGTTTTTAGAGGAAAGCATTGCCAAGTGTCTCTGAAATAAAAAGGAAGGTTCGGTTCATTTTAGGTGACTCATCTAAACTCAAGGCTGCTTTTGAATTTTATCCAAGCTGGTTCTTCCATCTCTCTTTGCAAGAGTTATGTAGGAAATGGAGCTAAGCTGGAGTCACATTTTCACAGGGGGGTTGTTGCAGGGCACAGGGACTCACCTGGCACGAGCAGTCAGGGTGGAACACGGTGCTGGCACCTGGTCAGGGAGAGCCAGAACCAGCCCCTGGCGCTGATCCCTGACTTCTGGGAAACCCATGCACAGGGTCAGACTTGGGAAATACCTGTAAGGGACCAAATGGATCCCAGCCTTGGGACCAGGCCCAGTTCTCAACATGACAAATTTTATTTTCAGAGAATCCCTGAGAAACATTTTGTGGGGTTTATTTTTGTTATTTGGGTTTTGAGGTTATATTGAAGGAGTACTTTTGTTATTTTTTTTAATTACAATATGGCTGCTTTTCTCCATCTGCTTCCAACCATTGCAGAGCAGGTATGGATGGACTTGTAATTCACTTTCCTTAGCAGGTGGCAGGTGAAATCCTGATATTGTGTTTCCCTCTCATACTGACCATGCAGTCACAGGGGGGTTCCAAAACACACAGCTTTTTTTTCCTTTCTCTCCCCCTCTTTAAGACGGAGGAGCTTTTTCCAGATTTAGTGTGATGTCTAATGATGCATCTGCCTAAAAAGAAGAATGTCTAGGGAATTAATTGCACTGCTAATTGGTGTTTTTAGATATGGTGAAGCAGGAGTGTTGAATGTAAGAACAAGGAAGCCTGTGAGTTACGATTACATGCTGAATTCTGACATGTGAAATTATTGTTAGTTTGCTTCTTATTTAAATGATGGGTGATCCAAGCAGCTTCAGCACCGTGGCAGTCCTAGAACAGCTGTGATTAGCAATTAGAAGACACCCAGGGTCTTTTGGAAAGAGGAAACCTGTCTAAGCAAATCTATTCTCTGAGATGACACATTCCCCTCCACAATTCTCTGGATTTTGTGACACTGTCTAGTCTGGAAGCACAGGAAAGGAGGATCAGCCTGCTGGCTTTGCTGTCACTAGCCCTTTTCTGCTTTCTCAAATGCTGTCCCAAGCTGAGGTGAGCAGCTCCCATCCCCTCAGCCTGAGCTCTTGTGTGCAGAGCAGGAGCTGCCTTTGCTCAGGACCCTGCAGCTCCCAGGGGTGCTGAGGGAGGGAGATGTGCAGCTGACCTGGAACCTGATCATGGATTCCTGTCTTAGGTCATTCATCGAGTGCGTGTGATTTCCTCATCAACCACAAAGCTGCAATATAATATAACTGAGAGGCCACTTTCATTTTTTTCTCTTGGTCAGAGGGTGGGGGTTGGAGGGGCAGCTGGGTTTAAAGTTTAGCTGGTATACTTTAAACTCTGTGTACATAACCTTGGAGGACACGGGGGTGGGAAGGGGTCCGTGGTTATTTTGGTGGGATTGGTAACTTCAGGATGTTTTTGTTTAAAGAATAAGGTATTTAATTAATGACATTGTACAAAGAGCTGTTAATTTAAATGGTGCTTTTGTTCTCCTACCCCAGACCTGTCTAACCCTTTTTTTTTTGGCAAGCCTGCAGCAATGCTGATCATGTTGACTTTTGTACCTTGGGGGAGTGTGTGGAAGGGGAGGGGAAATGCTTTTCTCTTCAGACAAATAACGTTGCCCATAGTTAACTTCCTGCTTGGATACATACCTTGAATTCCCTTTATGCTGAATTTTTATGTGAAGGTCTCTTCAAAGGGACAGAACAAGCAGAGGTTATTCCAAAAGATCTCAACTGTATCATCTTGTAATATATTGCAGCTTTATGCCAATGATTCCTTGCTTACCTGTACACAGTCCATGCATGTTTTGAACTAATTTTGCATTCTCCATTTGTGGTGAGTTATTTAGCATTTTAACCACCTTTTGTGCCATTCAACTTGTACAGAAAACATTTTTATTGACGTTCTGAAGGGAAGGGAAGAAAATAAAAAGACCCCTTCTGCTCTCTAGTTGTAGGTAGAACTCAGTTACTTAGCAAACAGATGTAGATGAGTGGTTGTAGTGTTAGAAATGTTGGCTTGCTCGTGAACAAGCTCTTGAGAGTAAATGCATGGTCCTGTACCTCTCTTTTCTTAATTAGCTCTTCCTTTCCTCCTGGAAAGATTCTCTCTCTCTCCCTCTCTCTTACTCTTTGTCTCTCTCTCTCTCTCTCGTGGTTGTAAAGTGCAGATTTGGGCAAAAACGACCAGGTTTGAAAAGCAGTTCTCAACAGGTTCTCTCGGGGAACGTCTTTCTGCACTGCCTTGCCTCGGCACGTCGGTCAGATCCAACTTCAGGGTACAGCAGGTGGAGATCAGCCCCCTGAGCAGTGCCCCTGCCTCTGCTGGAGCTGGGGAGCGAGCCCAGCCTTTGGGAGTCTGGCTCTGGTGGAGGGTGAGGCAGTGTTGGCCGTGGGCTCCACTCCTGGCAGTGGTGGCTGTCCCTGGGACTCGTCCCACGGCCCCTGATTTGCAGAGTTTGCACACACTTTTGATTTTCCTGGATTCGCAGCGAGGGGGTGGCGATGGGATATGGGAATTATGTTGTTGGGGGGGTCTGTAGACAACTCCTTCTCCACACTCCCGAGCTCTGAGTTGAGTACAAGGGGCTCCTTGTTTATTAGCTGTGGTTCTGTTGGCAGTGGAGGACAGAAAATGGGCAGAGTCTTAGAAAAGATGGGGTCACTCACAAAGATGCATTTTGCAAGAAATGGACTTCAAGAAACCCCAGAAAGCCGTGCCACAAAATCACAAAGTGTACCTAGATCCACACCTCTATTCCCTATGGCTCTTCTCCCTTAACAGAATTTCCTTTTGTCAGAAGATTTGACTAGGAAAAAATTCCATTTTTGTGAGGTGTTGTGAACTGTTTTTACTACTTGTAATAACCATCCCGGGTCTGAGTATTCTTGTAATGCAATGCCATGCAGCAGAGAACCTGTCCACTTTATAGCTTTGCTCTCAATATTTGTTACTCATTGTTTTCTCATCTAAATGTACATTTGCAAGATGTGTGTAATGTCATTTTCAAAAAATAAAATTTGGTTTCAATATTTAGGCCGACAAAAACCTTTCTGAGGCTTTTATTTGTCGAGTGTGTGTTGACTGTGACTTGTGAATTATAGAACACTCGTTCATTTTGATACCTCAGCTTTCCCAAATCTGTCCCACTTGTAGAAATGCAGGGGGGAAAAAAAGAGGCTGGGGAGGGAAATTGATGCCCCTCAATTAATTAAGATACAAATCTGCCTGACTGAAGCAGCCCAGCCTGTGTAGGACCCATCCTTTTGCCTAAAGGGATGAGCTCTGTGTGGGTCCCACTCTGAGAGAAAAAGGAAAAATAAGGGCAGCTCTTCCCTGTGGGAGCACTGCAGATAAAACTGGAGATTCAAAGCAGCAAATGTGGCCCCCATCTGAACTCTGCCCTGGCATCCAGAGCCTGGGCAAGGCTTGAGCAGTCCCACACGAGTTTGGGGAAGTTTGGTGAGATCTGAGAGCTGCACTGTGTTTGTCCTGCCTTCCCACACAGGCCTGAAAAGGCTCCAAGCTGTCCTTTCCCAGCCTCTGTCAGAACCACAGTGAGGACAAAAGCCTTCTTCCCTGTGAGCCCTGAGAAATGATAACAAAGCTTGGGCTACCAACCCATCACTCCTCTTGGAGAAGTGCTGGCACCCACTTTTGCCTGGACAGGCAGAGCAGCACAGACACTGCAGTTCTGTTTGCAGGGAAAGGCCAAGGGGAAAAAAATGCAGTTCCCATCATGAAACCAGGAGAAAACCACTCTCAGGGCAGCCTTGATGCGAATGGGCTGAAAGTGAAGCAAATGTTATCAGAAGAGCAGAACTGAGTGCTTTAGAAAACTCTCTGCTTGTGTCCCTCGACACAAGGAGCCAGCAAAGCACCCTGGTGTCTCTTTCCAGGGCTGTGTGTTGGATCAGGTCAATAAAATCCTGGAGGAAGTGCTCCTGCCTATGCAAAATGTTCTGAAAATGGCAGATTTAAAACCTGCTGTGTGCATCTATCACAGCTATTCCAGGGACTCCAGAGAAAGTGAAAAGGAAATCTAAATGCTGGTAGTGTGGCACCCCCAGCCAGAACTGCAAGCCATTGGGAGTGATGCTGCTGTCTTAGCAGGAATTCCTCTGGCACACACAGAATCACTCCAGATTTACTGTTGTGTCAGTGAGTAAAATTCAGCTTCCACAGCCCAGCCTTCCTGCTGCATCAGCCTGGATCTTGGCAGAAATGAACATCAGGGATCCTGGCATATGTTGGTGCATCAGAGCAGCAAAAGTGTTTGCTCCTGCAAAGTCTCAGTCCGAGTGTGTCAGCCCTATGTGGTATCAGTTGCTTGGACTGAAATAACTTCTGGCCTGGTTCAAAACCCCTTGGCTGCTGTCTTCTGCTTTTCCTCGTTTGTGAAGACAACACAGAGGAGAATTTTGGATTTTGGAAATGATGCTCGGCATCTGTGTTCAGATTTTGGGCTTCTTGAGCCTGGGGTATCAAATCCAGAGTTTGACCTCACTCTCTGCTGCTCCCTTTCACCACCTGCCATCAAATCTTGTGATTTAAAAAACTTTTTTCAGGTTGTTATTCCAGGCTGGCTCTGTGCTGTGCTCCAGACAACACACCAGGCAGTGTTGGTCCACCTTCTAAAGCAGAGGTGTCCCAAAGGATGGGAGTGACCATAACCACAGGGAGATTCTCCAGGGAGCTGTGAAAACCCCTGAGTGGGATTAAACACCCCAGTGGCACTGCTTTAACTGTATCAGTGCTTTGTCAGCCTCATCAGGCTGGCCTGCATCTTCAGCTGCCTTAAAAACTTGTGAATAAGCTTTTAATATTCATATATTCTGAACATGAGACCTGACTAAGAGTTCCCTGGCCTGGTTTTGGCTGGGGCAGAGTTAACTTTCATCCCAGTAGCACTAACTCCAGGTGTTGTGGTTTGGAGTCACTGTGGGAATAATGTTGATAACACACTGTTGTGTTCAGTCATGGCTAAGCAGTGTCTGTGCTCAGGCTTTTCAGCTTCTCATGCCCTGCAAGTGAGGAGATTTGGGGGGCACAAGGAGCTGGGAGGGGTCACAGTCAGGACAGCTGGCCCCAGCTGACCCAAGGATATTCCAGACCATCTGGAGTCAATAATCAAATAAACTGAGGGAAAACCATCCATGGGCTGGACAACTGCATTGTGCATCACTTTGCTTTGTACATTGTAATTCTCTTTTATTATCATCCTCATTATTAGTTTATTCCTTTCTGTTTTTATCTCAAGCTAGGAGTTCTCTCTCTCCCACCCTTCTGAGCTGTCCCCATGCCCTGGGAAGGCAGAGAGCAAGTGGCTGTGTGGGGCTGGCGTTAAACCAGGCCATCCATGAGATCATGCCCCAGTGTGATGGGGCAGGGGCTGAGCTGGGCAGCACTGGCAGCTCCTGGAGGCAGCACAGCTCCCTCGCTCTCTGGTGTGGCCTCGCTGCCTTTGGGGACAGGGCAGGGTCCCCCTGAGTGCCACAGCCCCTGAAGAGAACAGCAGAAAGCAGAAAGACCTTCCAGAGGCACTGGGGTCTGCTCAGATCTTCAGGGTTGGTGGAATAGGACAACTCAGTTGCTCTTCTTGGGGACAGGAGTGGGACAAAGATGCCACTCTGACATGGCCTCAGTTTTGCTGAAAAATAAGGCACCAATTCCAACATAAGGCTGAATCAGGACAGAAACCTAGCTGGAATAACCCACAGCAAAGTCTGTCATCAGCCTGTAAATGGTGATTCTTCCAGTGCTGCCTAGAAAGGTGACCAGCACCTAGAGCAGGGTGCAGCAACAAAACCTTCATTTTAAATTCACACATGACCAGCCTGGCCTCTGGAGAGCGATGCATTTGTGCAACCAGCAAAGAAAATCTTCGCAAAATGCCGTTCTGTCACAAATTGTCCATGCTTTAATTAAGAAGTCCTCATCAGGGAGGAAGATAACTATGAGATACATGAGGGGAGGAACACAGTTGATCTATAATGAAATCAGCTCCCAAATGAGGTCGCCCACCCATGTGCTTGTGCACAGGCAGCGGGAGCAGGAGCCAAGCGCGGGGAGATGAGGCCAAGCTTTTGTAGCTCTGCAAAAGAATGGGGCACGCTCTGGGTGGGGAGGGGACACGGGTAATGCAGTTACGTGCTGGAGAACTTGAGGACAAGGGCAAATGTGTCCTCCCGTGCTCTCCTCTTAAAGGAAAATTCCCTTATTTCTGTGTCTCCTGACAAAGTACCCTGGAACAGGCTCCAGGCACACACCGGCCAATGCAGCACCCCCTGGAGGCTTACCCCATTAAAACAGAAACTAAAAAACACCTTTCTGTCCCCTTGACACAGATTTAGGTACATAAAACCAAGACTGCCCTTAATATCCTTAAATTTTTAAATGGCTCAGCATATTCTGCTTTTCTGGTCAGAAAAGTAGATCAGCTGTGACTCTAAATGCCAGGCACCAGAACTAGGAAAAGAATATTTAGAGGAGTAGGCTGTAACTCAGGAGACTTTCAGCTCTTGATGTGGCCACAGGTTTCTGTGTCACCTGAGGAATCACCTGGACCACAGGCAAAACAAAGCAAGTGCCCAACGTGGGCTTAGAATTTCTTTGGTCTCCAGGTGCCAGCAGGATGAGAATTACCAGGACATCAGACTCCATGTGAAGAGTTTCACCTGGGAAACTACAACAGCTGCTAAGAGTTACCAGTGCAAGAAATCACCAGCACTGAGAGAGCAGAGCTGGCATCTGAAACTGCAAGACAGATCTTCACTAAATAAAAAAATAGCATTGCATGATCAAGTGTCCAAGGTGAAAGCACCTGGGCTCCCAAGCAGATGTGAACTGCAGTGAGCATGGCCTGGGCACTGCAAAAAAACCCTAAAGCTTGGTGCAGTGGGTTCTGTCTGGGAGTGCAGAGTTGCTCCCATGCTGGGGGAGGCTTGGACAATGCCACAGACCAGGAATGACAGGGCAAACGTGAGCCAAACCCCGTCCAATTCCTGCCAACATTAAACAAGGCTCTGATCTCAGGCTGTGTGAGAGGGGCAGCACTCGGCATCTCTGATGATGGAGAAGGGGAAAGCGCTGAGCCTGAGCACATTTCTCATGACCCTGAGACAGGAATGGCTTTATCCAAATCCCACAGAGAAACAAGAGTGCTACAGGCAATGCTTTAAATATTTAATGTTTACACAATACTCGGAATACAAGTGGCAATTCAAAGCAAAGGGAACTCCTGTCTCTGTGAGCTCCTCAGGGAGTTTTCTCTTCATGTGTGTTTTTCAGCTTGACTGACACCTGCCCACACAGACGGCACTGGCAGCAGGGGATGTGTCCTATGTGCCCCAAAAACACTCATCCTGCTCCACTGCACAGAGCCCTCACTGCCAGAGAAGTGGGGAGAAGCTGGGAAAGAACTGAGGATTTCAGTCCCTATCCCAGCCCCACAAACTTTATTTCACTGCCAGCTCAGTTTCTGCTCCAGCTCCACATCTCCCCACTGCTGACAGGTGAAGCTGCTCCAGGTTCTCAGCAGGATCTTCATTTCACCTCCAGCCCCCAGTCTCTATCCTGCCTCACAGGGGTTTCACTCCCAGCCCACGTTTATGTCTTGCCAGCTGTGCTGCCTCAGCTCCAGCTCCTCAGCTTCTCTCTGCCTCCAGCTAAAAGCTGCTCCTGGTTCTCTCTGCAGCCCAGGGCTGTTGACAAGGACACGAATCAGTCACTGCCATCACTTCAGGATCTCATGAGCTGTCACACCCATCCCAAACTGGCACTCTTAATGAGACCTGACCCCAAACACACACCTTTCCACAATCCCATCCCGGCTGGCAACAGGGCCAGGGAACAGCCACTGAGCCCCAGGTTCCCCGTCCCAAAATGTGCCCTTGGGCTGGTTCAGAGCCTCCTGAGATTCCACCCCTGGCTGGGCTGGAAGCCCCA
>WBND01000240.1:617239-680221 GCA_013398595.1 Tychaedon coryphoeus | reverse complement strand
ATTTTCTTAAGAGCTTTTTATAGATCACTTGACTGGATTAATGTTAATTGTAACAACTGGCATCTACTGTACTAAATGACTTTTTAAAAAAATGTAACTGGAATTGTACCTCTCTGATGTTAACTGAAAGTGTGTCTGATTTTGAGCTATGCTGGAAGCCACTGAAGAACAAGGTTTCTAGAAACATGAAGACACCTGTGCACCTTGGAAAATCCTGAAAGCAGCCACAGGTTTTGTCTCTGCTTGTAATGATCTTTAAGAATTTCAGGATTTTGTTGAAGGGTTCACCTGGAAATCAGGTGGAGGCAAAAGTCTGCTCTGCTGCTAATTCCATTGCTTTTTAAATCTTTGTCCTTGCCTGAGGGGAGAGAGAGAATAGTTAAAAGTGTTTCACAGGCAGCTACTCGGGGATAGACTCTCCTGGGAAAGGCAAGGGGGGAGAAAAGGAGTCCAGCCAGAGTTTATCCTCTCTGAGTGTGTTCTGCCAGGACTTTGAGTGGTTTTGACTATGAAATCAGCATTGTAGTGCTGAACAATCACAGGTGTATATTGATTTCACTCAGTTCTCAAGCTGAAAAGATCCCACACGCCCCTGACCTTCAGCCCTACAAATTTGGGATGTTTCTGCTCATGCCAGATGCAGTTGTACCCCTTGGGCACAGTCACCTGCAAGGGCAGCTTTTCTCAGCAGCTGTTTGCTTCTGTACTCCCATCCTGAAGGGTCACAATGGGTTTGCACTTTATCTCACCAGGAACTGGTGAAATGGAGAGTTGGAGAGAAAACAATTTGTGAAAATCAGTGGCACCTCCTGCTCCACTCCTGGGCTTAGGAAATGTCAGGCTTGGTCCTGACCCAGCACCCACCCTCTGCAGTGCCACAGAACCTCTCCTATCCCAGTGAGGCCTGAAAGCAAAGCCTGGCTAAGCACTGTGCTGTTGCAGCTCAAGTGTAATTAATTTTATGGTAGAAAAGCTTTGGTTTATAGCCTGGTGATTGTGCCAGGCCATGATGCTGTCTGTGAAAGCAAAGAGGTTGTTTCCTGATGTCCAGTTACTCTCCCCCACATTCCTGCTCAGGAGTGATAGGATACAGGCAGATACTCCCAGATGAAAATATGTGGTTTCCAGTCTTGATTTGAAGAGTGGCAGAACTGCACAGCAGAACAAGGTAGGCATCCTCCTGTTTCTGCAAGAAAGCAAATGCTTGTGTCTCCTTCCTGCAGGTAATTCTTGAGCTGAGCTAACAGAGAAGCCTTCTTTATATTCCTATGCAAGTCCTCAGTTACAGAGGCCATGAAATAGTCAAACTAACCTTATTTTGTTGGAAAATCCAAATAGTGGATGAAAGAAGGGCTAATGCTGCACAATCATGGTATCCCCAGAGCACACAATAAACTTGGTGTTTCACTCATTCAAGGAGAGCACTGCCATCCAAAACTACTGACAACCCTGGATCATGGTCATTAATACTGGATAGGGTGCTATTAAATTATCTTGTGCAGGAAATTTGATCCAAATTGAATATATTCTTACTAATGCAATTGCAAATCCACACAACATGGATTTAACACTGACTTTATACATTTTTATTGGCTTATGCAGAGAAGGTGAGGAGATCTAGTCCAGCATAAAGCCTCCCAGTTAATGTCTTGAGCTGTTTAAAGAATTTGAATGAGTACATTTCTCCAGAAAAGATGCTTCTGCTGCAGCAGTAGCAGCAGAACAGCCAAGATTGTGGAACCACAGTGTTTATGAAGTGAGATTTTCAGCTACTTTAAGTTCCCCTGCACTCTTAATACAGATTTGCAAAGTCATTGCGTTGTAAGGACCTGTGATCACTCTGCACAGCAAGAAAGAGCAATAACCTTTTCCAGCTGGAGCTCTGGAAGTTCCTTTAATTAGTTTTACAGAAAACCAGCTCAGAGTAATTTAAAGCTTTTGGCTGCAGGGCTGCTTTTTTGGAGGCACTCACTGGTTTGGTTGTTCTGAAGCAAACTATGGAGACAGAGATGTTTGGGAAAATACAAAACTATGTTTGCAAGCAGTGAAATACTTGAGTCCCTGTTTTGCTCTTGTAGTCCAAACAGTGGCTTTGAGGTTTGGTGAGGAGTCAGTGTTGAAGGAGCAGAGTTTGGAGCTGGGAGGTTTTTGTGTGTTGTCAAGACAGGCACAAAAGAGAAACCTGAGAACCAGGTGTGGGTGGCTGTTACTCCTGCTAAGGTGACAACTTGGTACCTGCAGATGGACAGTAATCTTCAAACTGGGTTCATACAAAAATAGAATGGTTTGGGTTGGAAGGCTCATCTCATTCCACCACCCTGGGCAGGGATGTCTTCCACTATTCCAGGCTGCTCAAAGTCCAATCCAAGCTGGCCTTGAACACTCCTGGGATGGGGAGCCCATAGCCTTGGGCAATCTGTGCCAGTTCTCAGGAAAGAATTTCTTCCTGGTATCCGAATCTAAACCTCCCTTCTTTCAATTTAAAACCACTTCCCCTTGTCCTATCACTGTCTGCCCATGTAAAAAGTTGCTCTCCCTATTTCTTATAAACTCCCTTTAGGAGCTGAAGGGCTGCTCTAAGGTTTCCCTGAAGCCTTCTCTTCTCCAGGCTGAGGCACCCCAGCTCTCTCAGCCTGGGAAGCTACCCCAGATCATGGAATATGCTGTGTGCACCATTTCTGCCATCCCTCCATGGCCTTCCCAGAAAGGGCTCCTGAACCAGCAGGAATGTGGGCCTGGACTCAGGATCCACTCTGGAAGAAGCAGTTTCATTTTCAAAGCTGTGCCCAACTGTAGCCTTAAATCCCTCCTGGAAATGCACTTTGCCCTTTTAGTCCTGGTGCTGTGCATGGAAATTCCTTGGAGTCCTGCAGCTGGAACAGCAAAGGGGGGTGTGTGGTAGAATTTATGTATTACAACACACCAAGCCTCCTCCTTGCAGAGGAGTTTCAGCTGGCACCGAGGGCCCTCTGCAGCTGCTTGGCCTCTGGGGCTGAAAGGCTGGGTTTGGTTAGGAAAAACCCAGCCCTGCTGTCCGTGCACCCCTCGGGCTGGGATGGGAGTGGGAGGGAGGGCTCAGCTGAAGAGCTGCAGTAACTGCTCTGCATGGGCTTTTACCCTGCATGTCACTTGGTTACACAGAGTAACAAATCTGGGATGAGAGCAGATGAATTCTGTTCAGGTTTGTGTGTTTATTGCATGAATTTAAGGAGGGTGTAGCTATTCTTCACACACCTCTCTGGACAGTCAGTGCTGTTTGTTGTGGATCTCCTGTGTAGCAGCTGGGGGAGAGGAAGGTTAAGACAGGGAAATGTGAGTGTAAAGAAACCCTGTTGGATATTTTAACATTCAAAGCTTGTCTTAATGCTCTGGTGAAGACCTGGATTTCAAGTGAATGTCTCTTTAATTTATGGCTGCTGGTATTTGCCCAGTGTTGAGTGTGATTTAGCCGTGCTGTGGCTGGCTCCAGCAGAGGAATCATCTCTGAGTATAAACTGTAAGTAAAACTGAGACTGTTGCGTGGTCAGGCTGAAGAGGGGACTCTGCACTAGCTCCACTTCACTCTTCTGCTGAAACTCTTTTCCTAATTGGAATGGGAAACTCTGGAAAAACAGAGGGGCCAAGAAAAAGCTTGAGAGGTTGAAAGCTCAGTGACGTGAGACCTGTACTTCTGTGATGCCACGGGGGATTGGGTGACCTGTAGAGCTCTTCAGGGTTTTTTTCCAGCTTCTTTTCTCCTCTGTCCCTCCTCTGGAGTGGTCCCTTCTCTCTGCAGAGCAGCAGAGTGTCTCTGAGGTGGGGTGCAGTATTTTTAGGACTGTGTTTCTTAGTCCAGTGTGCAGAGCTCATTCTGTATCACATGGCAGAGCAGGGAGTCCTGGCAGAGCAGCTGCCAAGCCCTGCAGTGTTTCCTCAGCACTGCAAGGTTGGCGTGCCAGCTGAGCCAGGGTAGAGCTGGGGGTGTGGAGCAGGGGATGCTCTGCTGCTGTGTACCCCAGCTGGAGGAAGTGTGATTCTTAGTTTGGGAGCTTCAGTGATCAACTGAGGGTCAAAAACTGGGAGCTGCTTCAAAAATAAACCTTGAAATGGGAGGCAGGTCAGCCTCAGGCCGTGTCCTGGTGGGTGAACACCCCAGCTGTGCTCCTCCATCCTCAGAGCTCAAACCACCAGGCTGTTGTATAGAATCTGCACTGACATTCTTGATGGAGGGCTTTCCAATGAGAATGAGGTATTTTTATTGAGTTTAAAATGGGCAGCTCTGGGTTCCTGTGAAAGTGGAATCCTCCTGGTTCTCCAGAGGTTGATGGGACTTGAGCTCAGTGCCTCCTGGGTGGGGGTGAAACATTCAGCAGCCAGGATGAGCAGCCCTGGGAGCCTGAGCCCCTAAAACGCACTGCAGCTGTCACAGGGAGCCTGGAGAGGGGCAGGATAAGAGACTGGCAGGAGAAGCCTCCTCCTTGTTGGTGTTTCCCTTGTTGAGCACTGCCTGTGCAGCCCAGGGCGAGGCAGGCAGTGTTTTATCACCACCTTCTGTGCATTGCCACAGAACATTCCAGGCTGCTGTGGAATGGAGTGCTAATCCTGGAAGGACTCACATTCCTGTCTGGCAGATAGGTGGGGAGAAAGGTCTTTCATGATCTCATTCCCCTGCCCTATCTCAATGAATTAGGCAGTGACAGAAACCTCATCACCCAGGGGCTATTTTAAAAACAAATAGACTCGGTTTAGAATGTTAGATAGCTCATGGGGAATTGTTAATGATCGAGAATGCCAGTTATCATGAAATAATCTATATCCCACCCAAATTAGTCAGACTATTTTGTTGTGGTCCCTGAGGTACCTCTGTAAAATTGACAAGCTGTTCTACACTTGAATTTGAAGAACTGGTTTGTGGGGGAAAGCAAATCTATTTGCCCTGTCTTGAGAGGCCACCTGCCAAGTGAGAGGCCTTGAGACTTTTTTTGAGAGAGATAAGTAACCAGAAAGGAATAGAATCACAAAATGGCTTTGGTGGGGAGGGATCTTAAGCCCATCCAGTCCCACTCTCTGCCATGGGCAGGGACACCTTCCACTATCCCAGATTGCTCCAAGCCCCATCCAACCTGGCTTTGGACACTTCCAGGGATGGGGCATCCACAAACAGCTTTCACTCACAAGAACAAAGACCACGGTAAATTTGACATTTCCAAGTGTTCCTCTTCTGTATTTCTCCTGCTGTGCTCACTTGCACACCTGCAAAAGCTTGCTTTAGTTTCCTGCAGATTTGTGGAATCTCATCCAATTTGTGCTGCAGGTGGCTCAAGGAGCAGCAGCTGAGCTCCCTGCAGCTGGACACAGCAAGAGGCTGCCAGGATGATGTGGTGCCGTGCTCCAGAGCAGGATGTTGGTTAATTCAGCCTGCACTTGTCTTTATTGCTGTAGGCAAGGAAGGGGACATTCATCTCTAATTCCAACCTGTGTCCAGAAGGAAGAGGAGAGGAACTGACATACAGGACCTTTCCAAACAGGGTAAGTTCAGATTCTCTCACCACTCCCTCTCTTGAAGCATCCTTCATGTCCTCCAAATTTCAAACTATCCCGATTTCTCATTTGTAAAATGTTTTAAAGCAATTTATTTGAGCTATGTGGGTGCGACCACAAACTTGCCAAGTTTGATTGTCAGGATTCTGGGAATTAAGGTCTGAGAACACATTGTTTGGGTTTTTTGTTGTTGTCGTGCCTTTTAAAATACTTTTAGTTCTCATCAATTATTTGCAAGTATATTCTCCTTCTGGGAATTGAGTTCCTTGAAATGTAACAAAAAGTTCAGAGACAATAGTACAAGCCAAAGTATTGTCACATTAATTAAGATGGAGAAATGTGGAAATCTGGTGTTGGTTTTTTTAGGCATAAGATTTGGAGTAGATAATTCAAGCTTTAGTGGCCAGAAGAAGAATAAGGACAGAAAGATGGCCCAGCCCTTCACACATGGTACAGACTGAGAGCCAAGCCTCACTCTGCTACCTTTCCAATCAGTTAGACAAATGTTGGGTTTATGTCTGGCCTGGGCTCTTTCTTGATAAGAGTTCTGTTCAGACAAAAATATTATCTTTATCTACAAGATCTCCTTGGGTTTATACTTTCCTAGCCTGTAACGTAATCTGATTTATAATCTGGGTTGTTTTTGTTTCATTTTAAATAAATCAGTCACCTCATTTAGAACCAGTTACATGCTCTTGTTAAAGACTGGGGAGTGGTATCAGCTATGGACTTTCAGAGCCTTCATAGTTTGCCCAATATTTATTTTATTTATTTTTTATTTATCTGGACAGGAACATGTCTTCATCAGTGCAGCTCTTCCAAGATCAGAAGTACCACGAGCTGAAGAGGCTGTGCCTCCAGCAGGGCCAGCTCTTTGAGGATCCTGAGTTTCCAGCCTCAGATGAATCCCTTTACTACGACCCAGCAGCAAAAGGGAAAGTGGAATGGAAGCGGCCAAAGGTAATGGCTGGATGTGTTTTTATTCCTCCAGCAGAGACACTTCCACCAAGAGGTGTCTGAGCAAAGCTTTCTTCTGTTGTGACTTGCCACCCTCTCCCTCACCTGTTTCAGTTTGATTCTGGTGAATCCTTAGCAACAAGTTGTGTTTACATAGATTAATGTTCTTAATGTTCTATTTACATAAATTTTATTCTAATTTCTCATAAAACCATGCGCATGTTGACCTGACACCCCTGAGATGTTGAGCCCTATCCCACCAGTCCTGGCCTCTGCAAACCAGAAGTGCAGAGGGTGAATTCTGGTGCTGATGCCAACAACCCTGGTCTCTGCATGGCTGTGCTGAATTCACAGTGGATTTTGCCTCTGACTTGTGTAAAACCTCAATTACCCACCAGTGATTTTCTGTGCCAAATGAACAGCTATTATCTGTAAGCAACCAAGAATGCTTGTGTCTACTTGCCACTTTTACTGGCATCTTAACAGGAAAACAAATATGTCATTTGCTTTGAATTGTGACTAATGTAGTAGGCACTTCAGATCATTAATACTACCTGTATTTGGGGTCTGAGGTTTTATGCTTCACATGTATTTTTAAATCAGTTCACAGCCATAAGCAAACAGTTCAGAAGAACACAAACCCATTCCCAGTCTGGCTTTCCATCAGTGTCATCTGTTCTCTTGCTGTGACAAGTGGAAGCCTCTAGCCAGATGCACGCAGTATTTTTGCCCTTAAGCATGATGAGTTTCTCCTTTACTTCACCCATGTCGACTTTTGGGATTAGAGTTAATCTTCTGGAAGCACAGACTTGGGTGTCTTTCCTTAGAAAACACGATACCAATGTGATGTCCTTCATATGCAGCTGGTGCTGTTTTCTGTGACAAGGAACAACAGATGAGGCTGACCAAGGCTGGACTCTTTGCCAGGATGGCCTGAGGCTGCTTCTCTTTTTTGCTTCTTCTTCTTTCCTGGTGGTGCTCATTCCTCACAGCAACTTCACTACTGGAATTTTAGTGAGCAGTCCAAGGGTTGCTTTCCTGCTTCTCGTTTTGGTTTTCCAAGTAAGACATGAGACTGAAGAATGGGGATAATGAATTTGAGAAAGAAAAAGAAGACATTCCAAACTCTGTGGGTTTATTTTTATTTCTGAGCACTTTCCTGTTTATTGGAGTTTTTCATCCCCTCCTAGAAGAGGAAACACTGTGCAACTAGTCACAGTGAGGTCAGGAAGAGTGTTTGTTCTTTGTAAGAGATGTGAAGCAAGAGCTAAACTCCAGCCAAGGATGCCATTTTGGGCCATTTATGTGCGTATGAGTTTGTTCAAGGTGGTGATCAGTGGTTTCAAGTCTAATTGTAGGTCAGTGATTAGCTTTGCATCCAATTATTACCCATTAAACATGGTGTTAATGTAGGAAACCTCACATATTAATTAATGTTCTATTGACATAAATTTTATTATAATTTCTCATAAAACCATGCACAGATTAACCTGACACCCTTGAGATGTTGAACCATATCCCACCAGTCCCTGGCCTCTGCCAACCAGAAGTTCAGAGGGTGAATTCTGGTGTAGGTGCCAACAACACAGAACCAGAGAAACTTTTAGGCAGAAAAAGACTTCTAGTTTGAAAAAGATCCTTGAGTCCAACCCTTACCCTGACACCTGAGTCCACTACTAAACTCTGTCTCTAGCACCAGGTCTCTAAAAAAACACTTCCCATGGCAGGCAGTTCCAGTGCTTGACAACCCTTTTGGTAAAGAAATTTCTCCTTGTATCTAATCTAAACCTCCCCTGGTATGTGAATTCTTTGCTGGTGTTTCAGAACACTGGGCTCTGCTAATACTCCAGTTCCTCTGAGATAAACCTGTGAAATAACTACTGAGCTGAGCATGACCATTTCAAAGGTGCAGCATCTTCCAGAGCCCTTCAGCTCATTCAGGAGTCCTCCTGGGGAGATTCTCTGTGGGGAAAAGAGTAAGAAACTTTCCCTCTGGTTAGTGGACATTCTTTCTGCCCACTGATATTAGCATCAGAGCCCATCCTGCTCTTTTGCTGTGATTTCCTGGAGTTTGCCCTCTCTGCCAGGCTGCAGAGGGGCTGGGGCAGCTGTGTTCTGCCAAGAGGCAGGAGAAGCCTCTGGCCCCCTGTCTCTGGGATGTCCTTGGCACCTGTGCTGGTTAACACTGCCTCTGTGTAGTGGTCCTGCTCAGCATGGGCTGAAAATACCCAGGAATGACTGTCACTGCTGAATGGATACTTTGTCTGTCTTATTTTTAACTAAACCTCGGGTTTGTGTGAACTTTTTCATTGACCCCTCAATAAGGATGGAATCTCAAGGACATCTTTGTCAGTGTTAAACAAACAGCAGTGATCCCCCAAGCAGGGCAGACAGGCATGTGAGGAAAGAGTGGGTAAGCTTGCTTCAGAGACAAACAGTGTTCTTCAGTCACTCACAAAGGAAAATAGTCTGATCCTACAGAATGAGACTCTTATCATGTGCTTTCCTGGTTTCCTTGCTTGACCCTGTGTTTTATAAGCCCTGATTCTGCTTTCATCTGCATCTTCTCTTTGTGAGAGGGCTGTGATTGCACCCTGATGTTCTGGGAAGACACAGCTGGTCTGTGTCCAGGAAAACAGCACAGAAAGACACCGTGAGACAGGGCTGCTGATCTGCTTCCCAAGAAACCCTCTTGTGTGCCAGCCCACAGAGGGACACTGCTCTGTTTGATTAAATTCCCATTAACTCCAAAGCTCAAATACCTGGCTGAAGGTGGAGAGTTGTGTCTGCACAGCACAGTGCCCTTTTTCCTAGAAACACTGTGTGCCATGGGCCCCATTCTCACTCTTCTCACCAGTTCTCCAGCATTTTCAGGGGTGGTTATCACCATGCAAGTGAAAAGTCCAAGAGCTAAGGCAGCACTGTGTTCTGGAATGATACAGGGATAAGAATAAACAGAACAAGTGTCTCCCCATGTCCCAAACTGGGGTATGTGGGATGATTTATCCAGGACTGAAGTGCCAGAGGGTTCAGGAGCTCTGACTTCAGCACCCTCATGTGTTTCCTGGAGGCAGCACCAGCTTTTGTTTGCTTCTAACTGGTGGAAAATGATCCATTGTCTCAGGAGCTGAAACATCTTCATATTTACAAGTGCTGATTTAAACCCTAAACTCTCCCCTACCTTGTTACCTGTTTAAGATTTTGCTTTCATTTGGAAGGCAGAGGAAGCTTGGGGCAAATTCCTGTGTGGGCACTTAATCTGGGTGAGCTTTACAGATTTTTCATTAATATTCTTTATTCCACAGTGACATGATTTGTGGTCTCAATGTCCTCCAGAATATTCAACAGTAACCCAGTGGTCATAAATTTCATGGGATGAGGGTCATGAAAGACTTGGCTGTCAGGTGTAAGCATTCCTGAGTTAAATGTCCCTCAATACAATGCTCTTCATCATTTAATTCCTGTCTCCTCTGTAGCTGTGTCACTGCAGTCTGACCCTGTTTTCCAGTTTGAACAAGACCAGAGACATCTGCTTATGTTTGGGACTTGTGTGGAGCCCAGTGGTGCCTGCAGGAGAGGGAGGTGTCCTGGCACTGTGTCAGGCTTTGAGTGGTTGCATGAACACTGCAAGAGCAGTTTCGGGTCGTGGAGTGGAGTGGCAGCTCATCACACCCTGGGATTTCTGCCAGGATGGGGCCTGGGGGGAATCCAGAGCTGGAGGAGAGTGGATATTAAAGGGGAATACCATCAGCTGGCCTGGCAGTGATGTGCACTCCTCTCAGAGCAGCTGCATTGCTGCTTTCTGTGTGACAGTGATGGGGCTGTAACAGCCCCCCTGAACAGTGACATTTACCTGGTTTGCCAGATCCTCTCTCCATGCCCCCTTCTGGAGTGTGGCTCATGGTTTAATGATCACTTTTTCACACCAGAATGTGCCTTTTTAATTCCTTCAGCAACTTTTTTTTTCCAGTTAAAAATATGGAGCAACAGCAATTCTCTTGCTTAATCAGAATAGGGATCCCTCCCCATCTCTCCTCCTCACCCCTAAAGCTTTGCATGATATAATTATTATTTTCCTGAAAAAATTACTTATTCTTCAAAGGCTACATGTACTGAAACAACTGAGGTTTAGGCTTCTGTTTCCCTGCCTATCCCAGAATTGCCCACATTTCACTGCTGTTGGTGGTTATTGACTCTTGTTCAAGCATAGCTAAAGCTCTGTGTGCTGTGACATTCGTGTTTGCACTGGAAATAATGGCACATGTGGCATCTGGGAGGTGAGGAAATGTGTTTCAAAAAGGTCCTGGGCTTCTGCTGAGCTTTGAGTGAGCTCATAAATCCTTTCACGTGCCTCAAGCACAGCTGGGGACACAGAGGTGGAGGCTGTGTGAGCCAGTGTCTTGTGGTTTGCTTGTTTGCTGTGCTTCCCTGGGACCTGTTTGTAGCAGAAAAGACTCAGCTTTGCACTAAGATGGAATAATTCCTGAACTTCTTTTCCTTGTGTCTGTCACATCCTGCATCTCAACACTGTGGATGTTGTCCTCCACAGACAGTCCAGCAGCCTTCAGTGGGTGACTTTCAGGCATTCACTCCATGAGTGCAGCTGTACAGGGCTGCTGGAGGATTTTAGGAGCTCCTGGATGACTCTGGTGATAATTTCAGCAGGCACTTTTGTGTGCTGTAAGTGCACTAGCAGGGAGGCTGTTTGCTGTTGTTGCAAATAGTTTTCCTTGCCTTTAAAAGCAGATTCAGCTTGTGATCTTCAGCCACAGCTCATTAGCTGTGGAAAAGTTTAAAGTCAGATATTTCTTTGTTAACTGCATGTGTGTCTATAAAGAGAATGATTGCAGTGCACCTTAATTTTTATAGAAGGGTTTAAGCCTTGCAGACTCAAAAGTGGTATAAAAGGTCATAGGCAAAGTAGGCTCTGACCTGAGTTTAAACCCTTCATCTTAAAGAAATAGGAAAGCTATTAAGAGCTAAACTCTGGGAAGCAGTCTGCCTTGGAAGATAATCACAGATCGAGGGGGAGGTTTCTGTACACATTAATCATATTTTTTTAGGTTAAAGTTGTGGAGGCAGGGACCATGTAGTCCTCCAGACATGATGTTAGTGTGGAGAGGGTGGGTGAGAGGACAACAACAGGCAGACTGGGAAACCACCAGAAGAAAATAATTCCTAAATGATGGTGAAGAATCTTTTCCTTCCTCATGAAGGATGAACCACGTACCCCAAACCTCGTGCAAACAGAGTCTGGCACTGCTGCACGTTTGAGGGGAGTTGTTCCAGCACCCTGGCTGCTGAGCTGCCATCTGTCCCTGCCGTGCAGGTGTCCCCCTGCAGAGCGGGAGGAGCTGCTCGCCAAGGGCTGGCAGGAAGGACAGGCGGCTCCCGGGGAGGAAGGGGTTAAAGCCATCCCAGCTGCGGCAGCTCCGCGCTTGGCACGGCTCCCGAGGATGCAAGTGGCAGCACAAAAGCATCCTCTTCGCACCCGTTGCCTTGGCAACTGCACATTCAGACGGCAGGGTTGGCAGCGAGATCCTGCAGGAATGATGCAGCTGCAATTAAGTCGAATTGTCTTCACGTTGTTAGAATTAATTCTGAGCGGGGAGGGGAGGGGTGATGGGTGATGTGTTAGGGGTAGAACAATGAGCTGGCACCCCTCTGAGCTGCCGGGGTGGGCAGGGCTTCATCGTGTTCTGTTTCTTTAAGGGTAAAATTAGTGCTGGCACTTGGCTTCTGAACCTTGGGGTTTTTTTGTTGGAGCGACTAAAAATCTGCCTCGGGAGCTTTATTTGTTTAATTCACAGAATCATTAGGTTGGAAAGAGACCTTCAGGATCATGGAGTCCAACCCAGCCCTAACACCTCAACTAAACCATGGCACTGAGTGCCACATCCAGTCTGTTTTTAAACACATCCAGTCTGTTTTTAAACACATCCAGGGATGGTGACTCCCCCTCCCCAGGCAGACCATTCCAGTACTTTATCACTCTTTCTGTGAAAAAACTTGTTCCTAATATCCAACCTAATTTCCCCTTGATGCAGCTTGAGACTGTGTCCTCTGATTTTGTCAGTGCTGCCTGGAGAAGTGAGGGTAGATTTGGTGGAGTGAGTGATCTTCTGTGCCACTGTTGCTGTTGTTGCATCCTGGTGATCCACACACTGGAAATGTGGGGTTTACACAGATCCCTGGAATTGGGCTCCTAAGAGGAGGTGTCCAAAAGTAGAAGGCAAGGTCTTTCAAATCCAGGCCAAAACAAGTCTCACCCTTCCTGTATGGCTGCAGTTCTGCATCAGCTGGGTTCAGAATCTGCTCTCTTGTTTTATTTAGTGAAATCTGTTGATTTGGATAATTTTCACCAGCAGCTGGAAATGTAATGTCATTTTCAAGAGAAGTGTGGCCACCTGATTTTGCCCTGGAGTGATGAGACAGAGGAGGTAAATTGTGATTTGGTGCATGACATACAGGAGAATTCATTGAAATTCAAAACTTTCTAAAGCACTTAGCAGCCAGGATTTTGGAGGGGATGTTGAAATCTAAATGTAATCCAAATAAGAGTTCTAATAGCTCAAATACATATAGGATGCATTGATCTACAGAGATCAAAAAAGGAACTGGAATTCTCATTTTACCAACCAAGAATGGAAGTTCCCAAAGAGCACATCATGATAGAATAACATTGCCATTATTTGTGCTACCCTAATATGATCCTGTAATCATTTTGAAGCTAATAATAGTCCCAGCTGTTCCAGGTAATTGATCTTTTTGAGGAGCACACAATTTTGTAAAAATGGAGGGGAGAAATAGCGGATTTTTTTTGCGGGGGGGAAATACTGGTTTCAATTACGTTTTGGTTTTAATTTTAATGGTGTAATTTTTCCCCAAATATGCTAATATAGCTGAAATATTTCTTGGAATTTTTTTTCTTTGAGGCAAGGAAACATTTTTCAGCTCTAAAGGGCTTTCCCTTGTTGGTCTTTTAAGGTACTTGGAACAGCATGTTCTGATGGTGTCCAGCCAAACAATTCACTGAAAACATCGTGGACTTTATTTTGTTTTTTCCCTTCTCCCATTATTATTTTCTCCTAAGGTTTTGAGGTTGGGTTGTTTTATTTTTTTTCACTTAAGATGTTCTGAAAAAAAAATGTGACACCTTCTAGCACCCTGGCAGGTGAAGGTAGGGAGCTCCAGGCAGCTGTTTCCTACAGTCCATTGCCCTTTCTTGGCTGAGAAATAGCAAAGGTGGCTTTTTTTGGGGAGTGTGTTTGTGTGTTTCACAACTGGGAGGTTCATTTGGGGTTTAGGTTGTTTGTTGTTTTTTATTTTTTCATAGCTGGATGGAAAAGGAAGAAGCAAACAGGAAGATTTTTGTTACATCAGGCATATAAAATGTGCTTGACAGCTCTGAGAGCAGCCTCCTGAGGAACCAGGGAGACTCCAAATGAGTCTCCTGTGCTCCAGGCTGATGTTATGATTTATGTTTGTTAGCTAATCTTTTATGGAGCCAACCTGTTGTGCAAAGGGAAGGCCTTTATTGCTGCAGCAGAAGAGACAGCTTCCACAAGATATATTTTGTTGAATACAGTAAAAATACATAATCATCATTTGAGGAAATGTTATGTTGATCCCAGGAGAAGGGGAGGGAGGGTTGAAATGCCCAGGCTGTGGCTACTGTGATAATTCATGTTCACCATGACACTGATCCTTTCTCAGTGGCTGTGACATCTCTGCTGCAAGCCCTGCTCAGCTTCTGCAGGTGTTCTGCTGTCACCAGACAAACTGAAAATCCTGTGTTGACTTTGTCTGCAGGTTTGGCCTATTATTATTCCAAAGTAACCTTTGTCACCAAAGCCTCAAAGTAATGATTAACAGGCTTGTCTCTGGAAATCTGATGGGCATTGGACCCTGAGAAAATCCTGTTAATAGCAAATATTTCATATTGGATTGCATTTTTCCTAAGAGAATTTTAAATTAAACAATATAAAGTTTACATACAATTACCAATTTCACCAATGTAACCTCCCAGCAAGCTGAAATCTTGATTCATATACAGCAGCATTTCTGTCTGTGATGAGACCCACCCAATTTCTAACACAAAAATAAAGCCTGGGTGGTGGGATGTGAGGGATGAACCCAGAGCAGGCAGGGATGTGTTTAGATGGATTTATGCACATGGATGTGTGTACATGAGTGGGCAGGATGCTGAAGGGTGGAGCAGTGCTTTGCACTTTGTCACAAGAAGAGCCGAAGCAGGGATGCAGGACTCCAGACTCACTTTTTAAAATGCTGTTTTTGTATCCAGAGCATCCAGCAATTCACAGGTCGTGGGTGACAAGAGCCAAGCCCACAGTGGTCAGCATCAGCATCAGAAGCCAACTCTAGTTCTGGTTACAGTGCTTTATATACTTTTCATTGTAGAGCATCTTAATGACAACCAGTCAATACCTTTACTATTACCTACAGCCTATCATAACTACTAACATTGCCATGTTCATGTTACTATATTCCAATCACAAAAAGTTAGTATGTTACAGTTTAAGCTAGAAGTTGTTTTGCAGTTTTCTTGCAGTGGAAAATTTTGAGACCTTTCTTCCTACTTGCAACATGGTATTTTTGTTTAGTTGTGAAAATCTTTTTGCTTGGTAAAAGCATCTTATGTTTGAGGTAAATTTATCTTTTGCTCTAAGTCCTCTTAAAAACCCCTTCCAACTCATTTTACCCTTTAGCTTCTTCATTATCCAGTAAGACTGGCTCAGCAATTCTTTTATTCTATATCAAAACTTGCTATTATTTGTATTCCTTCTTCAGATTCTACAGTAAAAAATCTTTATTTTATACATACATATCCGTGAGACCTTCCTGTCAAATCCTTACCCTTCCCAACAGTCACCCCAGGGCAAATCTGTGGCATTTGGAAGGCAGGCAGAGCCCTGGACTCTGCACTGTAGAATTTGAATGGTGGTTGCTTTATAAGGGAAATATTAATTTTTGGTTTTTGTACTACAAGTAGAGATGGGAAAGAGGGTGGGTTCAAGGAAAAGCAACTGGACTGAGCAGTCACCAGACCCAAAGGGTTGTTGCAGATGTGTTGTTAAGCACTTTCTTTCCCAGCTGTTTGGTTCCTGGAGCCAGGAAGTGCAGCAGAGCTGTGTGTGGTGCCCCCAGGATCCTCTGACACAGCCAAACAAACAGGCAGGGATCTCTTCATTCCAGTAATCCCTGCCAGCAGTTCTTGCTGGCAGGGGCTGGGATTCCACTCCTGGGGGTTGTGTCCAGCTGACCTTGTCCAGGTGCCATTTCCCCAGGCCAGGGTCTGCTGAGGTGAGTGCAGTGTGCTGTGCCTCTAAACAAGAAACCCTGAGAAGATGATAAAATTTCATTCAGATGAGCTCCATTTCTGAGTCTGTGAAGATCCACTAGAAACAGGATCAGGAATTCTGCATTGTCCTAGGATTTTGTGCCTCTCCTCACCTTTCTGCTGCAGGCTGGGGATGCCCAGCTCTGGCAGAGTGCTTCACCCTGAAGAGATCTTGTGTGTCAATTTGCAAAATGAAAATATGGGAGCACACAGTGCTCCAGAACTTAGGAGGGCCTCACTGTTTTTTGAGATGAGTGTTTAATTTAAGAGGCCTTATTGAGACTGAAGCAGATACTGTTTTGTTTTCTTGGGGATGTTATTTTAAGAAAGTGTCCATTTCTAAACAATAGAAACTTATAAACATAGTTTAATTCACTTTTTATTCCCACCAGTGATTTATGCTGGTACACTTCAATATTAATATCAGAGTTTTTGGTCTTTCAAAGCTTTGGGAATCTCACTGTGCTCTTTTTGTCACCTTATCTGTCCCCCAACATGCTGAGTATGGGAGGCATCATTAAAACATTGTTTGGCATGTTTCCATCTTGGTTTCTGACTGGATAAAACATTCCTCCCATAATATTTTGTCCTTAATGTTTTCAGCTGGGGAAGTTGTGACATGTTTCTTCTTGGAATTGCCAAAATGTTCCCAGAACCGAGCTGTTGCTCACCCTTATTCTATGAATTCCATCATTTTATTTTTATTTTGCCTGGAAAATGTTGTTAGGATGAGGCTTGCCCAGACAAAGAGATGAGCAAGGACCTATAAAGCCTCCAGGTCTGACCTCTCCAGTACAGCCTGGTGACTGAGTGGACCCTGTGTGACATCAATTTGATGGCTCAATCCCATTCCTGATGTCACATCAGAAAATTCTTTGGTTTTAGTCGTGCCCTTCGTTGCTGACTATGTTGTGACAGGAAGCAAAACCCCTACAGTGGCAACCCTTTATTTCCATAGGATGAAGTGGCAACATTTGGAAAGTGGCAACTTGCTCAGTGGTATTATTCACCCAGATCTTCCAGGAATATAATTAAAGGCAAACATTTGTAAATGACATTCATGCTTGCCAAGCAGACAGCTCTCCAGATGCCAATATTTTGTCATCTTCTCTCTTGGCACTTTTTGCAGCTTGTATTTCCCTCCCTCAGATTGGGTGAAGGCTTTCTTATGTTGTTGTGGTTTTTTCCTCTAAAAAAAAAAATTATTCAACGACCTCAATGTCATTTCTAGAACACAAACAGCACAACTCCAAGGCTCTGGATGTTTCTTTAAAATTTAAAATGTCAGGTTTTATTTAGTCGGTTCAGTTGTCATTAGATGAAAATTGCTTTCTCAAACAGTTTCTGTTTGTCCTGAGGCAATGTGGTGATGGTAAGAATGACATGGTAAAATTCATTTTGAGACTGTAAAACAAAAAGCCTGAGGATCATATCCCCAGCTAGCATAAGTCTTCTCACAATAATTGTTAGTTCATTGATGTAGTCTTCCAAAAGAATTAAATGTCTGACTTCTCTGAAGGAAAAATTACAGCCTAAACATGCCAGTTGCAAAGGAAATTGAAGCATTGTTCTGTCAACACTCTTCAGCAAGAGTGGAAAGCATCCACATCCAAAAAATGCTTTCTGTGTGAATGGCTTCATGCTTTTGTCAAATTATTTCCATTATTTTCCCAAAAGGGTATTTGGGATGAGCTGGAATTTGAGGTTTAGAAAGCCATTCTGCCTTCGATTTGCAGAGTAATTTATTTCAATTTCATGCTGTGCTCCTGTGATCCAAATGAATGTTTCCTTCAAGATTAATTATATTTAAAGATTAAATTAAAATGTATGTTTTCTTGACTAAAAAGAAGCTTTTAAAAATCCTTTACAGCTGAAAGAATCTTTAAGAAATGCTGTCTTGCCTGTATGTGGCATTGTTTCTAACTTAATCACAAAGGCTGAAACATTTTGAATTTGCATTTTTTTCCAGCTTTCAGGAAATAAAATGTTCCTCGGGAAAAATACACTTTTTGTTAAGAGCAAGTATTATCTTATAATTTTCATGCACTGAACTTTGGCCAGTGGGCTCCTCATGTGCATGAGGAAATGGAATCTCTGTCTGGAGCTGTCCAGGAGCCAACTGGGTCTGATTTTTGTCTGGAGACAGCACTTTCTAGTCTGATACTGTGAATAATTATCAAAATAGGGTTGGTTTTCTTCCTAAAACTGCACTAAATCTTCAGTCTTATGATGGTGAGTAAAAAATTAAATCTCATTTAGCAGTGATCCACCTGTGGGCTGAGCTTTGGTCTGTATGTTTGAGTTTTATTGCTGCTGCAAGTTTACTCAGGGAGCTTTAAGGAAGAACTTGTGGGACTGATAAAAGACAAAAATTCAGGAATTTTCTATCCCTGGGTCGGTAGGATGACACCAGAGATAATCCATTTTTGTGCAGAGCTGCATTTGCTGTGCATGATCACTGCTGTCTGTTTCCTCCTCCCTTCAGATAAGGGAATTTAAACCTTGAGCATCTGATTTTCCTCCCTAAATGGAGATGTGAATGCAGCACCTCATCCTCTGGCCTCTCCCTCCTCCTTCTCACTGACCCTGCTCTCCACAAATAAAACTCCTCAGAAGTGACAGTTGCCTAAAAGCTGCTTTTCACATTTGGCCACGTGATCTAACTGCTCAAGGAGCTGCACTAGAAGAGGAATAACTCAAATTTAATCCAAGTATTTCAGATGGAATCCAACCATGGCATTTCTCCTTCCTGCTCTTAACGAGCACATTCATTTCCCTAAAATGATGAATGTCTCATGAACCAAACCAAAGCTGGACAGAGGTGAGCTGAGCAGACTTGCACCTATAAAACAACATCAGCCCTTGGTTTTGCTAAAGTGATGATGATTTACAGCTGAGAATCTGCATTTGGGTGGAGTGAAAACTGCATCCCCTGAGGGGGAGGTTGTGCTTGGAAGACACAGGGACATCACGTTAAGCTACTTGTGCAGACATTCCAAAATGTGCAAAAAATGAAAAACCAGCATCGTCCCCAATGAACATAATGGCTGAACTGTAAATACTTCTGGTGTAAGACAAGGGAAAAGCAACACTGGCAAACCTCAACGTTATTAGAAACAGGCTCTTCTCCTGCCTTCTGAGAGTTAAGAAATGTTTCCTTAGGTCTTTCACTGACTTGACTTTAGCTGTTAGTCCCTGATTAAATGCAGATGATGTTCTCACAGCAATTCTGAATCTTCATCTTTAGAGGAAATTTTGTGGTGCTTTGAACACACAACAGGAACTGGAGGTCTGGATCCCTTTTATTTTACCCAGAATGTAGCTTCAAATCCACAAATCAAACACTTTGTGTTATCTGGGAAGTGCTGTGAGGTTGGGCACTCTGAATATTCCTATGGCTGCCAATAGTCACTGCAAAAGATTGGAGGGAGATTATTTGGATTTCAAAGATTTCTAAGCTGGTAAATCAGGAGAGGAATTTCTCAGTGATGGCACTGATGTTAGTGTTAAACAGAGAAATTTGTCTGATGAATTCAACTTGGTGTATTTATATCACATTGGGAAAATCAAAAATTAGCTGAAGCAGTGAAAGAGTTATGGAAAGAAACAGCATGATTTAAATAAGGAAAAAAATCTTACTCTGTCTTTGCAAGCAAAAAGTCTCTTAAATGTCTGAACAATTTAATCACAAAGATGAAACTCACTGTGCTTCAACTGGGATAAAATCATGACCAAGTAAATATTCTGACTACACCCTGGCAGGCTGAGTCTCCTCCCAGGTAGCCAAAGGCTCTTTCTTGTCCATGGATCTGTCTGGCTGAATCTGCTCTGGTCTTTGTTTTGGGTTGAAGGAGAAGAGAATCCAAAATTAATTATCATTAATGGTGCTAGGAAACTTATTGACTATTCAAACAGTGATAGAGCTGCACATTTTCACAGGTCCTTAAGTGATTAAAGCATCCAAGTTCCTCTGGCTTTTCAATGGTTTGGGCATTTAAATTGCACAATAATAATATCCAAAGTGACATGCAGAGTTTTTAAAAACATTAAAGCATATTTAGACTGGTTTATCCTGGAAATTCTCTTGAGGCTGGAAAGAAGAAATCCTCAAGATCACTTTGTATAACAGCATGTTATCCAAACATATTTTATTCATTTTAGTACTCTAGTAGCCATCTGTGCAAGACAAAATTATCTACATAGAGGGAAAAACATGGGCTTGATTGCCTGGCACATACAGCAACTGTGATTTCTGCTTAATAATTTTTCTTTGGAAGTCACTGATATGGGTTTTTCAGTGTCATCACTTGAAACTGAAGAAACTTATCTCACATGCTGATAACTTTATTGCGGAATGAAAATCTTTCCAAGACAAAGTTTCAAAAGATGTTTTAGAGATAGAAGCTGCTGTTTGTTTTCAAGATGTGTAAATAAAATCCTTCCTGCTAGTCACTGTGAATTTATGATTCTGTGACACACTGATTTGGCTGAGTCATCAAAGAGCTTTCAGTATTCAGGATAAAATGAATGCTGCTATGTCACTTTTGAGGCAATATTTTTATAGCTCAGAATTTGAGCTATCTCTCTTCCTGAAAGAAGAATACTCTGGTTTATGTTATAAGGCTGATCTTTGCCAGAAAGGATGTCCAGACTAGAATTTTTGGTATGTGTCATGCTGGGACAGAGACCCTCCATAGACTCTGACCTTCATAGGCTCAGCAAAGTTGTATTGTGCTGGCTAGAACAAAATTTTTATTAAAAACCCATTCAAAATCCAAAATTTGATACTCATAGTCTAAGAAGCTTGTGTCTTATGCTTTATGTCATTTTGTTCCTCTTTTTATGTTTTGAAGCAAACATCTAATCCAGAATGGTGTGGGGTGGATCACAATTCCAAAGGTTTCTGTGGGAAGTGTCACTGGATATGCCTTGAGCTGTTATCCCAGGCATTCACATATTTTTGCTTGAAGCAAAGTGGGAGAACACCTCAAGGTGCTGTCTGAAAAAGAGGAGGAATCTGGGAGAAGAGGATAAAGGATTTTTATCCTTAAAGTGTCTGAGATAAATGCCATGACTGGTAGGTAATGGAATATAGGCTGAAAGCAAGCCCTGCTGGAAAAGGGATGTGGAAAGGAAGAACTTGTTGCTAAAGGGGTTTATGCTCTTTAATGTGATGTTTAGATTTATATTTTTTAATCTTTGAAGTCTGTGCATTGCCACTGGGCAAGAGAGAAATATCTCCTTTCAGGAAAAACAAATCATCTCCCAGATTAATCTGAATTTTCACTCCAGACAATGTTTAGATGACTCGACTTTAGTTTTGCCACGAAATACTCAATGTAATAAAAAAAATAAACGTGACTTTGCTGAAATCTGCCTGATACTCTTTTGTAAACAGCAAATTCCCTTCCTCATAAAAGGCAGTGATGGAGAATTCCATCTGCATCAGCTGCCAGACCCCTGAGACACAGCAGAAGGTCAGACTGGACAAGATCATGGCCCCTGAGCCAAAATGATGTTCATTATCAGGCAAACAAATATTTTCCTCCCCAGACAGAGCTGGACAGTCAGGAGTACTGACCTGGGAATAGTTTATTCCACACTTGTCCAGTGCTGAATATTTCAGTGCTGTGAAAAAACGTGTGTCACTTTTTCCAACCTCATTTTCTTACTGTTTTTATTCCCCATCTGAGGAAACTCGTCCAAGAACTTGACAGACAAACATGTTTTGAGGAAGCAATTAAAAAATGGAGCTAAAAGTGGGTGGCCTTTGAGTCTGATGAGTGGCCTTACAGCCCATGTCTGACCTCAGCCACGTTGGGGTGTGTCTGGAAATGATGTCAGGGAGTTGCTCTGAGGACTGCCTTTGTCCCTGGCCATCCTCTTCGACTCCATTTAATGCAAAAACATTTCCCCTGCTTTAGTGCACGGCTGCATTCAGATTTTCTTTAAAATGCTGCTACTACATCTACCTGTCTTTTATGGAGCATTACCACCTCAAAATCAGAGTGAATCCTTGTAAAAGCATTTTGTAAGAAAACTTCAGATTAGTGACCCCAAAATTGTTCCTTTAGGATGGAAAACGATCGCTTCTTCCAGGAAGTTTAAACATATACATTTTTAACCAATTAAATGGGGACTTTGATTAAATTTTTTCCCCACATTATGTCACAGTTGTTGTAGCTCTGGAATAGCTGAAAATCAAGTTTCAGAGGG
Organism: Tychaedon coryphoeus; assembly: GCA_013398595.1. Classification (NCBI taxonomy): domain Eukaryota; kingdom Metazoa; phylum Chordata; class Aves; order Passeriformes; family Muscicapidae; genus Tychaedon; species Tychaedon coryphoeus. The sequence continues at coordinate 658,167 of WBND01000240.1, read as the reverse complement.
GTTGGAATTGCATCAAAAGTGAATTTGATGTTGTCTGAGATGAATCCTGTCCTAAGAATGGCATCTCTGGTTGCTGCTGATGAGGAAAAGTCACACAAATTGTGGTACTGAGTTTAGAGAAGGGAATAGGTACAAGGGGAGGAAGGCAGGAGGCAAAGGCTGTGTTCTGGTACATTCAGTGAGAAACAAAGTGCTATTCTCAAACATGGCAGCTTTTCTCTGGAAGTGTTTTGGATGTACTGCAGTTCTATAGCATCACAAACTCAGTGCAGCAAGAGGGGGTTTGAGGTGGTGTGGTTTTGTCTGAGGGTTCTGGGAGAACAGCAAATCTTTCACTGTAGTCTGGAGGGATTTCTGGGCTGCAGTGGCAGAGGACTGGCAGGGCTGCAGCAAACACTTTGTCAGGAGGTTCAGGTTCAGGTCAGCCCTAGGGCCCATCACTGAGCCCTTCCCAGCCCTGTCAGCATTCTGGAGAGAGCAGCTGTACTGCTCCAGGGGTCAGGTGAAACCTACAGGCAGCCAAGATACACACCATGTTGCCCAATTCCAATTTTTGGGGGGTTTTCTTCCAAAACATTGACTCAGATTCTCCCCAAACACGTGTGTCCCATAGGCAGGACAAGGCTGAAACCCATGGAGTGAGTATTAGTCACCACTAGCCCAAACTGAAAATGGAAAAAAAGAACACCATAAAAATGTCTGTGATGCATTTGGTTTTGTAACAGGATTTAGTGGAGAGGGAGGAGGGGGAAGAAGCATTTCTCAATCCCCACATAGCTGAGTTTTCTTTTGCACAAGGCTGGGGCTCTGACGTGCTCTTTGCCTTGCTCGTGTGCTGCTGTTTCTGTTTAAGCAGCACTGGGCATTATCTCACTTTCAGGAACTGATGCTGCAGGGTGATGGGCACAGAGTTTACAGAGGAAGGTGTTTTTGCATGGATATTTCTCTGAGAACTGCCCCCTGAGGGGTCACTTCTCTTTTTTCACTCCACAGGCAGAATTTTTTCAGCCACAACAAGGTTGTAAAAGTCTTTTTAAATGCACTGGAGTATCCAGTGCAGTTGGGCTTGGTCATTTTGCTTCTTGGGGCTAACTGCAAATGCCTTGGCACACAGCCTGCTCTGGGGAGGGCTGCTGTGACCATGCCAGCACAGCTGGGGTTTTTATAGGATGGACAATCCCATTTACTCTTCAGCTCCACAGCCACAGGGTGCTGTCTTTGCTGCCTGCCTTTAGATGAGGTTGGTTCAGTGTCAGCTGCAGCCAGAGCTGAATTTTTACATCCATGTTCAGAAAGAATTGCCTTTCCCCCTGCTTCCCTACACTGTCTCTACAGGACTTGGCTCAGGATGATGTGAGGGTGGGAGAAGGGAACAAAATGGAAACAATTCTCAGCTCTGACAGGAATAAACCTGCTTTAAAAATTTTAAGGGAATGGTTACTGTGCTTAAGTAGATCAGTCTGATAGTGCCAGCCTCTGTAGGTCTCGTGTGCAAGCAAAGGTGGATTATTTTTTATGCTAGGGCTGGTTCTTTAAAGGGTGCTGGAGAAAGTAAGCTCTAAATTCTACAAAATCCTTGGAAAATCCTGGTTGCAAACAATTACTGCTCTTCTTTCTTCTTCCTTCGACTGAATCTCTGTTTTTCTCTGAGACAGTTGGTTTAATCTGTTAAAAAAAAAATCCCTTTTCTTGGACATCTGAGATCTCTCTTAATGTTTTACAGTTAATGTTTTTTTACAGTGCAGCTTCAGCTAATGCCTGTGAAGACACACAGCTCATTAATTAACCCTCTGAATGTCTTTCTCCCTATTTATAACCAATACTGCATAACTTTTAGTTCATGAATATTGGTAATACTTACACCAGGAGATGCATGTTCAGAGCTAAGGGAATTTTCTCCTTTAGCTAAATTACTCTAAGAGTCAGTGCATGTATCAATGCACAATCAGTTACCTGCTGTAACTTCAGTGATGCTTCTGGTCTCAAATAAAACTCATCCTTTCTTTTTTAATTTTTTCTTTTTTTAATTTTAGGGAATTATGGCAGAACAACACACAAACCATTTCATGGCTCCAGTGAAATGGGTGTCTGCTGTCTCCCATGGTTCACATTGTTTTGCAAAACTTCTGTCATGGTGAAATAAATTACTTGGAGCACTCTCAAGTTGTGTTGCTGGAGTCCTACAGGAATCTCCCTTAGTTTGGCACTTATCAGAATTTTCATTTCTGCTTGGTGAGGGGCTAGGAAGGCACATATGGGGATTCTGTAGGATCCAGACTGGGATAGGATTGCAAGCCAGTTGACCAGGTTGCTCTGTTACTAATAAAGGGACCATTTAAAATCAGGAAAAAAAGGGGTTTGTGAGCCACTTATTCCTCACAGCATCAGTGTCTGAATGGCAGATACTTCAAGCCTGCACAGCAAGGATGGGAGGTGGCACAAACAGACTTCTGTCAGGCAAATGAAAGCCTGGTAAGACAAAGAGAGCATCAGGGCTTTCAGCAGAACCACGAGGCCCTGGAACCTCCAAACTCACTTCCAGCCTCTGCCCAGCCCAGTTAGAGCTCTGCAGGTGCTGTTTATTTCAATGTGGGCGTGTGTGAGGGGAGAGCTCTGCATTTGGACCAGGGGATGCTCCCTGCAGGCACAAACACTGCAACAACTTTTACCTTTTACTGTGCTGGTGTATCAGAAAAAGGGTGGCTGTAGGATCCAGTAACTGCCTTTAAACGTTTCCTTGGAAATGGGGAGATATTTTTCTCTTTCACAGCACAGATGATGCAAGATGATGCTAAGAAAAAGGATTTGGGTTAAACCATTGTGTTTGCAAAGGAGGAGGTCCTGGTGGAAGTCACAGCCCCAGTGCTTGGGTGCTCAGGCAGCCACAGAGAGAAGGGATCAGGACTCCTGAAGTGCCTGGATCACTTCTCATATCACTGTCTCCTCCTTGTAATTCCTCTGACAGTAACTAGTTGGTCCTCAACTTTCCTAAACTGGGAACATTATATCCTAATATTATATCCTAACTGCTGGGAGTATTATAGAAAAATAGAAGAGAGTATTATAGAAAAAAATATATATATTTTAAATATATATTTTTTAAATTTCTATTTTTTAATATACTTGGTACAACCAAAAACACTTAAAGATCCTCACAAGGACTGCAGAGTAATATATTGAAATAGCACATTTCTAACCTGTGTTGGGGGAATTGTGGCTTAGATAGATAAAAGTATTCCTAAGAATTTACTGTAAGGCATAGGTGGTGAAAATCACAAAGGCCAGAAGGGAGCAAAGAGCTGAAATGAGCTCTGGTTGTGCCTCAGTGTTATTGTGTCTCATCTGAGCCATGCAGTGACAGATGCCATTGAAACTGTTACAATGACAAGGAAATTAATGACAAAAGAAACAGAATTGGTGGCATTTTTTTATGCTGTTCTCTAACCCCAGAACTCCAGGGCTCCTAGGTGGTTTAATCAGAAAGGGTTTATCCAGCAGGATCCTGGAGAATTTGGTGGCTCTGGTGGAATCAGGGAGGTGCTGTCTCTGAGCTCTGCTGTTCCATGTTTGCTTTGGACCCCAGCACTCAGCAAATGCTGATCTCATCCATAAATTCTGGCAGTTGGCACATGCTGCTCTTGTTTTTCCTCTGAGGACTTTGTGAGATGCAAGACACACTTCAATTAAATAATAGCAGTTTAATGTGGTTATTTTTATCAAAACAAACCAAATAAGACCTTTGTGATACACAGCAGTTCTTAATTTCTTTCTAAAACTAATTAAAGTTTTGGCTTCCACTAGTGACAGGAAAGTTTGCACAGTTTTAACCCCAATGGCTCCATTTATCCCTCATTTATTATTCTAACAAAATAACATTTTGAAAGGAAAAACAAACTAGAAATTATTAATACCAGAGATGCCAGGAAATGGGATATAAAATTGAACCTAGCCCACCATGAAAGCCAAGTGTGAATTTACATCCCTGAAGTGCCAGCCTGGAGGTCCTGCTGCCATTCCATGTCAGAGCATCCAGGGAGGCTGAATAAATGAATTAATCTGTCCATGATGCTGGTGAGCATCTTCTACATGGTCAGTGTTCCTCATAGGCACCATTTTGTTACTCAGATTTTTTTAAGGTCTCTTAATAAGCTTTGAATTTTCTCTAAGTGCAGACACGTGAGAATTCCTGACAGAAGAGCAGTGTCATGTAATGGTCAGTTGCTTGTTTCCCAAAACTCATTTCAAATGTCAGCTGTTATTTAATGAGAAAAGTGTCATGCCAAAAATGTAATTTTCTTAAGGAAAATGGCTGCAGCTCTATGAATTCCATGGTGTGAACTGATTTCAGGTGCCATCAGCTAAACCAGCCCAGGTTTTAAAACCATCAGCTGAGCACTGAGGTGGTTCTTTTCTCAGGAAATGAGTTCATCTGGCACTGATTTGTCAGAGTCACATCAGAGAAATGCCTGTGGTCTGTAGCCAGGCTTGGGTTGAAGTCCTGCTGTTTTGGGATCATCATCTTTAATTACCAAAGGGCAGAGAGAATCCCTAGGTAAGGAGCACAGCTCCTTCCTCTGCTGCTGATGGCAGACAGGACAGACTGCAGGAGAGCTGGGGTCTCCTGCCATTTTGAGCTGAGATGGAGTTATTTATTCTGCATTTCTACTGTTTGGCTATAGGATCATTTCCACAGTGTTGCAATTTAGGGTTATTAAACTGAGAAAGAGCAGAAATTCCTGCCACTGCCTGCTCTGCCTTCCTCTCAGCCAGTCAGGAGGAGCAGTGGCTGACAGGACAGTGTCAGGAGTGGGCTGAGCCCTGCAGGTCCCACACCAGTTAGGGATGGTCCCATTGCTTTTTGCTGAAGTGTTGCTTGTTGGAGGTTCCCTCTCCATTCAGCAGGACACCTCTGCCAAGGATTTCACAGGGACAAACACATCACTGCTGCAAAATGAACCCCATTTGTGGCTTTCCTGTGGTCCATGACACTGAGAGGGTCTCCCTAATCCAGGGAGGAGCAGGGAGACATCCCAGGAAGATCCAGCCATGCTCTGCTGGGAACCTGCATGTGGATAGAGATGGAGCCAGGAAAGGAGGGACAAAGAATTCTAACAGGAGCCAGATCCATGAGAATGATGAGACCCAGAAAGGTGTGTTTCACCACGAGGTTTTCTCTTCCTGCTGTGGTGCTGAGGGGTTGTTGGTGAAGGAGAGTTTCCAGTGTGCCAGCCAAAGGAATGGCAGTGAGCATGCCTTGGAGTAGCTACCTAGAATACAGGCTGGACAAAGTTAAGAGAATAAAGTGGGTATTTATTAAAGGCCTTTACCAGGTACATCTTGGGCAGTCAAAAGCCTCCAAGGCTACACCCAAGATGCACGATGGTCATGAGTTTTTCTGGCAGATATAAGTTTGGTTTATTTGTATATCAGAGGTTCATTCTCCAATTACATCTTCAGGTAATGAAGTCGCATTCCCCCAGTTTACTCCCCCTCCCCAATTCACTTTTGTTTATACTTTTTGGGGCCTGAGGCTGTAGAGTGTCCTTAGGTTACATGCCCCAGAGAAATTGTTTTGCCTGACCAAAGTGTGAAGACAATAGTTAAAACTTTATATGAAGTGTAGAGTTATGCACTATTGCAGCACAGGATTTTAAAAACATAAAGGCTAAAATCTTAAGGCATCATTCCCCCCCTCTAGAGGCTTGACAAGGGGAAGCTGTGAGCTCAGGTGTCAGCAGCATCGATTCCTGCTGCTTTTCTTGACTGGAAGGATGCTGTGATCATTTCTGGAGTGGAGTCTCCAGCAGTATCTGGTTTTCTTTGCCAGGACCTCTGTGAAGATCCCCACCTGCTTGTGGATGGAATGAGCTCCCATGACTTCCACCAGGGCAAGCTGGGGAACTGCTGGTTTGTGGCTGCGTGCTCCTGCCTGGCTCTGAGGAAAAGCCTCTGGCAGCAGGTGGGTGATGGGTGTGTGTGGTGCAGGAAATAAAGCTGCTAAACCAAGCTCACCTGGTTGTTTCCCTGCCTCTCAGCCAGCGTTTTCCTCCCTAGGACTAACAAGGGGTGAATTTTGGTGGATTCAAATCATCCCTTTAACATATTCCAGAGCAGTCTGCCCTGGGAATACACCTCAGCACAGTGCACTGGCTGAACTTCCCCTTCCATGGTTTCCCAGGTGATCCCAGACTATCAGGAGCAGGAATGGGACCCTAAAAGCCCCGGGAAATACGCTGGGATTTTCCGTTTCCGTTTCTGGCGCTTTGGAGAGTGGACAGAGGTGGTGGTTGATGATCTGCTGCCAACAGAGAATGGGGAGCTGATCTACTGCCACTCCAACGTGAGGAATGAGTTCTGGAGTGCTTTGCTGGAGAAAGCTTATGCTAAGTATGAGCTGGTTTGTTGTCCTTGTAGTCCTCAGTGTTGTCCCTTTGTCTGTTTTGTCTTTCAGTTCTGTCAGACTTTCCATAGGTTTTAGTTTTGCTGCTGGTATAGAACCTAAAAAAGACTGAAAACTCCTTCTTTAATCTCTGTTAAGGATGTAAATCATAAAGTTGTGCAATGCAGTCTACTGCAGCACCCCAAATCCTTAAGGGTCCTAGAAATCAGGGAAGATTTATCTGCAGTCTGCTCAGGCTCTTTTTGTTCTATTCTGTTTTTTTTCCTTGGTGAGACACAAACATTCCCTATATTCAAGCCAAATCAGAGCACTTGTTCCAGCCCCTGTAAGCTGAGAATGTTCTGTGTTGCCCCAGGCTGGCTGGATCCTACCAAGCTCTGGATGGAGGCTGTGCTGCAGAAGCCCTGGTGGATTTCACTGGAGCAGTGGCAGACTCCATTAATTTGGCAGAGGGCAAATATGGTGAGGTTATTTCTGAGCAGATGAAGCTGTTTGAAGACTTGATGAAAGTGCATAAAAGAGGAGGGTTCATCAGCTGCTCCATTTCGGTGAGTACAGAGAGCTGGATTTTAAGGGTTTATTTCAATGAAAATATTCTGGAAGAAATACCATTATTAGGCTATTGAGTGTGTCCTTCCTTTGCATGCTTGGAAAAGCTTTGTTTGGAGAAATCTAGCAAGTGCTTCCAGCTCCAGGAGCCACTAAATACAATCACAACTGCTTGTGCTGCCACTTCACTGTGTGTCTGAAATTTCTTTTTCTGAATGTCACAGTTGTGAATTGACCTGAGGTAAATCCACCCTAATTTACAGAGCAGATAAGAACATTCAATTGCTTTATTTCTTAGAGAAATCTCAGTTCTGGCACAGAGCTACTGAGATTTCTTGACTTTGGTTGTGACAGTTTAGCCAGGGCAACAGTGGAGCTGAGCTGAAAGGCTGGGCTCACCTGGTTATTCAGGTGATGCTATTTGATATTGAATGCATTGAATATATTCAATATATTGCATAATCTCCCCCCTGGAATTCACCTGCAGAACTTGCCTGTGCTGGCTCCTGTGCCCACATTAGGAGGCCATGGCCCTGCAGTCCCCACAGTCAGTAGAGAGGGGATGGTTTCTGAGGAAGATTTACCTCTCTCCAGTCCTGTGCTGGAAGATGGGTGAATAACAGCTCCCAAAGGATGCTTTGTGCTTCACAAACACCACAAACCCTGGCCATGGGAGGCACACCAGTGCCAGCTGGGCTGAGCTCCCTTCTCTGTAACCTGCAATGTCAGGGCCTGACTGGGCAGTGCTGAAATCCTCACCTTGCCAAAGCTGTTGGCACATGTGAAGGGCTAACAAGCTGCAATGGCACATGAATATTTCCTAAAAGATTGCTTTTAAATGATTTTTAAAATCATTTATCATGCACCATTAATCCAGCTGCCCACAGAAAAGGGATAATTTTCTAGGAACCACAGGGCTGGCATCTAAGGGCATTTCAGCATCTTCCTCCCATGGCCCCTGCTTCAGGTTAAGACCTTAGCTAAAGCTGAGCTTAGTTAAATCACTTAAACATTTTGCTTTAATTTCCCTCTCTGTGAATGAAGATGATTAATTCCGAAATTTTTGTGAGTATGAAGAGAGTTGTGGAATTGTCAGGAAGAACAGAAAACCAGCTGGTTTTGGAGGTTCCTGAGAATGGCACCTGTTTATCTGACCCTGGCCCAAGGAACACCTGGTACCTTCAGGGACACAAACTTTAACCTCAGATAGAGCAGGGGTCCTGGACTGTCCCTTCCAGCAGCATCAGGAAACAGCTCACAAACAAAAGCTTCAGGGTCTTTGGGTTTTGTTTTACCTTTTTTTTTCATAAGGCCTGAATTTTTATTTGAAAAAATTCCATCTGATTTGCTCAGACCAGGCTGGCAGAGCAGACCCCCTGGTGTAAATTGTTACTGCAGACATTGTTTCAGGAATGATAGGTTGCTCCCAAATGTTAGAGCAGTTCTGTTTCTTAACAAGAATTTGGTGAGGTGATGGACTCAGTACAGGGAGCTGTATTTTAAAAAGCAATTAATTAGGCAGTTGTAATGCTTTCACTGATTCCTGGCATTGTGTTTGTGCCTTCCAAATTAAACACAAATGCATCCAAACATTGATTACAGAGAGGCCATTGCTAAGTTTGCCTGCATTTGTCACTTTTTGATGTATTATACACACAGTGGAGCTTGCTAGGTGTAGAATATTTAATACTCCAGTGGCTTCATTGCTGCCTTACAAACATGTCATCATTTTCCTTGGACTACAAAATGGCCCTGAGCATCACCATTTGGAAATCTGAAGAGACAGGAGATGTTTAAATATCTCATTTGAATAAGGAAATAAATAAGTATCTTCAGAAGGAGGTGAGAAAGGCCAGCAGTGAGAAAAGCCTGGGGGATAATAAAGGCAGCAGGAGAAGTTACAGACTCCAGTGCTGTCAAGGCCTCCTTGTTTGCTTTTAGTTGTGAAAAATGAGAGTGAGTGTTACACTGGAGGGAGCCCAGAGCCATGGGAATGTCAGCCAGGCTGGGGAACTCTTGAGCTGATTCTTTGGGAGCTGTTGTCATGAGGGCTTGGTGAGACTCTCACAGTTGCCAGACCATCTGTCAGTTCCAATTTGATAGGGATTTCTCCTTCCCCTTTTTTTTTTTAATGTGATTTCTTACCTTTGGGGACTGAGCACTGTTATATCAGTGCAACATTTGCCTTAGGACAAGGATCTTGTCTGTTCAGACCAGTTAAATTTTGAAATGGGTAAAAATATCTGAGGAAGTACTATGTGCATTTCATAACTGTGATAAGTCCTTATTTATATTTAAATATTCATATATTTCTACTAATATATTAATGTGTAATGATAAATAATATATTTATATTTAAATATTTGCATTACTAATACCAAGAGGCTATACCTCTTGCCCTCTCCATCACAGCCAAGGCTTGACTGAGCATTAATTAGGTAATTACAAGTTTACCCACAAGGATCTGCACTGAGTCAAATCTTCCTTCCTTGGTAGGAAGGTGTCCAAAGCAATGAGTGTTTCCAGGCCCTATGGGTGATAAATGAGAGAGACCCAAGGATGGCTTGGCTGGATTCAATGAGGGTGTGGAGAACCTGGATCCAGGACCATCAAAACAACTCCAACATCTTTGTATGGTGCTGCTTTTCTGGGTTTGGATCAGGAGATTTGGATGACATTGTGCTCTTTCTCAGAGCTTGGCTACTCTTATGTATTCTTAGATCAGCATCTGATCAGGCCTAGGTCATCAAACAGGACAGTTTAGGGTTAGTTTAGGGACAGTCTTGGAACAGCCTGATCACTGCTGGGAACTGGCATTGTTACATGGAGTTTATGATGAGTTCCTAAAGCACCCTACAGCTCCTCCCTTTGCCATGTAAGAGCCCTGCCAGGAGTGGTAATAGGTATAGGGCAGCCTTCACAAGTGGCTTGGAAAACCTTTTACTTGTCAACTTGTCAAAACTTGGAAATTGTTCTACTTTTCAAAAACTTGGAAGTTTTTGGCACTTGCCTGTGCCCTCCCACTGCCAGTAGTCCTTCCTGGGTATCAAATTCATTCCAGCACAAGAACAACCATTGGACTCACCAGCTAAATTCATGAGTGTCCAGGTGGGGACACCCCCAGACAGTCTGGGCACAGCCATCAGTGTCCAGAAGAGCCATTTGGTAGAGATGACAGGATTTTGGAAGGGCTGATAAAGATTTTCCATTTTCTAACTCTGAGGCCAGGAGGAGACAGACTGGCTGCAGCAGGCAGGATTCCCCTGAGCCCAGGGATTTTCTGGCACTGGAATTGCCTGGCACTAACAACACCAGACCCTACTCCTGATTCCCAGTGCTGTTATTTTCCTGCACAGCCAAATCACTCCGGACGAGAATAAAAAACAAATTTTTCTTGTCCTTCCCCTTGAACTTGGAGCTGTCAGGTTCCTCAGAGAAGTGAGTTCTTTCTGTTTAATTGTCATTCTGCATGCCCAGGAGTCCCTGGGGCGGCCCAGCGAGGCAGAGACAGAGCTGGGGCTCATTGTGGGCCATGCCTACTCCGTGACTGCCATCAGGAAACTGCGCCTGGGAGAGAGGCTCCTGCTCTCCTTCAAGGCACAAAAGCTCTTCATGATCAGGCTGAGGAATCCCTGGGGGAAGAAAGAATGGCTCGGTGCTTGGAGTGACAGGTAAGAGCTGCAAACTCAGTGTCAAAGGGTGAAACTCTGCTGGGGCCACTGGAATTTGTGGTTAAACACCGGTGAGACACACACCCATACTCAGAGACTGTGCATCTCTGCCCATTTTCCTCTGAGAAAATGAGCATGTCCAGAGGGGTTTATGGCTCCCTGAACCTTTATTTACTTTATTTATTACTTTATTTATTTACATTGTTCTTCTGGCACACTGGAACATGGGAAGAAAAACAGCTCATGAGTCAAGAACACGAGGCTTGTTCCCAGCTTCACCACTGAGCGTGTCTGGGACTCAGTTTCTCATTTCCAGCTGCTGGGGATGGTAAAAGTCTTGTAGGTTATTTAAGTGACCAGTGAAAAATGCTGTAAAAATGCCATGTTTGTGATTTCTTTCTAATTAACTTTCTAATGAATTTTCATGTGGGCCATGGGCATAGCAGGTACCTCCACAGCAAGAGAAATGATTGCTGGAGGGAATGGCTCCCATCATGGGTGATTTATACATGAAAAATATGTGACAGTTCAGCACTGGGCTCACCAGCTAGCATTTAGTATTTGACAATGCAGTGTTCTTAACAGCAGCATTTAATTTCTTATAATCCATGCTTTGGCTAGCAAAAATCTACTGCTTTCAGAGAGATTGGTCTGGGTGAAATGCAAAGAATGCACAAAAGAGCTGCTGTGTCTTGTTTAACTGAAGCCCTTGGGGTTCTCCAGTAGCCTGGCACAGCTGCCACTCAAGCCAGCACTGAGGTCTCTGATGGTGGCCCATGGCTTTTGGTCTAACAGAATTAAATGGACAATTTCCAAATAGATTAAGAAAATGTCTGTTAGGATGAGCAGCCTCCCTTCTCTCCTTCCAGCCACCTTCAGACTCCAAGTGCTTTTGGAGGGGCAGTGAGGAGTTGTGGCTCTTGTTTGTCTGGTGTAACCCATTAGGACAGGGTCTGCTTTGGGTTTCAGCAGGAGGCTGCTGGAATTTTGGGTCTGTGCTCCCCTGCAGGGGCTGTGTGCCTGAAGGGTCTGTGCACTGCAATGTTCCTCTGCAAACTGGACACTGAGCTCAGGCTCCAGCAGTTTCTTCTCAAAGGCCCCCCGGGGAAATCTCAGACCTCAGGCCTGTTTTATTAAGGTGATTAAAAGACAAAGAGAATGCTCTGGTCTAAGTGAAGCTTTCAATAATCTCCTGAGGAGGAAAACCAGGTTTCATTTGAGGGGCCTTCAGGGAATGGAGTCCATCTCCTGTGACCTTGGAAACCAGCTGTTTAAGTGTTTAAGAGTCCTAATGGAGGGTGTGACAAAGGAAATCAATAAAGTTCTGCTCTAGTTGAGCCTATTTCCTATTCATCTCTTCCTTTCTGTTCCTTTTTTTAGTAGCTTTCAAATCAATTAATGTTTTAAAACTCCTCCTGAAAGCCTCACACTTTCATCAATATCATCTGCCCTTTCAGTACGCTGATACTCCTTTTAAAACCATGGACCAGGAGAGATTTTTACTCCAATTCTTTTTCCAGGTGAGAGCTTTTATTTTAAGTTATTAATCATCTTTATTGTTTTGATTTTTTTTTTAATTATTTCCTTTTAGTTCTGAAGAGTGGAAGAAAGTCAGCGATTCTGAGCGCAAAGATTTGGGGCTCACTGTTGAGAATGATGGAGAGTTCTGGTGAGTGGGAGTGATGTGAAGGATTTGGGGACATGGGCTACACTGAGTAACTGTCATTAATCTGCCTTTTAACAGCTTCAAAAACAGATGGATAAAGTTATCCCAAGGTCTGTTCCTTTCAAACTCCCAAGGGATGACAGGGAAGAATAATAAAAATGGATTTGAAACTAGTAGAACAAAATTAGTAGCTCTCAGAATCTATTGTCTATATTTAGGATAATCTTTCAGAAACCAGGAGAACATGTGCTGGTTTACATGACACAATGCTCAATATTGAACACTGTTTATCAGTTAAATTCTGAAGTGGGTAAAATTATCTGAGGAAGTACTATGTGCATTTCACACCCTGCTTACTGGCTACTGTGCCTGTCTGTAGGTCAGCCATGGCTGAGGCATCTAAAAATAGAGTTGCATCCAGTGAATTTTGATATTTGTTGGTGTTTTCCAGCATGAGAATGAGAAGTGTTCATTCTCTATACAGTATCTAGAGCTCTATTAATTTTGACCTTGCTTAAAGCTTAGATCCTTAACCCAGCAGGTCCTTCAGGAGGTGATCAATATTGCATCAAGTGAGCTGGCAGGGCTCAGAGTGAAAATAATTCTGTTGGCTTTGTCAGGACTGGCAGCTGCAGGGTTTGGCTCTGGGCCATGAATAAGCCAGGCCATGATGGTAATTCAAAGGGCCAAGTTGTTTTCCAGTTGCTCTGCAGTCCAGCCATTCCTTGAGCAGACACAGGTGAGATGGGGTTAATAAAAGCTCTGTCCAGAGTGCAGAGGTTTGAGTTGTGCTCAAACAGAGATGACATTGTCCTGTGACAATAAGGGCTGTAATAATGAGGAGTGGATCCTGCTTTAATTGCAGATGATCTCTTTGCCCTTTGTAAAATGTGTTATCAAATCCAGCCTGGAAGGTTCAACCAGTCCTTCAGGCTTAGGAGATGCAGCAGAACAGATCCTGATCTGACCAAACACACTGAGTGATGCTGCTCTGAACTAAGCTCTAAAACTCTGTGATTGTGGCTGCATGAGTATTTCCACATGGGAAGCTTTCCAGTGAATCAGTTTGTCCCCTGGACAGCTGAGCAATGCCTCCTCTTCAAATGACTGGAAGATTTTGTGGGTTTTTTTGGCTCTTTGTGTGAATATCACTGTTTATTTTTAAACAAACCATTACTTCCCTGCTGTTCTGTGGAGCAGGATGACGTTTGAGGACTGGTGTAAGAACTTCACAGATGTGGACATCTGCAGGACTGTGAACACCTCCTTCTTCAGCCTCCACAAGACCTGGGAGAAGGAAATCATGTATGGGGCTTGGGCAAAGCATCCAGAGCCCCTGCTGAACAGATCTGGGGGCTGCTTTGATAACAGAGAGACCTTCCTGCAGAACCCCCAGGTGGGAATCCCTGTGTTTTGTGAGGTACTGTGTATTTGTGAGGTGTTTGATAACAGAGCCCTTCCTCCAGAACCCCCAGGTGGGAACTTTTATGAGGGATTGAAGTGTACCCACTTTAGCTGGGGCTCCTGAAGTATCCTCCCTGTTTGGGAGTTGGCAGTGACTACTAGACAAAAATCTCATTGCCCTGGGAGTGTGCTGTGTACTGCATATTTCATTGCTTTTGGTGCAATTTCTCAGAAGGGTTTGGATATTTAGGGCTGATCATGCTTGGGGCTGGTGAGTCATACAACAGAATTACTTAATGACTGGACTTCTTTCATTTTCCCAGTCATAGAAAGGAAACAAGTCTGATTTTCTAATGCCAAACTCACTTAACCCCCTTAAAAAGCTTGGGGATTTGATCCACTGTATTAAGTTAGTTATAACTTGTTATAAGTTATAAGTTAAGTTATTCCTTGGCATTAATGTAAGATTGTGGAAGTACCTCATCTCTTCCCCAAGCTCACCCTCCCATCAGCATTACAGAATTTTCCTTGTCTCATCCTACCTGGTCATTTCAAGCTATTCAGTTTATCTGTTCATCCATTCCTACTCCCTTTCCCACATTCCTGCCCTTCTCACTCCCAGCTCATGCAAATTCAGGCATGTAACTTCTCTTAGTATCCATGGGCTCTGGGCACTTGCTCTGTTAGTTACCACTTTGAAAAGGGATCTTTCTGTCCAGATTAATTGAGGATATTTTTGGATCTGCCTCTCTGCACTTGCAAGGGAGGTTTGTGCCTGCAGCCTCTGTTTTCAGAGCAGGATGCTGGAGCAGTGCAGCCTCAGCTGCTCAGGTCAGATCTCAGGTTCCCAGCTCACCCTGCAGTTCCTCACTGCTCTGCCTTCTGGCAGTGCCTCATTTCCAGGGGTGATTTAATTCAGGTATTGCCCTGTAAGACTCTGGATGTGTTCCAAGTGCTTGTCTGTCTCATTTGTAAGTGTTTAGCTGTCACAGAGAACAGAATGCACACGTTCCAGCTGAGTGCAATGCCTGATGCTGTGGAAGGCTTCTGTATTTCAGTGTCATCTCTGGGCCAGCTGATTAAAAGGCTCTTAGCAGCAGTGCTGGAACATATTTATGTTATCTAAGGGCCATTACAGGTTGCTGTAGCCCCACCATAATCTAGAGATAATCTCTGTCTGTTCTCCTGGCACTGAGGCCTCCTGTGAGGTTTCTATGGTTTATGCAGAGAGGGATGGTGACACTTCCAGTCCCTTTGATAAGGCAATTTCAGCCAAGTACCTGTGTATCCTACAGTCACTGCTGTTTTCTAGAGCATTACTCATTGAACAGCTGAGGTGCCATCAGAAGGTCACAGATGCAGAGCTGTCATCAGACCAGAACTTTCCTGGCTCCTCTTGTTGTCCTCCCACCCCTCCATGGCCTTGGAACACTCTGTGTATGGTTCAACAGGGACAAGAATTAAAATGTGCCTTGCTGGGTGTTGCTGCATGTTTATATCTCACTTTCTAGGTTCTCTTACAACCCCTGGGACTCTCCCAGGGCCCTGTGCTTTCTCTGCTGCAATAAGTGATATAAAACAAATCAGAGCTTGGGATGGGGCCTTGTTCAGCAGAGCTCCAATGGTTCTGTGACCAAGGCAATCTCAATATCTACCTCAGAGCAAAGCTCAATAATTTTCTTTTTAGCAGCAGTTGAAGGAGAAGGGAGAGAGGAATTGAACCAGTGATGATATTCCTCTCCATGCTGCCAGGGAATTCCTGCTTAACTCAGAGCATGTGGTGCACATGGTACCCAGCTGTGCACTGCTGCAGGTTTATGTTTCCATTTATTTTTCTTCACATTTAAATGTCTTTGAGGATGGGAGAGTACAGCATCTGTCCAAACTTGGGGTAAATAATCCCTCCACTGGCTCTGACAACTCAGGTTTGCCCTCTGCATGCACAAAGCAAAATTTAAAGGAGTCTCTAATAATGAACAAATTAGTATATATTAAAAAACTCCTGTCTGATCTTCTTTTGCTCATACTTACTTCTGAACTGGTCTGGTAGTGATTTTTAGTAATGTTGCTGTTCAAGTTGGTTTTAGCAAAATGGGAACTGCTGCTTAAACTTGAGATAATTTCCTTTGATTTGTCTTAAACCCAAGTTAACTCGAGTTTACTGTAAACAGTTTGGATAAAATATTTGCATGCTAAAGGTGCAGAAGTCTTTCTTAGCTCAGGTATTCAGGAAAACTGAGAAGTCCAAAATTAGCATTCCTGTCATTCTCACATTAATTAGGAACTGTAGATACAGAACAAAGTGCCTTTTAAATAAGATTTGAAAGATTCCTTCATTTTCAGGCCCTATATAAAGATGGTTGAAATTTGAAGGCAGTGTTTAGTTAAAAGAAGAATCAAAAATTATCTAAGACCCCATGTGGAGTCTGGAGGTTTATTTTTTTTTATCTCACTCCTAATTTATAGCTAAATAAAACTTAATCTTTTGTCTTTTGCTTTCAAATGAGGTGTCCTCCTGTTGACTCCACTTATTTTGTAGCTTTGTCCCAGGCTGCCCTTTATGTGATTTGTAGAACCAGAGATTCATGGAATGGTTTGGGATGCCAGGGACCTTAAAGCTCATCTCAATCCAGGGACACCTTCCTCTGTCCCAGGCTGCTCCAAGCCCCATCCAGCCTGGCCTGGGACACTTACAGGACACTTCTTGGACACTGCTCTGGGCACCTGTGCCAGGGCATTCCCACCCTCCCAGGAGAGGACTTTTTCCTAACATCCAGTCTAACCCTACCTTGCTTCACCTTAAGCTCATTCCCCTGTGTCCTATCACTAAGATTTCCATTTCCATCAACACCTTTTATTTACCTGATACTTTTGATTTTACAACCCTTATTACTAGCATTAATTTTCCAGCTGTGAATTGCTGGGAACATCTGTTACATGGAGAACTCTCCTTCTTCCCCCATTTGTATTTCCATTTGCTCCTTTGCATGCACATATTTCCTTGGTGATGGCTTCACCCTCAGCCTCCTGAGGTAATTCCAACAGCCCTTCTCTCTTCTCTCTCCTGCCAGTACCTCTTTGATGTTAAGAAGGCCGAGGACGAAGTGTTGGTGTCACTACAGCAGGAGGATCGGCGCAAGTACAAGAAAGAAGGGAAAGGAGACAACATCACAATAGGCTTTGAAATCCTCAAGGTAGGCAGCCAGCAGCACTGCTGCTGCAGAGATTGTTCAGTTTGCTCAGTCCTGCTTCACCCTGACAGTGAGATCTTTGGCAGACAGAGCCAGGATTATCCTGGGGTCTGGCTCTGTGCTCTGACTTTGTGTGGGCAATGCACTCAGGCCATGGGAACTCAGCTGAATTTAGTTCAGCTCAAGCTCTATTTGAATCAATATCATTTATTTGAAAGAAATCATTTTTGCCCCCTGCAATAGAATTTTAAGTGCTTTTCCTACCCCCAAACTTTCTAGAGAAAGGCAAAACGATATTAAATGCTGAAAACATAGAGGGTTTTTTCTCCTTCTTCTGCCTCCATTTCATCAGCAAATACAGCCAGGTGAATGAGGTTGAAAAGTCTGCAGTTTTTCTGTTGCTACTTAGAAAAACGTGTGTTTCAAAAGATGGGCTAGTGAGCAGGAAATGAATATATGGGAAAAGGAACCACAGGGATCCCAAAAGGTAATTTAATTGCACTCTCAAGGCAAAATGAGTAAAATGCAAACACTCAGAGAAGGAGGGAAGCAAAGAAACAGCAATTTCTCTGCTCTTTCACTGAGGATTGGGGTAATCCTGTCATCTGTTGCTCCTGGGATTACATTAAATCTATGGCCCTACCCTAAAAAAAGGTCAATTTTCAACAGTTGATTAGATCTGCTGACATCTGCATCACACCTACTCATTTGCCAATCACCTGTTAACCACATACATTGAAAAGTGTTGTTTCAGAAAGCAGAATAATTTCCCTTGTTCATGCCTGTAATTTGGAAAGGCTCGAAAAAGAAAACCACGCCTTCCTAAAAGTTTCAGTGCTCTATTTTTATTTCTGATCAGTAATTTTTCTATTTTAGATATATTCTAACACGCCAGGCTCATTAGCATGACAAAAGGCCTTGGGAAGAGAGCTGCCAGAAAAGAATGAAGGGCTCTTTGCCCCAAGAGCTGCTTGAGAGGGAGGTTTAGATTTAAACTCTGCTCTGATAAATACCAGTCCCCTGGAGAGGATGTTAAGAGTTGAGCATAACTTCAAGGCTTAGAACAAAACATGAGTGGTTATTCTGTGGCTTTTGTATTCAGGAAAGGGCAAGGAAAATCCAGCTGTGTGCATCTGGATTGGAAGCCTGCTGAGAAAGGCTAGAGAAAGGAGGCAGAGGGATGCAGGTGCAGTCCTTGGGGTGTGTGTCCATCTCTGGAAGTGCTCCCAGCTCTGCAGTAGCATCACATCATCTCTTTCAGTGGGTTCCTGTCTTTGCCAGCCCCAAACTTTCACCTGCCACAGCTTAACTGGATGAGAAAACGCTTGCCAAATGATCTGCCTTTATTGCACCTTGAGGTTTATGGCTCTGAAAAGCTGTGTGGTGCTCAGGGAGAGCCCTGCTCATTACCCCTGCTGGCATTAACCCCTCTCCTGCTGCAGGTGGAGGACAACAGGAGGTACAGGCTGCACAAGCTCACGGTGCAGGAGAGGGTGGCCACGTCTCCCTACTCCAACACGCGCAGCGTGTTCCTGAGGAGGAGCCTCCAGCGCGGCCGCTACGTCCTCATCCCAACCACCTACATCCCAGGGGTCCCCACCAAATTCATCCTCAGGCTCTACACAGATGTGCCCTCAAAGCTCAGGTGGGTGCCACTCACAGCTGCAGGAGATGCTCCTTAGCCCACAGGCTGCAGCTCCATGGAAGGGTGTGAGGTTATTAAACCTCCGGAGCTCTTGGCTCCAACTTTGTTGAGTAGCTAATAGTTGCTAAAAAGGTTATTTATTACAAAGCACATCTTATTACAAAGCACATCAGTCTCAAAAGTAAGCAGAAAAGCAATGGCAAAAGCAGTAGCAAAAGCAAGAACAAATGGCTAAAAGCCTGGCAGGAAGCAAGTGGCTAAAAGCAATAGCAAGAAACAAGTGGCAAGAAGCACTAACTCTGCCCAATATTACTCTTATGTAGGACTTTCCCAACAAGCTGAGACACAAACTCAGACCACCAGTCCTTAGCCTATTAGAATTCCAGTTTCCTAGCACACTAGGTTATGTATAAACTATGCATATAACCTATCTTGTTCTATCTGAAAAATGTAAGTAATATTCTTACTATAGCTCTATTATGTCTAAGCACTGTCTACAGCTGTGGGCCTGGAGTCTCTGCTGAAAACATCAATATGTTTGCAACCTTCACTAGAACTCTCACTGCTACTCTGGCATTTGAAACCTTTTACTTACTAAAAGCATTAGAGCTCACAGTAAAACTTACTGACTTACTTCTACTTAAACATCTGCTTTATGTGTGAGTGGCTTAATGTACTTCAATCCATCCAAAGGCTTGAGTTCAATCCCTGCACTCTGATTTCTCTCTGAAGAATTCAGAAAGACCCCTGACTCACTGACTCCAACAGAAGGGGTTGCCAGGTTGTCCTGACTCACTGGCTCATGTGGCTCCAGAACTGGGCCCTGGAGACATCAGGGGCACCTCTGACAATCTCCAGGTTTGTGCATGGTCAGGAAATGTTTACTTAGGGACTTCTTGGACAGTTCATTTTGAGTCTTTTGGCTTTTTTTGTTCAGTTCTTGTAGTGGTCTCCAGTTCTAGGTCAGGACACTGAGCACTGGTGTTTTCTGGTTGTTGTTTCTGTGACCATCTCCTCTGAAAGCAGTGGTTGCTGCAAGAGTAGAACCAGTGCTTCATGAATCAGGCCCACTGCATTTATTTCTTGATTTGATAGTATTTTCCACTATTTAAGATTTAAGATTTAAGATTTCCAGTATTTAAGATTGGGAGTTTTTTCACCACTTTTGCTTCCACGCAAAAGATAACACAGATTTGTTCTACTTTGCTTTGCTCTATTTTTATTTCTTACATCTGTCATTTCTGCACCACAGAGCTCAAAAACTACAAATCTCATGTTCTAAAAATGCCAGATTTCCACAACCATTGATTGTTTTCTTGACATTCTTTGCTTAGGTTGCTTTTTCCATGATTTTTCAGGGAGCTGAAGGCAGATAGGCCTGAAATGACATGTTGGAGTCTTCTTTGTGGCTACCCACGCAGAGTCACCCAAATCAAAGTCCACTCTGCAGAGGGTTTGCAGAAACAAGACAGATCAGGAGGTAAGTGGAAGGAGAGTCTGGAAGAGTAAAATTGGCTTTTCAGTCCTCTAAAGGTGATTTGGGTTGATATGCAAGCAGTCAGAAATTATCCAAACAGAGGATTTTATGGGATTTGTTTTTCCATCATGCTGTAAAACCTGCTCCAGTGGAGAGATCAGGTGAATATGGGGATGCACAACAGCAAGTTGTGGACTGGTCCATAGCTGGGCAGGATGGGCAGGAGTAGCCAGGCCCCCCTGAGGAGCTAATTGTGGGGATTAGTAAGGATCTTCTGACAGGGTTGTGTATTTTCTAAATGGAAAATATCCAGGAGGCAGCTGAATGGCACAGACTCATGGAGTATGTTACATTTACCTCATTAGAGCACTGCAGGGAAGACTTTATGGTTTTCAAGCAACCATTTCCAGGTGAGTAAGATAGAACAGTTAAATGCTTTGTACATGACTGTGTATCTGTCAGAGGAAGTGTCCTGAAGGACACCAAAATGGCTTTATAGCACCTGATGTTGAGTTAATTAGGAAACTTGCCCAGCTGTCCTTTGCTTTTTCATTTTCTACTCCTGCTCTCTGTCTGATAGTCTCCATTTTTCACAGCTCAGTGCTGGTTGTTACCAGAGCCCTGTTCCTGGCCAGAGGAAATTTATTTAATCTTTATTTTAAATGTTTATTGGAAAGCTCCTCCATGGTGCTGTCTTTGATCTATTGCCCTGTCTGGACAAAATAATGGATGGTTTGCTGTTGTCAGGAATGGTGGATGAATCAAACAGCCCAGACTCAGGCCTGGATGCTCCTTGTGGAAGTGCCTCTCTCCAAGTCAGTGTGTTCTGAAGTGGATCCAGCTGTGTGTGAGCCAAGCACAGTGGCAGGTCTGCAGGATGATGAGGAAACTGTGCTAGAGAATTTTCTGTCGCTCATTCCCAAGCCTGTTTTAAAAATTGCTCTCACTACTCTCTGTCAGGCCTTTCCCCCAGTTTCTCTTTGACAACAAATCACCTTTTCCACCTTTAACTCTTCCTGCTGCCATTCCATATTGGATTTGCATATTGAATTGTTTTTCACCATTTATATTCTAAGCTGAGTGTTGAGATACATGGCATGTGACAGCCCTTGAAGCAGAGAATCTTTAGTGGCAGCTGCCTTGGGAGCAGCCTGAGAAGCAGAAGGAAGAAGCAGAGATTCACCTGCAAGAGGCAAAACAACCTTCTGTGGTTGATAGGGCAGTGCTTGTGTCTCAGCACTGTGCCTGCTGTTTGTCCCATCCCCTTTTCCAGTGGCTGAGGGTGTCAGAGCTCTCCAGGTTCTGGAAAGGGCAGTAGAGAGGAGTGGGAATGCAGCTGGGAACATTCCCTCAGGAATGTTTTGGTACAGTGCTGCAGGATGTGGGTGTTAGATCCTCAGTGCAGTTCTCAAAAACCCAAAAATTAACCCTTAGACTACTGAGACCAGATTTCTTTAAGCCTTAGAAATGCCATTCCTGTTCAGGTGTCTCTGGCTTTTACAGATTCCAGTTTTCCTTTGCACTGTTCTTTTGCACAGCTTCCCAGAGCAGCAGCGTGGCCAGGACTGAGGTGAGGGAGCTGCTGTGGGGTTCAGGGCAGGGCTGGAGCCATTTGTGTGCCCCGGGGCTGAACCCAGCCCTCCTTCCCCTGCCAGAGCCGTTTCCTGAGCAGCAGCTCCAGTTCCATTCCCAGCTCAAGGCCAATACCAGGACATTGCTTTTCTACTCTAGCAGACCTCGGTGTTTTTTCTTTGTCCTGTAAATAAACCAGGCACAGAACTGGGCCATCCATAGCTGGGAACATCTGATCCCCCATGTGCTCTCCCACTGCTTCCTTTTGTTATGGAATTGGAGGCAGTTTTCCTAAAACAACTGACCCATCCAGCACTGCCATCATGGGGTCGGAACATTTTGGAACACGATGGGTGCAGGAACATTTTGTGTCCCCCTTCTACCTCCCTCTGTTTCTCGAGGTCTTGCTGAGAATTTTTATGTTTCCTTCAAATATTCTCTTTCCTTTTCCCTTCACTTAGCAAGTCCCCTCATTAACTGCTCCCTCATCCATCCAGCAGATGTGCCTGTCACCTCTTTAGCTCTGTGTCCTTATGCACTTTATCTCTTAATTACTGTTAATGCTCGGGTGTTTCTCTGCTCTTTGCCCTCGTACAAAGTTGTTAACACCATTGGGGTGAAGGGCAAGACCCAGTTTTATCCAGATCCGTTTTCCAAATTGCTTTGCAAAGAGGGCAGCTTTTCCAGCCCTGGTGGCACTGCGTGGTGCCACCCCATGCCCCAGAGCTGAATTCACAGTTCAGTGACACAGAAGGCAATTGCCCATCAGAAAAGCCAATATTCTGCTGCCTGCCATGGAACTGTGAGGGGTTGTCAGGGAAACAGGCCCGTGGCAGCTCTGGCCAGGTGTAACCACAGAGCAACATATGGAAAAATCTGTCTGCTTTGTTCATGGAGGTGGCTGTGCCTGGTTTGGATGCAGCTGTTATGTGG
The DNA here is from genome assembly GCA_013398595.1 of Tychaedon coryphoeus. Taxonomy (NCBI): domain Eukaryota; kingdom Metazoa; phylum Chordata; class Aves; order Passeriformes; family Muscicapidae; genus Tychaedon; species Tychaedon coryphoeus. The sequence continues at coordinate 635,659 of WBND01000240.1, read as the reverse complement.
TTTGTTCGTGTGAGATGTTGGTACCTGGGCTTTTAAATGAGTGATGTGTTCGAGGGAAATCATCTGGGTATGGTTTGTTAAAAAGCTGAAGTTGCCTAAGATTGTGCTGCCTTCTGGCTGTGGTGGTGTTTTCAAGTAGATGGTGCAAAAATGTGTGTTAGAAGCTCTCACAAGCCTGACTTACAGATATCCAGGGTTTATTTAAAATCTGTATCTAAGAAGTTGCAAAGTGTGGAAAAACAGATATTCTGTCATTAACAACAGAAATGGATAGAGTTGTGTTGAAATACAACACAACTGTTTAATTAAAAGTTAAGTAGAAAGTGGAATTGCCTATTCTATTTGAATGTGTTTGTGGTTTCCAAAACGGTTCTTGCTCCTTATTGTAAAGGAAAGAGAATATCAACTTTAATAAGAAATCAAAATGCTCACTGTAAAAACAAAGCATTTCTAGAATATTGAACAATTGCAGTGGGTCACGTATGAGGGTTAGATTGGATATTCCCTGAGAGGGTGGAGATGCCCTGGAACACATTCATGGGGAAGCTGTGGCTGCCCCTGGATCCCTGGAAGCGTCCAAGGCCAGGTTGGATGGGGCTTGGAGCAGCCTGGGGTAGTGGAAGGTGTCCCACCCATGGCAGGAAGAGGAACTGGATGGGCTTTAAAGTCCCTCCCAACCCAAACCATTCCATGATTCTGTGTTTTCAGCTGGACAGGGAGCAGTGGCTGTGACGAGCTCTGGTGCCCTGTCCCGTGGTGCTGCCAGGCACAGGAGGGGGTTGTCTCTGCTGGGTTTCTGGGCAGCTCTCAGCTGCCGTTCTGTGTGCCCAGAGCTGTGCTGCTGACTGTGTTCCAGGAGCAGATCCCTACGTGCTCATCAAGTGTGAGAACCAGAGGCGGCGCTCCGCGGTGCAGCACGGCACCACCAGCCCCGTCTTCAACACCCAGGTGATCTTCTACAGGAAGGACGTGGACAGCCCTGTCACCATCCAGGTGAGACAGCCACAGGGCAGCTGCTCAGGGCAGGGAGGGCAGCACAGCAGCATCCCTGGGCTTCACTGGACCCCCCTTCCTTTGTGTGACTGGTACCCAGGAGAGAAGTGAGCATCTCTGCTCCCCTTGCTGGGCTCTGCCTGGGGCTGTGCTGCTGCTTCTCCTCCGCAAACACCAGCTGATGGCACTTTGGGATTGTCAGGAAAATTAATCCACAAACACCAGAGGTTTATGTCCAAAAAGGAGACAGAGGAGTCCTTTTTGCTTTATTCGAATAAAGGGAGAGAGGTCGTGGGGCATTCTCCTGGGATCTCTCAGATTTTTGGAGGATGCAACCTCCTTTTTATCCCAATTTCCCAGCTGCATTTCCCTTTTTCTTTCCCTGTGGGCTGAGGTACTTGAGAGGTACAGACTTCCCAGAATACCTGATACCTGAGATTCCCCTCTAATGTATAACCCTCCCTTTTAATTTTTAATTCTTATAGAATTAATAGTTTTTCCCTGTTGCTTCTTTAATCTTCCAATATCCAATTTCATTTATCAGCAAACCGACTGTTTGTTTGTAAAGGCAAATATCTTTTTCCATTCATCAATCATTGGAATCCATCCCATTGTTTCTTTTATCTCTCTTATCTACCAGCAGATCCACAGGTTGTTTGTAAAGACAAATCTGACATTCCTCTCAGGATCACAAGTCATGTTTCATTCCAAGGCACATTTCATTCCAAGGCTTTGAAAGAATTTACAGAACTCCTTTTGTCCCATGTGGTACCTGATGAAACAGAGACAAAGAAAAGCTAAGCGTTTTCCAGAGTCAGTGTTTGAAACAAAACCAAAGCTAAGGCTGTTTTTAAGAAGTTTTCTACCCCAAATTCTAGTCCTGTGAGAACTAGACCTCACTGTTTACCTCCACACTAGCTGGAGAAATAGAGCTTGGCTTTGAGATGATGCAGTCCAGGAAAACTTTGTCTTCAGTCTAGGCTGTGGGCCAGACTCTCAAACTCTAGCACTGAGGGGGTGCAAAGGTGAGCCCAGGCAGGCAGAGCAGCACAGACAGGCTATTGCAGGTAGGTTTTACTGCTGATGAGGTGAAAAAAAGATCATTTTTATTCCTCTCCTAGGCAGGCTGTGACCTAGAAAGAAAAAGCTGCGTTTCACTCCTTATTTGCACAGTCTATGTAAATGAGCATGCAAATCCAGCCTCATGCTCCCTAGACAATTAGCTAAATTTAGGCGCACACAGAGAGGCAGCCCCTGCTTTTCCAAGGGGTTAACGGGGCTGCCCTTGGCGGGCGCAGTGTGACAGGGTTTGTCTGTGTCCCCTGGCCGCAGGTGTGGCACAGCAGGCTGCTGAGTGACCAGTTCCTGGGGCAGGCGGTGCTGGCAGCGTCCCCCGGCGAGCCCCGGGAGCGGCGGCGGCTGCGGCTGCGGGCCCGGGGCGGCGGGGGAGCAGCGGCAGCAGCAGAATCAGAAGCAGAAGCAGAAGCAGAGCTGCCGGGTCACATCAGCGTCACGGTGCTCTCCAGCGATGACCTCGCCGAGCTCTGAGCGCCGCGGACCGCGCGGAGCTGTCACCTCGCAGCGCTCGGGAGCACGGGGTGCGCATCAGCATAATCGCTTCAAAGGGGGGAAAAACCCCTCCGACTCTCCACGTTATCATTGAGAGAGGGGAAAATGCATATTTATACATAGCTATGCTCGTGATGCAGCTCACGCAGTAGGAGAGGGGACAAACGGAACGCTGGCAGGTAAGTGCAGAGGATGCGAGCATCGTTGGGGATGCAGGCGGGAATGGCTGCAGCTCCATCGGGCACCCGCCAGCAGCTTGGGGACTGCAAGTACAAGGGGGATTCATGGGGATTTTTTTTCCCCTCCATAGAAGCATACACATTTCTTGATGAATTTCACTACATAATAGGTATTTTTGCTCCTTGGTGAAAATGTCACTACTCGAGGAGCTCAGTCGTAGCTCATGACCTTAAGACCAATCTTGCCAGGACAACATTAAAACAGAGGGGCGGATCTTGCAGTGCCCCTTTGAACACCACAGCAAATAAGAGCTTTGTCCACCCAAAGGCTCTCAGATTGAATTTTTGATTCTTCTCCACCTCGAGCTGGTGACTCACAGTTTGGTATCTCTGTCCAAGGACACCTCACAGTTGAGCTGTGGCTCTGCGCAGAGCACAGATGCAGTAATGGGAGCCTCCTTGCTTTGTTTAAGCCATATAATGCTACACATGGAATAACAGCCCTGTTGCTTAGGTATATGTAGCACCAGCCTAAAGAGGAGAAAATGAGCTCGTGAGAAGGGTGGGTTTGTAAAAGCTGGGTGCTGTTCCCTGGCAGGTGTCAGGTCTCACTCTCACAATTTTGCAGTCGTTAATTGCTGGCTGATGTTTGATAAAGTTTCACTTGGGTACCGTGGAGGATGGGTGTTATTTACATTTCCCTCACAGCAGGGGTCTGGTGCCAGCTCTCCCCTTGCCCTGCAGCCCGTGGCCAGGTTCCCTCAGCAGCTCTCTGGGGTGGGCACGCTGGGCAGTGACCCTGGCAGTGCACGGGGCTCTCTGTGCCACACACTCTGAAATGGGTTTTACACAGCTGCACATTCTGGGTGCTAAAGTGAAGCTGAAGGACTGTTCTGCCTTTTTTACAGCCAGGAAATTCATATGTGCCTTGTAGCCACTTCAGCCACACTGTGCAATTTTTACAATTTATAAAATGGCCCTTGACAGAGTTAATGCTTTCACAAAAGGTTTTGAAGTCTCCTCAGGGCTCCAAAAGGATCATTGCTGTGGTAGGAAAATGCTTTGTCTGACATGCCAGAGATGGACTGTGGGGCCCTGAATGATGCTGCAGTGCCATCATGTACCAAGACTGAAATCCAGCTCTTTTCAGACAGTTTGGGCTCAGGCTGTTTTGCACAGCAGAGATCTTGTCAGAGGTGTGAACTACAAGCCCCACTGGCAAGTGACATTCTCTGTAAGCTCATGGCTCCAGGGCTGCTTACTCTCAGAAATGTTTATAAACCAAGATTTATCTTTTTAAAGCGTGAACTGTCTCGTTCTCATTCCCTGGATGAGGGGAACTGCAAATGTCAGGGCTGCCCTAGTCGTGCACTGAGACCTGTTTGCTTTGCTTTTCCTCACACACTGTTCCAGGCTGTGCTTCCTGCAGTGTTCCCTATGGATGGGCCCATTCCCAGGGCTTGCCTTGGCCAAGGGTCAGTGTTCAGCCTGAAAAAGGTTCCAGTCCGAGGTGGCACCAGAGGTTTGTGCCTGCCTGCCCCACGATTTGGCTGAGGAAGCTCCTGAGGGCACAAAGCCACCTCAGCTGGAGCTGGAGGGGCGTCCCTTGGCTCTTTCCTTGGAGCCCCAGAGCCCTGGCCCCAGTGCCAGCACTCCACCCTGTTCCAGCCCAGCATCAGTGGCACACAGGCAGTGGGACCAGCAGTTCTTGGGCGTGCACAGCCTGGCAAAGGGGGAAGTCAGCGTGGGCAGCGTGGACATGGTGACTTTTAGGCCTTGATCATTGTGCCAGCTCCAGCCATTCCCCCAGTTTGTCCCCGTGGCATGGGGACAGGCACTGCTGGCAGTGCTGGGAGCGGCGGGACGCTCAGCAGGATGCCTGCACCTCTGCACTGATTATTTTTGGGAACTGTTTGGGTTTCCCATCAGGAGGAGCTGATCCAGCCTGGGAACACAGCTGGCTCTGCTGGTTTACAGGTGCCTCTGCCTTCCCAGGTGAAGCCCAGGAGAAGCAAGGCAAGGGCAGGCTGACATGGTCCCCTGCTGCTGCCTGCTCCTAACACTGGTAGTTAAAATTGTTACAATATCAACATGTGGGAAAATACCTTGGGATTGTTTTTTTTTGATAGTGGGAAGGGCTGCATTTATGTACAAAAATGAAAACAGGTGGAAATGGGTGTAAAATATTTCATTGCAACCTTTTGTAACTTCTCAATACGAAGCGACCTAAATAAAATTTTACAAAAAATACTGTTTTAGCGGTTTCTGCGCCAGCGGCGGCCGCGAGAGGGCGCTCGGTGTCCACCCACACAGGTGTGACCACGGCAGGTGCAACACCGCCGGATAAAAACGGTGTTTAATTTATACAGGATGCCACACATTATCCTACACACGCTATTCTATCTCCCTATACACTGTGTAACAGTTACAGAAGCGCCTCTGAGTGTATTTAAAAATATGAAATATATATATATTTATATATATGTGCACACGATGTATACACACACTATATACACACACCCTATATATATGTATATACAGATATATATTATATTTTTATATATATAAGGAGCATTATATAAGGAACTATACAGTGCAGGAGAGTTATGAAGGGATTGTGCATGGGGACAATATAAAATATAAAGTAAATGTAACACAGTATACATATAATTATAACTATATAAAAACTATATATATAGTACTATATAACATATATATAATCACTTTATATAGAACTATATAATATATATAAAATATAGTACTATAATATATATTATATATATTTATACATATAATTATACAGTATATTGTGTGTCTATGTACATTTGCACACCCCCCATTTAGTAATCTTTTATATACATCTCTTTCTCTGTAATCTCTATATATTATATATTTTTTGTGTCAATGCATTCTGCCAGGTGGAGGGAGGAGAGGGAATTCTCCAAACACTCCACAGTCCCAGCTGACTGTGTGTATCCAACAGGATGTTTTGGCTGCCCCATTCTTCACCTCTTTTTGGCTGGAAATGCAATTGCCCTTTCTTCCTCATCCAGAAGTGCCACAACTGGGCAAAACCCAGCCCATGGGCATTCCAGAGCAGCATGATCTGGAACTGATGAGTGGAGACCCTTCCCCATTTCCAAACCATACCAAAGCCTCTGTAACTGGGGCTTTCCATCTTTAAGAAACAACCAACAATTCAGAAGTGAATGAAACCATTGGGTGAGAAGAGAACAAATCTTCCAAAGGAGTGGAAATTTTATTCCTGCTTTTTCTCTGAGCTGGCATGAACAGTTTCCATGCTCTGACGGATTTTCCTGGCTATACGGATGGCTTCAGGCAGGACAGAGAGACTTATGGCTGTTTGTAAAAATGGATGCTGCCCAAAGGGAAAAAAAAAGAAAGGAAGGAACCGTTACTTTCCAAACCCAGTTTCTCACAAGAGGAAGCAAGATTCCTCTGGTTACAAAAATACCCATAAATAGGACTGAGGGACCATCTCCACCTCAGTCCTAATATTCGGGACCTTGCTGTCAGAGGCAAGCATGGCCCAGTAATCCCATTAATTAATTTATCAAGGTGTCTTCAGCTTGCTGGGATTTTGGCCCTGCCAGCACTCTGGGAATGCCACTTGCTGCCTCAGGGTTTTTTCATTTCAGGAAACTCAAAGGACTCATTTAAGTTCCTTTTTCCTAAAGGTAGGGGCTACTTTAGTTTCCAGAAAAGATGAGTGCAAGCTGTTCCACAGGGAGCTCCAGCACCTCCAAGAAATGTTGATTAGGATTTAGGCCTGTGCTGTTCTGAAGAACACTGAGGTGCAGGTTTCAGCACCAAGACAAATCTCTGACTGCTGGGCTGGGACGGGGCTCCTCTTCCACCAACACCATTTTGGGCCTCTGTACCTGGCTCCATTCTACTGCAGTTCTCTTGCCACCAGCTAAAACTGAATGCACTCCCAAAATACAACACACAAATGATCAGAGGTGGATGGAACACCTTTCCTCTGAGGAAAGGCCAAGAGATCTGGGATTGTTCAGCATGGAGAAGGGAAGGCCCCAGAGAGATTTTATTGCAGCCTTTCAAAACTTCAAGGGAACCCATTTTTCGTAGGGCCTGTTGCAAAGGGACATAGGGTAATGGTTTTAAATGAGAAGAGGAGAGATTCAGGTTAGGTTAAAGGAAGAAATTGTTTAAGCTAGGAGGGGTGAAACAGTGGCACAGGTTGCCCAGAGGGGTGTTGGATGCCCCATCCCTAAAAACATCCAAAAAATACATCCAGGTTGGACAGAGCTCTGAGCAACCTGATCAAGAGAATGTCCCCACTCATGGCAGGGAGGTCGGCCCAGATGGACTTCAAAGCTCCCTTCCAAGCCAAAATCTTCTTTGGAAAGCAGCCAGAGCGGGGATGAACAGGAGAGGAGGCTCCTGGCAGGAGAATTCCCCTGTGGCCGTTACCTCCAGGAGCTCCCTGGCTGTCCAGCGGATGCGGGGGTCGGTGTCCAGGCAGGAGTGCAGGAAGGCGTGGAACAGGAAGGACATCTGGCTGGGCATCCGCAGCGGGGGGTACCTGTTCCGGGCTATCAGCCGCTGGGCCTGGGGACAGAGCAAGCACGGGACAGCCACTGACCCTCCCTGGGCTGGCAGCTGCACTGCAGCCCCCTCCTGGCACTCTGAGAGCTGCCAACCCTCTCAGGGGGCTGTGATTTGAGGGTAGGGAGGCAGGGAATTGTCAACCCAGTGGGTCCCTCCCAACTCAGAATATTCTGGGATCTGGAAATAATTCTCTTCATCTGTGTTTGCTGCCTTATATAAGGCAAAGGCAATCCAAAAGCGGTCTTCCAAGAAAAGTCAGGGAACTTTTACAAGAAGGGTGGAAGACTGAACAGAACTGTTGTCTGTACAGCATTTAACTTGGTTTCAGCTATTAGTCACAAGATTTTATCCTGGTACACATTCCTCTGTCGTTGGATACTACTGGGAACCAGGGAAAAAGCAACCTTGGGGCCTTGCCTTTCTCAGGCCTTTACAAGGTCAAGAAATTATAACAATGATTATGCACCTGCAGGGTGCATGAGAGACGTGATGTTTTGCAAAAGTATGTTTTTGAGGAGGTGTTGCCTTCTTTGACCAGTAAGTCTTTTCTATTTTGTTTTGCACAAATTACCCTTTATATATGGGTAGTGTTTCTTTAAATAAAGCTCTTTTCTCTTTTGCTTCTCCATTACAAGGAACTATGTTGCATTATCCTTTTTGAAGCTCTTATAGCCTTAAAATGCAACATACCTCCCCTATTTGGTGTAAGAACTCATCATTTCATTTTAAGGAATTAGGATCAAAAACTGAAAACTTCATAATAAATTTACTAAAAGCAGCTTTCCTAAAACATACTTTCAGAATTTTTTAGGGTAATACATATTTATGATATCACTAGAACCAGTGACCCTCCCTGAAAGGCACTGGTCAGAATTTGAAAAGACTTCTGGGCCTGCAGATACACCTGTAATGTGTTTCATAATAACTTCCCAATTGGGGAAACTTTCTGCTGTCATTCACAGCTCCAGCTCAGAGAGAGATCAAACACAGCAGGAAGAATTCAAGCAGTGCTGAAGGCCAAAAAGGCACATTTTTGCACTGGCACAGGTCACTTCTCCTCTGATGAGATGTTCTGCAGGAACATTTCTAGAAGTGGGCCTTGGTGGAACTATTTCAGGCTGATTTGAGTGGGATTTTGGTTCACAGGAGACAAAACATGGCACAGATTGGCAAGACAGTTGTATCTGACAGTGTTTGCATCTTACCTGGAGAGGGCTTTCTTTAAAATATGGAGGTTCTCCCTCCAGCATTTCAATGGCCACGATCCCAAGGGCCCAGATGTCCACTTGGGTGTCATATTCCTTTCTTTTCAGGATTTCTGGTGCTACCCAGTAAGGAGAGCCGAGCACTGTGCACCGTGTGCTCCGCTCTTTGGTCAGCTGAGCACACAGGCCAAAATCAGCTGAGGGGGAAAACAAAAGTACTGTCAAAAGCAGCTTGAACCATGAAACCTAGCACAAGAATTCCCCACTCTATGTCTGAGAACACACATGCTGTGCCTGACCAAGAATACCCACTCAGTTTCACAGATCCGTCCATTCCGAGAAGAATATTGTCACTTTTGACATCTCTGTGGATCACGTTCTTTGAATGAAGGAAATCAAGGGCTTTGAGGCACTGGAACAAAAAACCCATGAGGAAAAAAATTAATTAACCTCATTTCATCACACAAGAAAAGGAAATGGCTCTAAAAGATTGGATTTCTAGGTGAAACACCAATTGTTAATATAGACTCCATTCCAAACCCAGCCACAATGGCTGCAGTGGCCGTGCTCTCTCCATCCAGGTGACAAAGGAGAGTTTGTCAAAAAGGAAAACATCTCTCTCTCTCTCTCTCTCTCCATTATGAAGTGTATCACTTTTGTGTGGGAGGCTGCATGACAAAGGTTTTGTGGTGGCCTCAGCAGCAGAGTCAGGAGTAGCACATTAGTCACTTTTCAGAAGCAAACACCATTTGGGTGCAATGCTCTCCTTTTAAGCTGAGAGCTGTGAGAAATGAGGTTCTATTTTAATTTGCTGTTGGTTTAAAATTCTGCCACCAGCATGTTTGCTTTTACAGGCCAAGAATGCAGTGCAGACATGCTCCAGTTTAAAGAGGCAAAGTTTAGAACATTAAATAAATTAAAAAACAGAGCACAAGTGTTTGAGTATAATAACAGAGTATAAGAAATGCAGTTGCACTGGCATAAGGCTCACTTAGATGCCCTTTTATTTTACATCTCATAACAGCAGCACTGAAACAAAGCTCTGAACATGAAGTCACTCCTGTCCCCCTGTCCATTGGAAGCATAAGCAGGGTCCCTCACCTCCCTGCTGATAGCAGCTATCAGTCCTTCCTCCATAAAGACTCGGACAAGAACGCTGGTTAAAGTGCCTCCATCCACATATTCCATCACGAGCCACAGGTCTTCATCCACCAGGTAGCTGAGAGAAGAAAACAAAGGCATGGAGGTGAATGTGCACAGCTAAATCACCTTGTGGGAAAGACTGCAGGGGAGTTTTGTTTCCAGGTCACTTGTAAATGGAGGCAGAATGAAATGGAGAGACATTCCTTTTGGCTACAGGGTGTTTGGAATCTGTGCGGTCTAAATGAGAAAGGCAAATCCATGAAAAAGCAGATGCCTTAGATGGCAAAGGAGAAAAATGCAGTTTAGTAACAGCAGAGATCAATCTGGAGCCAGGACACTTGCCATCAACTGAGTCATTATCTTAATTTATCAGTTCCATCATTCATGCCAGGAACAAGGCAACACAACTCCAGAGTTATCCTTGGGAGGAGCCTCTGCACCACTCAGGACAGATATTGGCCAACCATTTGGAAAACACTGCATAAAATACAGTCAGAAATAGGAAAAACCATTTAAAAACTGGCAAATTACGTGGCTCTGCAAATGAGAATTTAGTCTTCCTGGCTTCCACAGCAATGGAAAATGGTGGGAACAGACCAAGGGAAATAATTTCTGTGATGATTTATCAGCACTTACCGTTAAGACATAGGAAATATGATCAACTTGAAAAAACCCTAAAACAACACAACACAGAGTAATGAACTGACAGGCTGTTGTTTTAGTAAGATATGGCACATCCAGGTTTTTGAAAAAGGGTTTCCAACTACATACACCAGAGAAGATTAATGGAGACCCAAGGCCATCTCCTCCCATCCATGGAAATGAATAGAGAAATAAAAAAGAGCTCCATCTTCTGCCAGTGCCCAAAGGGGTTTTTTAACCTTTGGCCTGCAGTGTGTGAAGGAACATTCCCATGATAACACCAGAACCACTCACCTGTCTATATAATTGACAATATTGGGATGTCTGTTTTCTTTCATGATCTGAATCTCGTTGACAACGAGCTCCTTCCTGCAGCGTTTGCGGAGAGGCATCCTCTTCAGAGCCACCTGAAATGGAATTGGGGACCCTGGGCTCCACAAGTTCTGCTGCAGGACAGCACAATGACCACGGGGAGAGTGGTTTTGGAGTGATGGGGCTGGGCTGTGCCAGCTGCCCTGTGACCTTGTGATCACACACCAGGGCTTGGGAAGTGACAGGACAACAGCTGATTTCTCCATTTGCCTGAGTGCCACTTGCAGGACACTTGCCAGAGACATTCTGCCTTCTAAACCCTGGAAAAATTTCTCTAAACTATCACCCACAGATCTCTGACCACACCCTGCACATTCTTCTCCAATGGCCTCAGTTTATCACCTCTGTTATTATCCACACAGGTTTTGCAAGCAGGATTTTGTGACTGTGAAAATATATCAAAACAGCTGGGAGTCCTTCAGCAGTTCTGTGGGGTTTGGCCATTATTTCAGCAACTGCTGCTGCTCTTGGCTGCATAACAAAGCAAACACTTGTACATGATGGATAAAATCTCACCCTAAATGATCATAGCAGTTGCACACACACACATACACCTGCAAATTACAATCCCACAACATTTCTCAGTTCTTGAACTTGGATTTGGCTACTCGAATTCTTTACCACAGTTCAGATTTGCAATTATTTTCTGGGTTTCTAAATAAATATGCCATTCTCTGGTATTTTAAGCCTTAATTATGTTATTCTCTGAAAGACACCACTGTCCCTCTTGCATTCTTTCTGGGACTGAGTAGGAACAAAGTCTGTCCAAGATGTGTTTTGCAGGCTGCCACTGCTCTGTGCTTGAGCACCAGCCTGTGCAGGAAAGCTGTACTGGCCACCCAAAGCTCCAGCAGAGCTCACAGCAGAGGGAAAAGCCCTGAGCAGGTGCACAACGTGCTGGGGCTTTGGCACTCACCACATCTCCTGAGGCTGGGTCGATGGCTTTGTAAACAGTCCCGAAACCCCTGGAAACAAAAGAGCAGGGAAGAAAGGAGAAGCAGTTCAGGTGCTGGGAGTGAAAGCCAGCCCAGGGAAGAGATCTCTGCTGCATGAAGTGTTTTAAAACACCTTGGTTCATCTATTCTTCAAACAGCAGCACAGCAGCCTCTGTCATGTCCATGTCTGGATTTCTGAATATTTTTAAGCAAAATATTTGAAATAAATGCTATTGAGAGCTTTTATCTGACAGCTGTGGGGTGGTAAGGTGCTCTTGTAGGCAATAAGGTTTAAGGGATGGGAGATCTTTCAGGTCCTGCAGGTGTATAATCCAGAGTACCAAATATTTTTTGAGCAAAATATTTGAAATAAATGCTACTGAGAACTTTTATCTGACAGCTGTGAGGTGGTAAGTTGGTCTTCTAGGCAAAGAAGTTTGAGGGATGGGAGATCTTTCAGGTCCTGCTCCTTGTTGCAGGCGAGGCACTGCCAGCATCAGTTATTAATTCTGACCACAATTATTAATTCTGATCTGTGCTGAGATGGGAGGATCTAAACCCACATCATGTTTGGAGCTTGCTTGGCTTCACACTTGATATTTCAGCAGCAAAACGCCCGGCCTGTGGCTTTGTAGGAGAAACTGGGATTGGACTTACCCTCGGCCAACTTGAACAAAGTCAGAGTATCTCATCATAGGGTCCCCCTTGCTCACAATGCCCCCTGAAAGAAATGAAATGCAGGATGTTCACTTCAAAAATGCAGCCCCACTGTCTGGCTGTGAGCCCTCTGTGGGCAACAACAGCAACAGGGGCAGCTCCAAAGCACAGATGGCTCCACAGATTTTCTGATTTTCTACAGTGCTCTGAAGAGTTACCTTGACAGGAAACAAAGCACCTGGAGAAATATCCAGTGGAGACAGAAATTGGAAAAGACCAGGTACCAAAGCAAGAGTTTGTTTTCTATGAAGATTTAGGAGAGCCGGAACAACACAGCCTTTATGTTCCTGGGGATAAACACTTTGTGTGATTCAACAAAAGGTTTAATATTTCTGAAGGTTAAATGCACCTTGGGTTCTGGGATTAATTTTTAAGAAATGGTGTAAAGTGTTTCCAGGAGAGAAGGGGATCTTCCCAACTTTCAGCAGTTTGCCCAAAGATTGCCTTTATGGTTTCAAAGAACAGCATTTAATGATATAATCAATAATGATGGAGCTTTAGGATGCAGGACCCTCATCATGGATTACCAGGCTACATTCTGATGTTTGATTGCCTGTGCCATTTGAAGGACCACATTGTTGATCTTCACTCTAAGAGATTGCTGTGAAGTATTTTTGCTCCGATGAGCTGTCAGGGGACTAAAGAGAATTTAGGAATCCAAATATTGGGCTTGTTTTGGCCATCAGCACTCAGGAGTTCAGTAGGTCAAAGCACCTTGTGCTGAATCAGAAACCTCTCTGCTTTTGCCTTCCGCAAAGACAGAAGCATAGAGAAACTGAACTGAGCTGCCCTCAGGAATGCCCAGAGATGATTCCTGCTTCCTCTGTGGCTCTGGTGCAGCCCAGGCTGGGACAGACAGACAGACAGACAGACAGACACACACACACACACACACACACACAGAGTCCTGCACAGCACACGTACTCAGGCGCTGCAGCACTTCCTCTGTCAGCCGGGATTTCTGCCGCGGCCGGACCCTGAACCTGTCCAGAGTGCTCGTGCTTCTGCTGAAGGCAACAGGCAGGAGAAACAATTCTTCTGAACTTTCAGTTCCCAGCAGAGAGCTCGTGTGGATCTGTGATGAGAAATGAGGTGATGTCAGGAAGGGAGCTTGCAAGGATCCCCTGAGCTCGTGTTCCAAATGCAAACACTCAGGAAGATGGCACATCCAATGCTCCTAAAGTGGTTTTTACTGTCCACATCACAAACTGAATGAACAAAAACAAAAGGCTGGTTTCACACAAGTTCGTGGCCAGTTACATGTTCAATTTTCACGGATTTTCTCAAATAATCTGTGCAGAGGGGCAGGTACATCCAGGAAACAGTTTCTCCTGTATCCTGCAAGGGAAACTGATGACTAAAGGGGAAGTTCAAAAGAAATTTTTCAGGTGCCAGGTGGGATGAAGCAGTGTCATGGCAGGACTGGCCCTCAGCACCTCCAGCTGTGAATGGCAGCTGCTGTCTGAGCAGAAACTTGCAGCTCTGAATTGCACCAATGGTAACCAAAGCTGGCACTTACTAATTCTTCTGAGGAAAAAGTTGTAGGTTCCATGTCCACCTCCTCCTTGATATCATCCACTTCTCCAGGAAGGGAAGGAGCCAGCTGAGGTTCTGGTGGCAGTGCTGTGGCCTGGGGACAGTCAGGAACGTGAGTGAGAGTCTCCATTCTGCCACTTGGGAGGTTTGATAGTCACACACAACTTTCAGCTGCTTCAACATCAGAAACTGATCTAGACATGCACATGATCCTACAGCCTCAGTTCCCTGCTACAGTACAATTTAAATATCTATAAATTATGGGGGGTTGAAACAGCCCCAGCTGCTGCTCTGCAGGGGCAGAGCATTACATCAAGTGGCCCCAAATTTGCTGTTTCCCAACTGCTTTAAAGCTGACACAAGAGCCACTTAGAGAACTGAAGTAAATCAAAGGCACCATTCTACACCTTCACACCTCACTGGTGCTCTATTTAAAATGTTTAATATTAACCCTAATAAATTTAGCCAGTATTAATGTGGATGTCATTCCTCTCTCTAGGATTGTAATTGCAACCCAGCATTTATTAGCATGGATTGTTATTTAAAACTTCCTTTCAGCAGTTCCAGTGAGTTACATTATCAATTATAACTCTATTTATGTCCAGCTATATATCCAGCTATACTAAAGATAAATCATGAAACTTGATAGAAAGGGAATTCTAAGTTGTTAAAACTAAATTAAAATGGGGCAATTATACAGTATTGAAAATTGCTGTGAATTAGGTATTCCACCATGGCTAAACCCACAATCTTCTCCCTGCAAAACCAGACTTTCATCTGTCTAAAAGCTTTGAACACAAATTGAGGAAACAGCCAGGGATCCCTTTGGTGCTGCTACAAAACCAGACACAGCCATTTTTTCAGGCTGGCACGCTGCTGGAGCAGGGAAAGCTCACTCACAGCTTGCTCCACACTTCCTAAACTCCAGGAATGTCAAAGGTTCCTTCCCCACTCACCAAAGGATGGGCTGCCCCGTATCCACCTCTGGCTAATTGGGTGATCAGATCTGCAGTGGGCAAGAGAAGATGAAGCAGATGCTGTTAGAGAACTGCCTCTTGTGGGGAATCCCCCATGGAACAGCACAGCCCAAATAAGAGAGCATTTTTCTTTCACAACATCCCTCCAGGAACATCAGTTCTTTTCCACAGTAAGCAACAGAACAGGATAGAATACCAGATTAATTTTTTTTTACGTTTTTCTATTTTTTTTGTGCTCTTTCACCACTAAATAAATAGAAACTCAGTCAAGAAAATGTAAATTGTTCTTTAATAGTCAATGATTTTGTTCTGCCCAAGAGCTAGAACAGTTTTCCTCTTTTTTTTTTTTTCCTATTAATAAATTGTGTATATTGGCTCTCTTTAGCTTGCTGAAAATGTTTCCCTAGAAAAGCTTTCCTGAAATATTCCCCTTAGCCATGTGAATTCTATTCTGACACTGCACAGGACCAGCTCCTGGGTTCAGGAGCACACACTGTTGGGAAGTTACATTTTCTCATGAAGGTCGTCACTATTTTAGCACAGGTTATTAGTCAAATCCTTTAATTATGGCAAAAAATATATTTTTATCCTCAGTTCTGAAGATAATTGCACACTTTTTTAGAAGCACTTCTGAAAAGCTCTTCTAGTCTGCATTTTGGAAATTGGCTGAAGCAGCAAAGTGAGGGAATTACAGATTCCCCAGAGTGTTCTGTGTAGGGAGTGGGACCCTCACAGTGTTCCCCACTTTCCAAATGCTGTCCATTAACACACCCTTTTAACAGAAGCTGTTGACAGGAGCTCTACCAAACCAATGGCATCTTACTGGCATTTTTGTTCCAAGTCAGCTCAGTTCCTAAAGAAGAGCTTAAAGAACACAAAGACCCTAAAGCAGATATACTGCACCCAGGGAAAAGCACTACTTACTCCCCAGATGAGCTGTTGCCAGCCAGGGTTTGTCTGGATAAAAATACATTGCAGATGTGGCAGACAGCAAATCACACGCCGCAGCACGGAGCTGCCGGATCATTCTCGCAGAGCTGTGCTAGAACTTGCAGAGCAGCATAACCCAGAAGTCAGATAAAACCCTTGCTGGCTTGCAGGCAGAGAACTCCAGGAGGAGAAGGATCCTCCTGGAATGCCAGCAGGAGGGGGCATTGAGGAGCTCTGCATTGCAGGAGCTGCAGCGGCCTGTTGGCACTGCGGGGACTTGCCAACCTTTGACACCCCAATGGGACCCTGACATCACAGAGGCAGCAGCTCCAGGTTCACGCTCTGGAATGTTCCAGGCTGCTTGTGAAACAGCTGGGTCTTCAGTTTTGCTCATTCTGGAGCCTGACACCCCTTTATGGCAGTGAGATGTCAACCTTCCTCCTGATGCAAACTCCTATTCCTGCATGAAACTCATCTGTGCTTCCATGGAGTAATGTTTTAAGGCTTAACTCGTTTTCCTGGTGATTCTTTGATTCCATAACAAAACTTCTCTAAACAAAACAGTGCCTTCAGGAGCTTTGCACTAGACTTCTGATGCCCAGTAACAAGAACATCTTGCTGAAATGATCTCTGCTGTCTGATCAATGGGTAAACCCCACCCTGATGGAATTTCCAGCCCACCAGGGACACTGTGGGGGAAAGACTGTGCCTCTCACAATCCTAACAAGGAGGTGCTAGGGATTCTCCTGGTCCAGCTCCTGTAGCTCTGCTGTCAATGTACAGAAAACAGAGCTTGGAATACTCCTAATGCCCCTGCAAAAACATATTCCCTCAGATGTGAGGGAACCCTGCAGGATCAGCTCCCTCCGTGGATGGACAGCTCTTCAATCCTTCTCCTCTCCAATTTCTGTGTGCACAGAGGATGTGCTTGGGCTTTGAATAGCTTTTCTCTTTCAACAATGGGATATCAGGGCCCTTTCAGAGCATAATTTCATCCATTTCTCTCCCTTCCACCCTCTCATGAATTACTAATTTAAAGTGACTTAATATCTATTCTCTATTCCCCTTTGGCTTTGCATATTTTAATTATGCTTCTTCCTAATCCTCGTTTTCCCAGAACAGACTTAAATAACCCAAATTACCCCATCAGTAACTGTCTTTGATAGCTCAGTTACTGCAGCTAATTTGTCACTTTTGCCAAACATGCTATTTTTGAGGTTTTTTCCTAACACCAAGTGATCACACACTTTGTTCCACTAGCTTTTACCTGCAAACCAGAGTGATCTGCTCCATGAAATGCCATCTCCATCAAAATTTGCTTTTTTAATTTTATTTTTTTTTATTGCTGCTAAATCACTTCCCGGATGATTTTAGTGACATT
This sequence comes from Tychaedon coryphoeus, assembly GCA_013398595.1. Lineage (NCBI taxonomy): Eukaryota > Metazoa > Chordata > Aves > Passeriformes > Muscicapidae > Tychaedon > Tychaedon coryphoeus. The sequence continues at coordinate 618,487 of WBND01000240.1, read as the reverse complement.
TTGCAGCAATGTCTTTGCAGCCTTATCTTGGACTGCCAACAGCAGGTGAGGACATTGGTGCTGTTGGGAGAAATCCTGCTTTTCCCTGCTCAGCCTGAGGATTGCTCCAGCAATCAAAAAAACAAAATGATAAATGTCCTTTGTAAAGTGATTTCTCTGCAAAACACAGAGGCTTTTGTGAAAACAAGATGTTTGCCAAGAGAGGAATATTCACACAGCTATTTCTGCAGTGAGAGGGCATCTTTAGCCAAGACAATAAATAACTGCTGGTCATAGAGAGCTGCTGCCCACAGAGAGTGGCTGCAGCCATGTGCTTGTGCAGCATGAGAAAAAGAGCCCCAGGTAAATCAGAAATCCCCAAAAAGAAAACAAGCTCACACTCATAGTTAGTAATGCAGATATTGGATCTGTCACATTACTTTAGAAAGCAAGGAAAATGTGACCTTGGCATTTTTATTAAGCTTTTCTTCTGTCATTTTGAAGCTAACTTTGGAAGGGCAGAATTCCATTTATTTTCAGGCAACACAGATGCCAGGGGCAGGGGATAGGCAGAGAGGGAGGGCTGCAGGAGCAGACTGTGCCCCTGGAGCTGTGACAAAGGCACAGCCTCAGTGCCTGTCTCATCAGGGCCCTTGTGCTCTCCCAGCTTGAAAGGAAGCTCCTTGCAATCCCAACCTTTTCTGCTCCAAGCAGGGCCCAGCCCCAACCCACTGAGTGTCCTCAGCAAGAGCAGGAGCAAGGAACTGCATTTGAACACAAGGCATCAAGTAAAACCAAACTGTCCAGACAAGAAATGAACGTGGAGCAAGATTCTGAGCTGCCCCAGGGCTCTTGGACAACACTTCAGTGTAAACTGTGGAACTGAGATCACCAAAACAAAGACAGCAAAGCCCAGAAGTGCCAGGAGTCTCTGAGGAGTGGGGAGCACTGCCTGGGGATTAACCACACAATTGCTCCAGGTCTGGGTTTCACTTTGCATTTTCTGAGACAGGGAGATTTATCCAGCTTCAAGCATGAAAGAACACATCATGTTCACAGTGTGCCCTGCTTCAACAGTGATCTTCTCATCCGTGGCAGTTTCCCTTCTCCATGAGCATCCATCTGTTGGGAAATACATTTGGAAAAAAATTACTTAAATAATTAGCAATCATGAACGATTCCTTTCCAGAAATTCATTCGGTGTTATGTGAAGAACTCTTTCCGTGCATGTTATGAAGAAATTTGCTCATTTGGGCTTTCCCACCAGCA
>WBND01000240.1:604119-615973 GCA_013398595.1 Tychaedon coryphoeus | reverse complement strand
AACTGGGATTGAGGGGAGACTGGGATTGGTGAAACTGGGATGGGGGAGAGACTGGGATTGGGGAGAAACTGGGACTGGGGAAACTGGGACTGGGGGGAGCCTGGGAGTGGGGAAACTGGGATTGAGGGGAGACTGGGATTGGGAAGAGCCTGGGATAGGGAGAGCCCAGGATTGGGGTGATCTTGGGATCAGGGGGAGCCCAGAATTGGGACTGGGGGGGAGCCCAGGATTGGGGATACTGGGATTGTGGGGTGACTGGGATGAGGAAGAGACTGGGATTGGGGTAAACTTGGATAAGGAGGAGACATCGGTCACTCCTCAGCCCAAAGGTCACCTGCACCAGGTGCTTCAGAGCATCGCTGGTATGGAAAACAGGAAAAAGTACAAGTGAGGAATCTTCATGGTAGAACAAAGGGAATACAGCCTGGAAGAACAGTCTTGTTCTCTTCTGTTTTCTCCAGAAGACAATTTTCAAGTGTCCCCATGCTGTTAATAGGACGAATTCTTATTTAACAATAAATCATAAGCTCTGGGTGGTGGAGTACCACTAAGCTGTCCTGCTCCCAGTGAGGAGCTGGGAACTCTCCTGTGGTTCCCTTCATCAATTAAAGGCACAGATATCTCCCTTGTGGGAAAAATGCAGAGTTCCTCGAAAATAATTGGATTTTTGGTACTTGAGCAATTCTGGTGTAGGGTGGAGATCCTTAAACTCAGGTACAAATGTGTGGATGCAAACACTGAATATTTCCAGACACGTATTCCACAGCTACCCTGGCTTGGTCCTCAAGGAAAAAAAAAGCAACATTTACTTGCAGTTGAATCACGTAATTTTGGGTCCATTTCACTGCAAGTGGACTGTCATATATATTTTGTAATTTCGCATTTTAAAACTGTGAAATGAGGTTCTTTCTTTTTGCAATTATTTAAAACCAAACAGAAACTGCTGAGGAAAATATAATTACAGAATCATTAAGTTTGGAAAAGACCTCTAGGATCTCCATCCATCAGCACTGTCACCACGGTCACCACTGAAGCATGGCCTCAGCTGCCATATCCACAGGTTTTTTGAACCTTCCTGGAAGCCTGCTCTAGGGCTTGACAACCCTTTCCATGGAGAAGTGGGTGAGACAATCCTGCTAAGTTTAAAGACAGAGAATGGAAATCTTTCCAAAAATATTGTTATTATTAAATTTTTGATAGGAGCATCAGACTGCATAAATGTTTCTTACGAATGCACCTTTCCCACCTCAGTGATTTTGGTTTGACTTTTCCCTCGCTGCAGTTGTGAGAGTACAAGGTGCCTAACGCAATCCTAACTTGCCACCTCGTGGCATTTCTGTGAATTACCTCAGTTCAACTTCTTTAAATCAGTTTAGGATTATTTTCATTTCCTTAGGAAATGGTTTCTGTTTGCTCGTTCAGCCCCCATTCAGCTGGGGGCTGTTCTGCAGCCTGGACTCCCAGAAAGGTCACAGGAAGCAGGGGCTGTGTGGCTGCTGCTGAAATTGGGTGGACCAGAGGAAATGTGACACATGCCAGTAGATAAAACAGGGACACCACACACTACAGCATCCATTAATTTTTAATCTTATTTTCACTTAGAAATTATATAGAATATTCCTTTGCTTTTAGAGCAATGCCTGTGTTTTCATAGGCTGGGAAATGTTGGATTGCTTTATCTTTACAGGTACCAGGAAGATGAAATTGCAGGGAAGAAAAACTGGGATGACCTACAGTCGTTCTTGTTCCTGCTTAGTATAACAGTGAAAATTTAAATCTTCTTAACAAATATATGTGTCTTAATAGAATTTTGCTTTCTCAGTGATATTCCAATTGCTGTTATTAAGATGGAGGAGGCTTCTGATTTATTTTTTGTAGCAACAATTAGAACTATGCTGCTTTCTTTCAGCTGTTTAATTACATCAACATGTTGGGTTTGGTTTTCTTTGTGCAAAAGCAGATAATATGTCACAGTGAGTTTCTAAACAATTTTTTTCACTGGAATATAGAGATTGAATTTTTATCAGATAATCTTTCCCTAGCACAAAAAGTTAAGAGATTGCAGATCTTCCAGAGGGAATGATTGCTTAAAACAGCTTCTTTCCTATGGAGGGGCCTAAATGCTGATTTATCAGTGCTGAAACTAATCTGGATCTTCATTCTTTTATTTCTCTTCTTCTTCCTTTCGCCTTTCCCCTTCAAAACAAAGCGTTGACCCTCACAAGCTTTATTTTAAAATATTAACACATTCAAACACAATATTAATACCAATAATAAGTAAATAATTAATTGTCTGTGTTTGCCTGTCTGCTGGGGTGAAGACTGCCGTGTAAATAAGTTGACCCAGCAGAACTCCAGTCAGACTGGAAGAGGTGGACTGATCCCTGTTGGATTCACTGCTCTCCAGATGAGACCTGGGGCACAGTAATTACACAGCACATCACTGATTGCCTTTTCTCCTGCTGCTAATTGTTGCTTCTTGCTTAGCTGAATACTTAATAGAGAAGAAGAACATCGTGTTGTATTGTATCCTTTTCAATTTTTTCCTTTGTAATTTTTGTTGTTTTCCATTTTGAAAAAGAAAGCTGGCTGCTGGTAGTGAGAGGTTTTTTTTTTTGTTTGTTTTTTTTTTTAGTATTGAATGAATTCAAACGCAATTGTTAAGAATTTTGATTTCTATTCCGGTCTTACGCTGCAAAAATAATATTTGGTTTGTTATTTTCAAGGTTAAGGGGAGAATTCCAGGGATTTCCTGACTATCAGAGAATTACAGAACCATAGAATATTCTGAGCTGGAAGGGACCCACAAGGGTCCAGCTCCTGGCTGCTCTTAACAGTTTTCCTGTAAGCACAGAATGGGACCACAAGAGGTCAACAGCAACCTGTAATGGCTAATACCCCTTCTTTCTATACATGAAATACATTATAATAAAAACGCCTAATCCACTAGATTTGCTAGTTATTTTAGAGAAGATCTTCTATTATTTGTAGAAACAATTATAAGATTGTTAACAATCTCTTTTTCTAAAGACATTTGAAGGGTGATATAGCACTCATTAATTAATCTGTTTGCATTTATACAGAAAGGAAGTTATCAAAAACTGATTGTCTAGAAATGTATGTTTTCCAGAGATCATGATTGGTTTTGTTCATATAATAATAAAATAGGCCTACATTCACTGGGTGAAATTTGTCACCATGGCCATTATTGTGCAAATTTATTCTATACCTATATACATATAGAAAAATATTTCACTGAGATGTTGAAGTGACACACTGACTTCCTTCTCAAAACTTGTATTTGTTGTGTAGGGCTAAGAGTTACCAGCTGATCACCCTCTGACAGCTTTTATTGTAGCTGTTTGTGTTAGAGAAAGGAAGAATTTACACATCCCCAGCATTTACTTTATTGGCACCTAAACTTCAGTCTGTGCAGCTGGAAACTGCATTTTTTCCTCAAAACCCCTTTTTTATCATTCTATGTCTCATAATTGCTTTCTCCTTTAACAATTAGATGAAGACCTCAGAATTACCTGTTCTCCAGGGTGAAAAGGCTGAATGAGGGTCACACCTCAATGGTTTGGGAAGGGACATTAAAGCTCATCCAGTTCCACCTTCCACTATCCCAGGTTGCTCCAAGCCCTGTCCAACCCAGCCTTGGACAATTCCAGGGATGGGCCAGCCACACCTTCTCTGGAAAACATTATAATAGCAAATACAAAATAAAAAAATGTCCTGCAATACTTTCCACCTGAAAAACACAAGCATGATATAATAATAATGAATAACTGATGTAACAAGGGATTGCTGTTGTGTATTTGCTCCTCTTGCATCCCCAGGTAATTCAGCAAGTTCCCCTTAAGTTTTGAAAAGGAAAACATTTTCATGTACGTGCTTTCAGAAGCTTTAAAAACAGGGGATGCCTTGAATAGAGAGAGTTCAATTAAAGGAAGTAATTTCAGAATGTAATTGATAATTTTTAAGTAAATGTGGCCTTGTAACAGAATGCAGATGGCAAACCCCCTCTGCAGCCGACCCCGAGCTATGATGGAGAAACAAGCAGGAGGTGCAATACATTCTATTAATTATTTTCACTGCTACAGTTGTTTGCTATATAATACAGGTCAACAGGGGTTAGCCTGAAGCTTCTCCTAATATATTAGTAAATAAATTTGAACAGATTTTAATTTGCTAATGGAAAGGTCTGAGCCAGTTGCAAATAAGAGTGGAGCTACTTTGTCTTGCTCATTGCTATGCAACATGGCTGCTGCCAGCCATTCATACAAAATGTTACATTTCCATAAAGCACAGTGTAATTTGTCACAGAGAAAAGGAGAAAAAAAAAAACATAAAAAAATAACAACAACAACAAAAACCCCAACTCTGTAAACTATATTAAAGATAAATGTGTATCATGGAGCAATAATCATTATGGAGCCTGTAGAATGTTAAACACCTGCCCCTGCAGGCTTGCCAAAACATCCAGCATGGAATCTTTGTAATACTTACACGTTTCACGGAGAAATAAAAATAAGATCTGCTATTTCCCAGGGTATAAACAGGAGTGAGCCTTTTCCCACATCTCCTAATGATTTCTCACCCCTGTTCCAACTCACACAGCTTCCAGTGCTGTACATCCACACAACTGTAACACAGCACGAGATGCATCAACTGCTTGTTTCTCACTCTTTCTGCTCATAATAACAATCCCAGGGGTGGTTTTGGTATTTTTTTCCCTTTGCAAATATTTGTCAACATTCTTGTTTTACAGATGCAGGAACAGAGGCATCCAGGACTGTGCCTTGCCGGGATCTAGATTGGAATTGGGAAGAGAGGCTGTTTCCAAGCTTTGTAGCACTGCTTGGCCTTCCTGCCTCCTTTCTCACACTGTGAGGCCCAGGACTGCTGCAAGCAGAGATCATGAGCACCTTTAAGCTGTGGCAGCTGATCCCCAGGTACAGGCAGTGCACTGCTGGCAGGTGTTTTAGCCCAGCAATGCCACCCCATGGCTTCCTTTTCCCGATTGTGCACTGGCTTCAGCCTCAACATTCCTTACATTAGACCATGAAGCTTCTCTCATGCGCATCAAGAATTTAATTAACACCTCCCTGTCTGCTGAATTGTCAAACTTAGGTTTCCCATTTCACTCTTTCCACGATAAACAATAAATACAAGTGCTGGGGCGATTAGAAAAACTGCTGTCACTGATGTATTCTTCAAACAGGCTTCTGCTGGGGGGAGGGTTGATGCAAACAAGCATTTGAGGGTTCACAAGTTGAAATGTCTGTCCTTAAACTCTATTTGCCTTATCTGAACACAGAATGTTTCTCACCAGCACATCTCCAGGTTTAAAATCTCTCCTGGTCTTGAGTCGTGCTTTTTTGTGGGATGGGGTTCTGTGCTCGGGTTTGGTTTTAATGACCTCCTGGTTTTAAATATTCTACCTGTTAGTGTTGCTCGGATGCATGAGGTGACAGGAAAGGCTGTTAATGTTTAAAGCTTTGTCAGCTTCACCTCTTCTTCTCTCTTTTGTGATGAAAGAAGTGGCACTCGATTTTAAAACGGACACAAATTAAGAAGCATCTAAGGATTAGTCCCTTAATTACAATAATCCTTAAAGGATTATTCAGAGATTGGCCCTTACTAAACTTTTAAACTTAGCCATGCATTTTAAATCAGGAGCAGACTGATCTGTGGCCCAGCAACAAAAGAGAGGGTTCAGCCTTGAGCATGCTTGCATAAATATATTTAAATTGAGAAAATAGTCTACAATACAACTACTGATGCAGGTCCTGTTTGCTACTGCTCAGCTGCTTGCACAGTGAATCTCACGGCATTTTATCACTTTTCAGTAATTTAGTGTCCTGTTCCTGCAAAGAAGCAATCAGGAAGGGGAGCTCCTTGACTGGAGTGAGTTTTCAGGTAAATTCCTCTCTACCATCCCTCAGACTTGAGTGAGAGCAGTAGGTTAAATCCTCAGTTTTCTTCTGGTCTTGTGGATTCCTACATCCAGAGGTGCTTCTTCTTGTAAACCTGTAAAGTATCTCAGAAACCTAAAGGGCAGTGGTAATTTCACTGGCTGTCCCTGCAAGAAACAGTTACAGAACTTTCATTAAAAATGTACTTGATTAATTAAGATTTCAGAAGCTCAACTGACTATGAATATTTTTATATTTTGGCCTGATATTGTAAACAACTCTAATTTAACTGTTTCATGGAGAGAGAGAGGGAAGGAGGTAGGGAAGGAAAGAAGGAGGGGCAGAAAGTAAATGATCTCCTACTTTTTTCCTAAGTTGTTGTGTAACCCTCAAGCTTTACCTTGGCTCCTTCCAGAAGCAGCCAGAACTACTGCCAAGTGGCTGAGAGGATAAAGCAAATGAAGAATGTTCACACATAATTCCACCCATTTTGGCCCAATGAACGAATAGTAAAAGAATTAACAGCAGAGAATTTTCCTGCACTCGCTTCCACCCAGGAATGTCTTTGCCTCTGAAAGAAATTTTTCTGTGCCTTTGTAGTTGCTGAATACAGCTCCTGTTTTTACAGAGCAGTTTAACCTGAGGCTTGTGTATTTACAATTTTAGTAGCTTCCTTATACAGGAGCAGTCTGTATTTTAGAGTACTTCTTATTTCCATTTCTCTGCAGCATTTATGGGCAAACCAGTGCAGAGAAAGCCACCTTAAAATTCCTAAAGTGTCATTGTCGCGGCTCAGCTCAGTAAAACAGTCCCGTGAAAATTAAACACCAACAGGTATTGAGGGGAGAAAAATTAATTTCAAAACTATGTGAAGTATTATAAATTATGGTGGTAACAAAAATGATCCTGAGAGCTGTATCTCCCATGGAAACAAATCATTGTATGATCAGAACTTTTTAATCACTGGGCTTGTTAAATTCTAGACACTGTGCCCCTGCTCTCGTTCTGCTCCATCTTGATTTGTTCCATTCTGCTTTGATTTTCTCCTTTGAAAGCTCACTTGAAGAGGTTAGAAACCAAAGATGGCAATAAAAATTAAAACACACAAAATCTACACAGACCAAAACTCAAGAATTTAGGTTTTTAACTGTGTTAATATTTTATTGTATCCTAGACATTGGCTGAATATTTTGAGAACAAACAGTTCATTTGAATATGTCTAATGGCAAATGTGACACACTGAAAACTTTTGCCTGCATTATTCCACAGCAAATACTGACTAGAAATAAAGTGATAAAACAGTGAAGTAATTTTTGTGACTATATCAGAATTTGCTCTTTTTTTTTTGCTTGTACACAGCATAATAAAGGATTTTATGCAGGGTGATAAAGGAATTACCTTTACTTATATTGCCCAAATCTTAAGAATGAAAGCAGTTGCTTTGGTAATAAGCTTAAAGAAAGTTCTTTTGAAAATTAGTTACACATGTCAGCTCCTTATTTAGGATAAGATTCCAATCATTGATACTTAAGACTAAGGAAAAATAATCCACACATGCACCAGGAAATCTGCATTCTAGGGAGCATTTCCCGTACATGCTGCAGGAATTTGGAGGAAGTTTGTGGGAGAGGCAATAAACTCTCAAAAAACAAAACTAATTTTAAATGTCTTTGAAAGCAAAACAATACAATTCCTATGGCTTTTAATGCATTTTTGTATGTATGTAAAAAATAAGCTGCATTTATCTTTTCCTTATGTAATTGAAGAAAAATACATTCTTAAGGCAATCTCACATTGTTTTCAAAATCAGGTCATGATAATGTCTCTTACTGTGGAAATGCTCTGCTTTCTAAAGCAAACACACAGGTATTCAAATCAAGTTAAAATATATCTACTATTATTATTATTTTTTGAAATAAAATTATTACCTGAACCACATTTTTATTCTTTTTTTTTTTTTTTACATGTTTACCTAAAATACGTTACTTCATTTTAAGGAAAATACATTGTGGGGTCAATATTTAAAACAATTAAAATTAGAAGGTGGCTTTTTTTTTTTTAATCAAGCCTTTCTATAGAAGAGGTGTTTTTGCACTTAAAAATATATTTATGGGTATAATTTTGAGAGCTTTGCTTCACCAGCCAGTTGTTAGCAGCAGGTTTTGGGTTTGTCTGTCCATCCATTTTCTGTATAAAGGTTTCAGAAGCAGAGCAGAGCCAGCAGAGCTGTGGGAGCACATCCCTCAATGAGTAGTGTGAAAGGGCAGCAGTGGTTTTAGGATTTTCACAGCCCTCCACATCAGTTTGGAAGAATATTGGTAACTGCAGCTGATTCTCCCCAAACATCTCCTCCTGGATTAAATGGAGATTTGCACTGAAGATTTATTTTTGAGCTGTAAATCAGCTGTTTCTGTGCACAGATTATTGCAAGAATTATTATGAACAAAGAGTTCCAATAGAGGTAGAAAGTCTGCTGGCATTTCCAATGTGAAAGGTGGGAAATCCTGGATGTCTGTAGAAGATAGAAGTGATGGTGGGAGATGGAAATGATGAATTAAATTAATGAAGAGGAAGAAGGTGTGGGTTTTCACATGGGTTGTCCTCATCAGTGAAAGTCTGAAAACGTGGAACATCTGAGAGTTCTGCCACTGTGTGAGATTTGTCTGAGCTTTGGGGAGTGAACTGAGTGCTTTTCCCTGGCCTTCTGCACTCCCCAGGCAGCACAGAATCCCAGAACAGCTGGGGCTGGAAGGCACCCCTGGAGATCCAGGTGCAGACTGAACCCCACCAGGGCAGGGTCACCCAGAGCAGGTGACACAGGGACACGTCCAGCTGGGATTTGGGTGAACCCAGAGATGCCACAGCTCCCTGGGCAGCTGTTCCAGTGCTCTGCCACCCTCCATGGGAAGAAACTCATCCTCGTGCTGAGGTGGAGCTTCTTGTTTTAAAGCACTTCTTTTGTTTTATTTATAATGTTACACCTCTGTTCTGTTCTGTTGGTGGGCATCACTGAAAAGAGTCTGGCACCATCCCTCATGAGATAAATATCATGTAATCATGAGATCTTTTCTCAATCTTCTCTTCTCTAGACTAAACAGCCCCCTCATTACACTTTAGATTCATTTCTTGAGGAATGCAGGCTAAACCCAAGACAGCAGGAAGTGGATAAAATAATGAATTACCGATTTCCAGACAACTAAAGAAATATCTGTTATCAGACAACCATTTTGACACGTATTTAGTGGCTCTGTGAAGTGCCTGTGTCTTTCCTGGGAATGGCACTGCTTTGACAAATGGAGAAAAGCTTTATTTCCTGCTTTGCCACATGGCTCCTGACAAACCACATCCACATTTTTTGTTTGTGTCCCACTGTCTTCACAACAGAAACTTTCTCCTACTGCTTAGTTGTGAAGCATTCATCACCACAGGATTTTCATTTTGGCAGGAAAATCTTTTTAAAAATACAATGTAATACTAGTAATAAAAAGAAATAATATGGAATACATCATTCCCCAGCACTAGAATAAGAGGTTACAAATTCACTGCATTCAGTTATGCATGTCCTTTGCAAATTGACAGAATACAAATAACGTTTTCCCTGCACTCCCTGACCTATTTTCTAATCTGCTTCTGCTTTCAGAAAAGACATAATAACTGTCTTATTTTTACTCACCTTTCTGACCTTGATTCATCTGTGCTATTCCTTTTGTCCTCATCAAATCAGCTTTAGCATTGAGAATGACTCTTTAAAGAGAGGACATGTCCTGCTTGTGCTGCTTTTTCATTCCAGGCTCTGTGTGTGTGTGTCTCCATCACCTTATTTACTATAACAATTAATTACTTTGTTTTTGTCAGCTGACAGCAGAAATATCCATGTCAGTATTCATAGGATTGATATCCTTTAATGCCTCTCTTAATTTCCACTATGGCTCTTAATTGTCACCAGGCTACTCAGCTCTTTGTTGGAAGATCATTTACTCTGATGAACACTTCGTTATCTCCCAGCACCATCCTAAAAATTCCGTGTCAGTTTATTCTAAAATTTAACCCATGATCCAGGAATGTCCATAAAATATCTAAGGCATTATGAGGGTGAAATGGCATGAGATGACTCCTAGGATGAGCACTAGTAATAAGAGTTGGACTGGCTCTGTGCAATGGGAAGATGAATATTTTATTTTATTTTTAAGTTCTGGAAAATACTGATGTTTTCTTGGCTGTCTGTCCCACTATTTGTAGAGATTTTTTTTTTTGTTTGTTTGATTAGGGACTTTTTTTTTGGTTTAGTGTTTTGGTTTTTCTAAATTTAAGTATTTTAAAATTTGCTCAATGAAAATAAACAAAAACTTGTAATGATGCCACAGTGTGACCTCAGTGCCAAAGATTGAAAGGAAACAGAGTTAATATTTATTATTGTGGCATCCTGAGGAGTCTGGGCATGTTTTAAAGCAATTTTTATGTGGCTGTCACAGCCTTAAAGGGATTCCTAACTCACACTCATCTTTTGAAACCTCAGCTAAGAGAGCAAGTGGACCTAGTGCAGGATTTTCACTATTTGAATGTTTCCTAGTGCAGGATTTTCACTATTTGAATGTTTAGGTACAGAAGTTATTGCAGTTTGGAAACACTGGGGAGTAACAAAGGGGAGATTTCCCAGTTCTCAAAGGAGAGTTGAGAAAAACTGAAGAAACCTCACCAAACACCTGCTTCATCAGATGTGATGCCAAATATCACACTTAGGTGAGGCACTTTAATAGAGGACACTTGAAATTATTTCTGTGAGCAAAAATTTCGGGGGTTTTTGGTGCTGGCTTACCTCTCTCTGCTCAGTCTTTACCAGACCTGCTGCTGCCCGTGTTATCTTCAAGTGGAAGTTAAATGGGACTAATGCATAATCCATGAAACCTCTGCACACCATTTCTGAAGGTAGGGCCATCAGAAAGTTCATGCTAAGTAGACTGCTCCATTCAGCAACAAAGTGACATAAAGCACCCACTATTCATTCAACAGAACACTCAAGACAGGGGGCAAAAGTGCTCCAGAAAAGCAGGTTTTGCTGCAAGCAGCTATAGACACATTTTTCATTTCATCTTTCACCCAAACCTTTATCACCAGGGCGAGTACTATTCATCTGTTATAGGAGATTGGCTCTCTCCTGATAGTGTTTTTTCAGCCTGTTTGCTGATGTCAAGAACACTGAGCTGCTGTGTCTCTATTGCACCTTTACAGAGGTGAAAGAGAATAAAGGCTTGGAGTCAGCCCTTTCTGATAAAAAAAAATAAAAACCAACAAAACCAACCAACCCAAAGCATACACATTTAAAGAATCTTTTATTTCAAAGTGAACTCTGCTATATTAGTCAGTGCAGATTCATCAACTCAGCTCTTCACTTATTTAAAGGAGATTTTTATTTGACTTGAATCTGCTAAGTCAAGTAAAGGCAAGAACTTACAAAGGCTCAGGGTTTCAGAAAGTTTTTACTTCTAGGCTGATAATGGTTATCACCAGGGAATAGAAGCTGCATCAAAGTAGAATTAAAAGAAATTATCTGATATGTCATTATGTGCATCCAACCATCCAAAAACTTAGATGCTGGCAAAACCAGTTATTGGAAGCTCTGCCCTCAAACAAGAAGTCAGCTTGGTCCTTTGCAATGTTTTATTCAACAGCAGACCCTTCCCACTGCCCAAATGGACATGGATATCCTTTCTCCTTGGCAGAGGGATTGGGGGCTGTGCCAATCTCATTCTCCAGGTTTATATCAGCCCTAGGCAGAGCCAGTTGCTTTGCTGGAACAGTTCTTGCCTTTCTCTGGTTTTGCCCCGAGCTTTCCATGTTCTTTTAAAATGGAGCAACAGCCATGGAAGAATTCCCATTTCAAAAGCAGTAACCAAGAAGGAGAGTTCTGGAAAAGGAGTCATCAAGGCAGCTGGATG
>WBND01000240.1:589749-602383 GCA_013398595.1 Tychaedon coryphoeus | reverse complement strand
TACATGGTATAACATTTCAGGTAATTTTTAAGCAATGAAGAATGCCATCAAACCATAGGAATATATTGATTTTAACACCATATACAAAGTACATAAGTCTGCTGTAAATTATGTTGTGAAATACTTTCTAAGCAAATTTTAATTAGTGAATCATTCCTAGTCCAGGATTACATGGCTGCTTTTAGCTGGTACTTTGTCATTATCGTTCAGTAAATGGCCATCAAGAGTTCTTTCTGAAATTTGCCTTGGCTACCCGCTTTTGTAGCAATATATCAGCAATACATCTTTTGTCCCAAGGAACGTGGAAGAGGGGGTTCCCTGGAGTCCTTTTTGTCTGATAATCCATCAGGATTATCAGGAAAGACCAGTTCCTTGTGCCTGAGCATCCTCAGTGATCCCACTGAACCCCCTCTCCTGGGTTGGAGTAGATAATTGTGCTCTAAATTAGCTATCAGTGAATAACCAAGCTATACTTGACAACTTTGATTTTTTTTTTTTGTGCTAAAACATCCTTTTGCATCTCCATTTTTCCTCTCCTTCCTAGAGCTCTCTCTGTCCAGTGTCTTCCTGTAGATGAAAATCTGGAAAGGACATTCTCAGCTCTACAAGTTTCAGGTGAAAACTTCTCTGAATATAAAAAGCACTATCAGATGGTGCAGGGCTGACCCTTCCAGGGTCACACCCAGCTCCCCACTGCGGTGTTATCGGTTCTGTGCGGGCTGTTATCCTCCATCGCAGCATTTACATTTGTGAGGGATGGGCAGTGGGTCCGAGCAGGATTCCCGGGGATCGGGGCACATTTCCAGGGCAGGCAGAGTCCCCGTCCTGCCCACTCAGGGGAGGCATGCATGCCCTGGGGCAGCAGCACATTTCCTGCCCTTCCAGGCACAGCAGGCTCCCAAAGTAAATTTTTTTCTTCCAACACCGCTCTTTTTTTCTTTTTTTTTTCATCAAGCCCTTTTTACCTTATTTTCAGTTTCTCAGAGATTTTCCTCTCAGTCCTCCTTGTTTCTGTTATTCATTGTCCATGTTGCATTCAAAGCTGATCTGGTCCAAATCTCCACTCTTACTTCCAGCTACCTTTGGCATCCCTCTGCTTTCTTCTCTGTTCAGTTCATCCTGCTGGATGAAAGCACTAGGATTTAAAGAAATAAAATACAGTGTTCAGTCAAAAACATCACCGTGGTACCTTAAAGAATACAGTGATTTTAAACCAGAGCAAAATTCACTGAGCATCAGATGGAATGTCACCAAAAATCTCAAAATGTGAAATTAGGCAAAGGATAGGGGGGAAAAAAAAGAAAAAAAAGCACTTTGATGAGATGTATGGAGGGAAATCAATGAATAAAACCAAGCAAAGTGGGTAGTGATGAAGTTTTATGTCCAAGAGCTGGACTACAAGTGAAAAACTGGAGGTTTTCTGGTAGATATTTCAAAACACATCACCTACTACCTAAGCATCTGTAAAAAAACGAGACATGAGGTGAAACTACATCAGAGGTATTCTGTATTTCTTGTTCTTGGCTATTTTCTAAGTGGTATTTCTATGAGGCTGAGAGCAAGTTGGAGTCAATACCATCAATTATTTTAAGCACTTTAATTTTGGTTAATATTTTCCTTTGTTAATTTTGAACTTAATTTGTGCTTGGTGCAATCCTGGGACTCCAAGAGATAAATAATGTCATAATGATGCACAGACAATTCTTTTATCCCTACTCATGAAACTCATGTGACTGACATGATTTTAGGAGATTGATGCCTTGGATTAAACAGGATATTGTGAGAAAATTCTTCTGAGGAGGAACATTGCAAACCTTTTTTATCTTCCCTCACTTCCAACTGCTTCCCCATTTCTCTGCTGGTCCATTCATTCTACCGCTGCAGCTTCGAGTAAATCAGAATAAAATAAAATAAATAAAATAAAATTTGTACATGTTAAATCACATCTGTGCACTGCAAGTGATGGAAAAGGGGGTCCTGATTTGTCTCCAGGAGAAGGATTAGCAGAACTCCACTTGTGCACGTGGCTTTCAAATGTGATTTTCTTTCCCTTTATGGCAGAGCACTAAGTGAACGCAGAATTTCACAACTCTGGAAATTATTAGAACTTTTCTTTGAAGCAGGAAAGTCTAAGGGCAGCCAAGAAAAGATTTTGGGAAGGGTCTGATCACCTGAAATTGCAAACAACGTTGGTACTGTAGATTCCCAAGAAATGGGATTTTTATGCCTATTGTGGGCTTCTCTTGGGCTGAAATTGGATGCATTCTTTGATAAATGGGCCCCCAAAGAAGAAATATGTACACAGTTGTGATAAACCTGCTTATTTTTAAGTCAGATTTATGAATCTGAATCCACAACTGAAAACAAGGCCATGCTGTGGGGGTGAAGATGAATATTTAGCACAAAACCAGAAATGGGTTCTGAAAATAAGAGAATGTTAAAATTATGGTGAGTGTGTACAAATTGCAAAACATCAGCAAGTCTTCTCTGCTGCAAACTGATCTAAAGCAGCTTTCCTGTTTCCCCAGCAACCTTGAGCAATGCTAGCTTGTTTCTTTGGAAGTAAATTAAATGTGACTTTCAAGTAGTTCATTATTTCAGTGGCCACAATGCCTTTTGGAAGCAAGGACTTTTGATAAATCATATTAGGATTTGCTGCACTTCTGAAGGAAGGCAGATAAAGGACTTCTGCAGAAATAGTTTTCAAATCTAGTACTTCTTTTTTTTTAGAAATAATAAAAATTGTGTTTCTATTGATACAGGGGAAATAAAAAAGAATAATTTGCTGTGTGTAAAGAGAGGTTAAATATTGTTTGGTGCTGCAGGTAGATGTGGGGCTGGAACCTCTGGAGATGCTGTCACAGAATGTCCACACTCAGCCCAGCCCCTCCAATGTTCAGGACTTGGCACCCTGAGAAATCCTCCAGCCTCTCCCATGACCCAGCTGTGTGTCCAAACTGTGACATCTCCAGAGGGTCTGAGGGATGCACAAAAACGGGTCCTACAAGGTTTTTGTCCTGATTTTTTTGCCTTGCTTTAGGTGGCAGTGCCAGAATAAAAACTCTCATGAAACAGGAGGTGTGCAGGCAGAGCAATCCCTCCGTGGGGTACAGCAGGCAGGCATTTCCTCTCAGAGGAAAAAACAAAAACCTTTCAATCCAGTGACCACACAATTTTTTTTAAATCTGGGTTTCAGCCTTACACTGTGATAATCTGTTGCTTTGCCCTTCCATGTGAGTTAACTCAGGAATTTCCATCAATTTGTACCTGCTTGAACACGAATCCTTTCAGATTTGGTGGTGACTGAAGTTGTTCTGATTAAGGTTGGTAGGAGTTCAACAGAACTTCAGGTCAATCAGGAGAGATTTAGTTTTATGTTAGGGTGAAACCCTTTCACCTTTGATATTTTCCAGACTGGGAGAAAAAAGCATTCAGCTTTGCTCTTTTATTTTAGTGGAAGAGAATTAGAAAGAAAAGAGTTTTAATTTTTGGTTGTTTGGTTGGTTTAGGGTTTTTTTTTCCCCTCCCCAAATATATGTTTGCTGGGAAGAGTTTATGGTAAATATAAATATTTTTTTTTAACAAAAGGAAAAATCAGTCATAGAATTTTATTTTTTTTCTTTGCCAACAGGCATCTGTGTAATAAGAAACCCATTTTTAACTAAAAAGGAATGTCAAGGAAGTGAGATTATTGTCAAAGCAGAGAGGATCATGGCTGGTCCTGGCTGAGCTGATCACATTTCACAAAATATTTCAGTGCATAACATTGCTGTTCAAAAGGACTTTGGATGGAAAGAACCAGAGCAGAGAATGGAGGAGCCATTAACCATGACATGGAATACCATATCTTCATCATTCACTGCTTTTTGGAAAAGTTTACTGGGCTGGAGTCTTGTTCTGTGTGGTCAGAAGAGCTGCTTTAGTAAGAGCCATGATCATCAGTTTATTTTCCAAAATTTAATTGGTCTAGGAAGACACAGATTTATAAAAACAGAAAGTGAGAGTGCCTCACATGTATGAATTCAGTTAAGAAATGTTACAGTTATCAACAGGACATTTTCTTTTCATATTAAATTACTTCTCCTTCTTAAGAAATAAATTTTTTAAAATATTGAGAAATGCTAACAAAAAAAAAATTAAATAGCACATCCCAAAATCCTCAGAACATTTGACTGGCAAATTGTTTTTCAGATTATTGATGTGGGAATATTTAAAAATATCAAAATATCCATCCCATTTGGGAAGAAAATGTTAAAATAGAATGAAAAATGAGAGTGATGCCATTCCCCTCTTGAAAAGCCTGACGTAGAGATTCTCTGAGTCTCTGATAAAGGACAGTCTCTGATAAAGGACATTCAGAGGGGACAATTCTTCTCCCAAAGAAAGCCACTGCAGTGCACCTTGAGCTTTGCCTTGGTTGCACAGATTTGGGGCTGTGATTCCAGGGATGAATCTCACCCTGACACAAGGCAGGAAACTGCCATGGAATCATGGAATGGTTTGGGATGGAGGGACCTTAAAATCACCCAGGGTCCCCTTCCAGCAGGAGGACATGGTGCCAAACTCTCTTCACTGCTACACCCAGCCCTGGGTCCCTCCTGTCCCCAAATGACAGCTGTGGCTCTGTCCTGCTGCCAGCCTCACCCAGACCCCCCAAGCCTGGCTCAGGGTGAATATTTCCTCCCTGGTGCTCTCATAAGTGATTGCTTGTGGCATCTTCCATCCTTATCTGGGCTGGTGCAGCCCCCTCATGAATATTCTGCCCATATGGAGGACTTTTCTCTATCATTGCCCATTAACAAGGGGGATAATCACTCATCCAGTTATCAAGAAGTCAGGGGAGGCCTTTCCTTGAGCCCTCAGTGTGGAGAATTGTGGGACACCAAAAGAGGTTAAATGTGCCTGACATTATCATCATTACTTTTTTTTTTTTTTTCTGTGTAATTACTGTATTATAATAAAGTTGATCTGAGATAAAGAAACAGAATATTAAAATCTGTTTGGCCTAAAAGACCACATTAGTGACTCTTTTACCTTTTTTTTAATGGTGGGACAAAGTGCATTTTTGGGCTGATTACATACAAATGAACATTCTGTCACTGAACCCTCAGGAGGTCACCACTGGGCACAGAAATGATGTTTTATTACACAATTGTTCTGAGGAGTTGTTCCAGTGTAAATGCAAAAGGGGAGGGGAAAGTGCATAATGTCCATCATAAAGTAACGATGCATCATTCCTAACAGCAGCAACACTGAGTTTCAGGTTCAGACTGGAAAGTCTTCACCTCCAGAGAATTTAAACTTAATAAATTGAAATTTAAATTTGATAAGATTGATGAGCTTTACCTGCCTTTCCTCAGCTGCTGCATCACAATTTTGGCAAGCTTTGAGAAGCCAGTGCACTAAATGTGTTCTTGGACATAAACAGAGCTCAGTGTTTGTGCAGAAGTGACTCTCCCTGAGCAGTTGGTACAAATGTAACTCAAAATCGGCTCAGTTACTTTCTCCTGGCTGTTCTGGATCTTGCCAGCTGACTGCTTCTGCTTGGGGATTTAACACAAAATCAAGTTTTCTTCAAATTCTGTTGCTCATCTAAAAAAAAAAAAAAGAAAGAAACCGAAACCCAAACAAAAACTCAAAAAACCCCAACAACAGCAGCAACACCCCCAACAAACAAACAAAAACCAAACAAAACCAAAAAGAAAAAAAACCCCACACCAATAATATTCAGTTGTATAAACACCGTTTTTGCTGTAGCTTTTCCTGCTGGAAATTTGGGAAAGGGCAATCCAAAAAATGAGAAACAAACTGTTTCTGACACAAGGCAGAATCCTTTAGCTAAAATGGGAAATACCTCTTGCTCTAGACCCTGGGCAGTTTTCAGTTGTTCACTCTGAGGCCTTTCCAAGTTATCCTGTTTTGTATCTGCATGAAAAGTTTCGGTCTTGTACCTGTATTTCAATTTTGTTTTCTTGCAAGTGATTATTTGGGCAGAAACTCATGTTTTGAAATACCAAATTTGATCTCACTGTGCCATATTTCCCTATTTTGCAGGCTTTAAGAAACTGTCACAGGATTTGATTTCTTATTTGTCTCTTGCAACTAACATTTTTCAGTTCATTTCAGGAAATAATAAACTGCTTATTTCTTGAGTCACCTGATGCAGGTGTCCACTGCTCAGTGCTGCTGTCTTTAAGAGCATTTTCCTGGGCACAGAGGTGACACCTAATTACTGATACACAGCTCCTGCCAGCAGCAATTTTCAGTGTGTAAAACCCAGTCATAATTGAGGGAGAGAAATATGTAAGGTATTGTTGAAGTCATACTCGAGTAGGAAAGCTTTCAGGAGGAACAGAGTGAAAAGAAATGGATATAATTCCTGGTAAATATGATATTCTGCCTTAAGGGTCAATGGGATATAGGAACCCAGGTGCCATGATATCAGAAACATGGAATTTAAAGTCTGAGAAAACGACAGTGTGAGGCAAATGAGAAAAGACAAAGACAGCCTGAACTTGCCCAAGTTGACTTCTAGGTCCTTTCCAGCCCTAAATATTCTGGGATTCTGTGATTTTATGACTGCTGAACTTGTAGTAACACAGGATAAAATCCATATTATTGACACCACCTGTGGATGTAAAGAAGCCTCATCTGAGAGAGATTATGTTGTTTACAGGTTATCTTCATCTGCAGGAAAAAAATGGAAATGTCAGTTATGTAATTATGAAGTGGTTAAGATTGCAGACTGGAAAAACAAATACACTTGGCCACCCAATTCCATTTAATGCCATTGTCAATTGTATCTTTCCAAAGCAGTATTATTGCAGTAACAACCAAAAAAAATCCAGATTTTGTTCACTTGGCCCTACAGGTTTTACAAGACCACCACAGCTCCACCATCACCCAAGTGAACCACAGGGGCTGCATTAGCTCAGATTGCCTCTTCCCTGCATTTCTCCCTTTTTTAAATTCAGTGTTCAGGATTAACCTGCATCTCCCAAGGGCAGTGCAGGCTCCTCTGCCATCCAGAAGGGTGCAGGACAGCACTCACAGCAGAGACTTCTTCACTTCACCTTTTGTCAGTCTTTGGAATTTGTCCCACAGACTCTTTTTGGGTTTGGAAATGTGTTTTTCTAGTTCTCCTCTCTTCTGTGGATTTTCTGTAGCATATCTGAGGGGGTTACTCACAAACATCTGTTGAATGAAGCGAGCTGTGCAAGGAACCAAAATTTTATGTGGCTAATGGACTCTGCCTTAAGTGTTAATACTGAGACTTTTGGGGTGGTTTGGAGGAAGATGGGCTGGGAAGCATCATGAAAAAATGGATCAAAGACCTTTTGTGCACTGGGAGTTGTTTGGGAGCTTTCTTGCCTTGTGAATTATATTCTAATTCCTTCCTGCTACATGTTGAAAACTCAACACAGCTTCACACAGTCAAGCAAAATTCTGATGCTAAGACAGTCCTAGGAATTTGGGCAGCTGGAAAATTTAGAAATCCTTAGTCCTGCGTTTTGTACCTCATAATAATCTCTGGAAAACAAGAAAAGGAAATAAAGGTTTTGATAATGTTCAGCCTAATGAAAATGATTTCTTGAGACCTTCTTTAATTATTTCCATGAACCCTTTCTGCAGCACCAACCCCTGCATTGCGGAAGTGCATTTTAGTGTTTCTTGAAGCACTTATGTAAATAATCCCAGGCAGGGGTGGAGTTTTGGTTTTGGTTTGGTTTTTAATCCTTTTGTACTTGTGATGGGGACCTTTTGTCTCTGATTTTTCAACCTGCAAGCTGAGGAATACATCCAGCATTGTCCTGCCCTTCATGCCCCAGCACACATATTCACCCTCTGGAGCTGGCATTAACTTTGGGGACAGTTCCACTTTTAAAGTCAAAAGTCACTGGGACTGTACTTATAAGTATTCCATGGAAGCAAGACAATCTGATGGAGTGGCCTTCAAATTCTACTTTTGAAATGCTGGAAGTTAAGAAATATAATTAAACTGCAAGTGCATTAACATTTATATAAAATATAAACCAAACGCTTATCCCGATTCACCAAACAAATTACAGTTTGAACATTATTTAAAAAAAAAATCCCTGCTACTTATCAACAGCACCATTTGAAATTATTGCCAGTACTACAACTCTAAATGCATAAGATGCCTTAAATACAAACCCCGAACATTTACATACTGATTCCATGAGCAAAGCAAAAGGTATTTGCCAGTAACAGTACAGGACTCAGCATTTTTATTGTCTGAGTAATCCTGGTTCGCTCTGATATGAAAATTCAATTATTTTAGAACTGGTCGTCTCATTAAATTTTGACAAGGAGCACAAGCTCAGTACCAGCTCCAGCTCTAAGAGGCTGTGGGAGCCTGACAGCTCCACGGTGAATTTTAAAATGTAGTATTTTTACAGGACAAGATTATCTGACAATTTTATATTAAAAGAGAAAAAAATTAATCAAATGCATTGTAATATCCAACACTGCTAACTTGGCCTTTTTTGCAGATATTTTTATGAAAATTTATTGTTAAAAAAAAGGAGTCCACTGTTTATTGCATCTTTCCCCCCAAGGCCACCTCCATGTCTTATACTCCACGATTGTGCTAGGAAAAAAAAAAAGTCTTTATGTGAGCAGCAAGTATTTAGCCACTCATTGTTAGCACTTTTTCCTTTCCTCAATGGAAACGTGTTTGCAATCATTTTTATAAATACTATTTCCAGCAGTTGCAAATCATTTATTTCACCCCCTTATTTACCATCAGTGCTATCAAGGGATATTTAGACAAAAGGGTTTTTTTGGTCAGAAAATATCAGTTCATTGAAATGAAACTTTTTGACAGAACACTTTGGAAAGACTTTCAGTGGAAAAGGCTTCTCAAGTTTAAGGTGACTTTACATGAGCACCAAATATTTTGATTTCCAACCTGACCCTCTTTTAGCACTGCCCTTCCACCCCCTGGACCATCACAGCCTGCCCATGAAGCTCTTGCTAAAAATTTAATTTGCCTTTACCCAACCCTGCTGAGGGTGTGAAATGCTCCATAATCCACATAAATTAGACAGGTGTGGATGGATAATGTGGAAATAACCCAGCTGAGGATGAGATCTGGGAGAGGACAAAGAGCTCCATGGCCTTTTGCCATGCTTGGATCATTCTTCTGAGCTGCAGCAGAATTAATTAATTAATTAATTGAATTAAATTACAAACTAGAACAGCTCCAATAAAAAAATAGGGCAGCATGCCCTCTCTTAAACTGCTTGGTTCTTATGGCAAAAAAGGTGGAACAGAGTAGAAAACAAAAGTTTCTGTTGGATCTTCTGTACCACAGGTGAGAGTTTTGCCATGGGATTCACAGTTCTGGGGTTGGAGGGTGGAGGCAAAAATTGAGCTTTGTTCCACTCCAACCCAGAGTGTGAAATGTGGGGCAATCCTGGAATCCCTTTGTGGAGCACAGAATATTTTTTCCCTGCTCAGGTCTCACAAATCCTGGTATCACAGGTCTGGGCATTTTCAGGTAACTTACTGCAGCTGCTGAGCAGTCAGTGAGCAGTGAGTGTACAAAAAGCAATTTGCTTCAAATTTGAAAAGCCACTGCAAGCAAACATTGATTTATTAAGCTTCTTCATGACCATTGCTCAAATATTACTTGAAGACACTCGTTGAATTTTCAGACTGATATTTCATGGAGCAAATACAATTTTTATTTGTGTGTTACATTGTTTCTAACACTTTTTTCTTACTGCTGTAGAGGAATTCAGTAAGTTAGAAAGTCTGTATACTTATCACTGCAGTATCCTTATTACTGCAAATTTAAGATAATTATATTAAGGAAAAAAATTATTAGATAGTAACAACAATTAGATTCAATTATCTTAAAAGTTTTTTCCAACCTAAACATTTCTATGACTCTATTGCCAGGTCAACACAAACGTTCCATTGAGGATCTACCCCAGGATTTCTTGAGAGCAGATTGAATGTTCAGAGCCTAAATGTCACATGTGGGCCAGCAGAAGAGGATTTCTGTTAAACATATAAATATCAGAGTGGCAGAGGTGTCCACCCTGTGACAATCTCTAGAGGGAAGTTATTCAAGGGAACCTTGTATGGCAAATAGGAGACATGCTGGCCTACTCCATATATTCCTTAGGGCCAGGGACATTTGAAATACACACTTCATAGGGAGAAAAGAAAAAAAAAAAGGAGATTGAATTTTTTTTTCTCCATATTTTAATTAACTTCTGTGAAGGTCACACATATCTCTATCTCTGCAATGCACAGAGTGTCAGTCATTTAAAAAATCTGGATATTTAGCATTATCTTGCCATTATAGTCCAACTTTTTTTTTAATCCAAAATTCCACTTTAGTGATCAAATTAAAGAGATGACAAGCTCCCTATCCTTACAAGCTAAGCATTTTATGTTTTATACCCAGATATACTGTGTGTGATATAAGATGAGGCTTCATAATGGGATTCAGTGCAGTTGAGTGCTAAATTATAGCAGCCTTATATCACAGAACATTCTAACAATGAGAGGAGAATTCATATCGTGGCTTTAGGAAGAGAGGAAAATTCAGACTTTGCAATTAAAGCAGTAACCTAAAACTTTAAAATAATTTAAACAGTTTCTGAATACATGTAATGTTCTGTACTTATCTGGAAGCAGGATTGGCAGCTGTTTGAAAGGAGCCAAGTGAAATGTGGACAAGGTGTATGTTATGTCCTCAGAACACAGATCTGTCATTTTCTGCATTGTTCAGGGATCCTTTGGTATTGAATATCTCTTTCCCACAAATTCACAGGCTCCATGCAAGGCTGGAGAGAAAACCAGTGTAATGTTATCGTTAAATTGATGTTGCATACAACTTTATGATGGTCCTGACAACTGCAGTTTGTGAATTTGCCAAGGGCAGCCTGGTAAGTGATTTCCAGAGATGAACGCTGAGCTGTGTGGTAAAATAATACTTTCCTTCAGAAGGACATGACTGCAATTTTCTTGTAGACGTAATTTACAGAATTATTACTGACAATTTTAGAATTCCACTGGGTGAAACACTGGGGGCTTGAGAACAGAATTTCTCATCCTTTTAAGAAGAGGCAAATTTTCAACAGACAGTGTGTCTATAGCATCTGTGTAATAACACAGGAGGAACCTGACCCAGAAAACCAGTGGTGGATTCCTTCCCTTATTTAAATCTTCTGCCTGTTTGAAAGCTGAGGTGCTCTGTGATTCACAGCTTTGGATAAGATGTAAAAAGAGCTCAGGTTCATATTCTGATTTCTTCTCAAGTAGCTTTGGAGTACAGTCAATAAT
Source organism: Tychaedon coryphoeus (assembly GCA_013398595.1). Lineage (NCBI taxonomy): Eukaryota > Metazoa > Chordata > Aves > Passeriformes > Muscicapidae > Tychaedon > Tychaedon coryphoeus. The sequence goes on along the minus strand of WBND01000240.1, from coordinate 591,061 downwards.
GCATTTAGAACCAGGTTTTTCCATTGAGCTCTGCTGCATAAAAACATTTTGCACAGCTCTTTAGGAGGTTTCCTGCCCTGATGAAACCCAGAAGTTTATGTAATTGTTTAGGTTGCAAATCGTAGTGAAAATGTTTCAGTCTAAGTGTTGAGGAGGAAGAAAAACATAAAAAAGTATTGCAAATTACACTGATACTTGATGTTTAGCTTTCTTGTGGAAAGTTGTTTTATAATCTCACAGGAACAAGAGAAAAGGGAGTAGTGTTCAATACAGATGTCATATCTCTAGCTGGTTTAGACCCAATGCCCTGGCACATGAAAATGTCCACCCACACCAATGAACTAATTGAAAATCAATGCAATTAATTTCAATGAAAGAGCTGGAGGTATCATTGTATGACTTAGACTCAACAACCACTTCAAAGCAAAATGCCCTGTGCTTGTTTGATTTCTTTCTGATATGAATGGAGACATCAAACTTGTTTCTTTTTTAGTTTGGAAAATATATTTCCCAACAGGCTGGACAATTTACAGGGTTTGACTCTGGTAGGAGTCAGCTTTACCAAATATTAGTGCAATTCTACCTGTTCTGTGCCAATTCCCACATCCAAGGATTTGGAAGAGCTGCTGTGAGACATTTCCAGCTGCAGCAATGGAAGGACCAGCACTTTGCCTTCCAGCTCTCCTGGTTTGAGTGATTTGACCACTTCTGTTCACAGTTTCTGCTCCCAAAGTCAGAGAAATTCTGGTTTGTGGTGATGCCTCGTAATGGACCCTGGACCAAAGGGGCTTCAATTCAGTCTATTTTCATTCTGAGAGGGACTTCTGGTCAAAGTCAGGATTGGCAAATACAACTAAAATGGGAATGTCCCCTAGGACTGTCCTGGAGGGGCCTCTGAACGTGGAAATAGAAGTGGAAGTGGAAGTGGAAGTGGAAACTGAATTGGGAGTGGAAATGGAGATAGAGATGGAGATGGAGATGGAGATGGAGATGAAAATGGAAATTGAAGTACAAATGGAAGTGGACATGGAAGTGGAAATGGATATGGATATGGATATGGAAGTGGAAATGGAAATGGAAATAGAAGTGGAAGTGGAAATGGAAATGAAATGGAAATGGAATTGGAAATGGAAATAGAAATGAAAATGGAAGTGGAAGTAGAAATGGAAATGGAAATGGAAATGGAAATGGAAGTGGAAATGGAAATGGAAATGGAAATGGAAGTAGACATGGAAATGGAAATGAAATGGAAATGGAATTGGAAATGGAAATGGAAATGGAAATGGAAATGGAAGTGGAAATGGAAAGGGAA
>WBND01000240.1:555845-566841 GCA_013398595.1 Tychaedon coryphoeus | reverse complement strand
GGGGTGGTCTCTTCAGCATCTGTTCTCGTGCTCGTTTTTCCCTCGGTGGTTTTGGGTGAAAACACACCAGTTAAATCTGTGGTTTCCTCAGGGCTCCGCAGCGAGCTCTGGAGAGTTATCCTGTGCTGGTGGTCCCCTCCACAACTCTGTTAATTGGTAACTCGGAGATGGAGAGAGTCCTTATTAGCGAACTGCCCCTCCGCATCCCTCCCCTGCCGCTGAAGACAACTCCGTGAGGAGATTGCCAGGAGGGGCTGTTTGTCAAAGGCTAATAAACAAATTCCTCGCGAACACCTGAATGAGCCGGGGCCAGGAACAACCCAATTAAAAAACGGGAGCTACTGGTTGTTTTTTTGTGACGGTGGAAACAATCCGGGCTCGAAAAGGGTCTATTCAGAGGGCGCTCCGAGAGGTCTGTTTGCAGCCCGCTATTGTTGTCAGAAGCCAAATAAAAGTTCAGCTGGGGGGGCGGGGGGGAGGGAAGTGATTAAAAAAAAAAAAAATTCACCGCAGCCTCCTGAACGCGCTGGGAGGCTCAGTTCAAAGGGATCCAGCTATGCCCAAACGACGCTGCCCGGGTTTACCCACGCACTTCAGATTTTTGTTCCTAAATGTTGCGATTTTTAATGATGTCATCAGAAGTAACCCTTGCTTCCCCGGATCGGCGAGCAGCAGGGGCAGCTGGAGGCTCTGGGACAGCTGCGATCTCCCCCCGGAGAGGAGCAGGGGGAACACGGGAAGGAGTTGGAGCTCGCTTATCGGAAATAATGATTTTGCTGTCGCCCCAGCCCTGTCAGCCCCGCGGCGAGGGAGGCAGCAGCCTCGCAGGCAATCTCGAGCTGTGTTTTGGCGTGACACTTAAATGGGGAATAAAACGAAACACAACAAAAAAATCTCCTAACGACCTTCAGCCGTAGAACCAGCCTTAAACGGCCCATTTAGGAGCCACATTACCACGCTGAAAACTTCTGGGGCAGAATGTGAATGCCAGCCTGAAACAGGGATCATGTGAACTTTTATCTTAAGCATCGCTCAAAGGCTGGGCATTTTCGGAGGATCAACCTAGCGAGGGTCAGCAGGGTCCAAACGAAAAGGGAACCCACTTCTCTTATCTGAGCAAATTTCGAGGACAAGCCCTCGCTGATCTCGGTCGGGAATTAGGCTGGCGACCAAGGGGACGTTTGAATAACAGAATTAGACGGGGACGGGTTCGTATGTAGAATTATTCTTTAAAACCTAGCGATCCTCCCTGACACAGTTCCAAGATTTCCCCGAGCTCTTCCGGAGCTGTGATTAACATTTATTAATGGCTCTTTTTTATTAAGCTTAGGGGGCTCAGAAACCCCCGACAGACCCTTTCAAATGGCCCTTTTCAAGCGCGGGGTCTCTCGCGTTCAAGTTGGGCTGTGCTGTAAACTCCTTATCTCGCCTCACGCTCCTTTGTCACCCAAATAAATAAATAACAATAATAAAAGGCTCCTCAGCCTTTGACAACTGTATTTACACGACCTCAAGTGTTCTCCGACCCCCACCAGCCACACGGGGCTTCCCTCGCAGTGAGTTTAAGAAAATGGCTCCAGGCATCAGGTTTCCCTTCGCCCCGTTTATTGTGCCGGGCTGGGTCCCCTCCTGCTTTCTGCCCCTTCCCTGCGTCCCGGCAGCTCCGCAGGCTCCGTCCCGGCTCCCGGGGAGCAGGCGGAGGCTCCAGTTTGCTGCCCGGGGCGTGGTGGAACGGGGGCTCCTAAAGCGCGCTGCGGGAACTTTGGGGAGCAGCAGCGGGTGCAGCTCACCAACATCGGCGGCGTGTTCAGGGCAGGAAGGACAGAGCGACAGCAGGTCGCAGGTGCGGGGTGGCTGCGGGAAGGGGCTGCTGGTGACAACCTGCGAGTGGCGACTGGCGACCTGCGAGTGGCGACCTGCGAGTGGCGACTGGCGCGGCCAGCGCCGTGCCCGGGCGGGGGCTCAGCCGGGAACTCTCCTCTCCGCTCCCGAAACCTCTCCCGAACCCCCAGCCGAGCGCTCGAGCACACAGCACTAACGTCGAGGCGGAGGGATTGGGGCAGGGGTCCCTGCTCATCCCTTCTGGAATTAGCGAGCAGCCGGATTTTGAAGTTTTCCTCAGGACATGTGCGGCGTGGGAAGCCAAGGGTTGCAGGGACCTGTGAAGTCTGGAAATCCATCAGTCTGTAGTTACATTTTTATTCAGTTCTTTTACAATATTAGAGATGTTTCAAGAGAAATGTCGTCTTGGTTTGAAATAATAAGGGACCTTAAAATTGTTGAAGAGCTCGTTGGCTTTTAGGGGAAAAAAAAGTTCAAAGACGAATTGAAAGACAAAGTAAGAGTCCGAAACTAAACGCTGTAAAATTTATTTAAACATCGACAGAAACATTATTCGGTGGGATTTCACCACATCCTCTAATTCTCTATACAGCCCAATTTTTCGTTGCATGCCAGCGTGATCAGTCCCTCCAGCAAACGCTTATATAAAGAAACATCAAAGTATTTCCAGGGTATGTATCAGTCCCATTTCCTGCCAGCCTGACAGGTCTCAATCCTCGACTAGAGGGACCCAAATATTTTGAGGATCAGAAGTTAATTACGACTGTCTGAAGCTTTTCCAATATATTGCAAAAGTTACACGCGCACCACTCCCGCCTGCAGCAACCCTTCCGCTGTCACCCTGTCCCCTCGGGCTGCCAAATTTTGGCTTGACACACAAGCAGCAAATCGAGCAAAAACCAAAGCGCTGACTACACCACAGCCGGTGGCAAGTGGGATTTATTTCCCCTTCGACAGAATATTTTGTCAAAGAATAAATCCGTACAAAACGAGTGAGACCTTCAACTGCTACATCCCACCAGGGCTCAGATCGGCTCAAATCAACCCCGTCGCCGCCACCGCGTTGTTTCCAGAGTCCCTCCAGCCCCGTCCGCTCCCCGCTCCCGCAGGAAGCGCCGTGCGGGCTGGAGCGGGGCCGGGCGCTCCCCATCCCCGCCCTGCCGAACCGCCCCGGCCCCGAGCCCCCTCTCCAGCCCAGAGCCCTGCCCTGGAGGTTTCCTCTCCCCGTTCCCATTACCGTCATCACACTCGCGGGCTCGTCTTTAGGGTGACACCGGTGCCTACCAACCCGGGGAGCTGCGGCGGCAGCATCGCTCCTCGCCGGGCCGGGGGGCTCAGACACGTCCGCACCTCAAGGTCCCTGACCCTCCCCGGCTCCCCACACATCCCGATTTGGGGCAATTTGCTCAAATCCACAGCGGCGATGCTGCCCGCATCCTCCGGGAGCAAGGCTTTCTTTCCCCGAGCTCGCTTTGCCTCTCCTGCCCCAGGAGAGCTGCCCGGCTCCTCCAGACGGAGCTGGGGAGGAGGATGAAGGAGGATGAGGATGCGCAGGGATGGGGCAGCTCAGCCCAGCCCAGCCCAGCCCAGCCCAGCCCAGCCCAGCCTGCCCCGGCCCCCGGCGGAGAGCGCAGCGCCCGCGGCGCTCCCGGGAGCCCTGTCCGTGCAGGTGCGGTGTCCGCGCCTCCGGCGAGGGAAGGGAAGGAGGGGAAAGGGAGGGGAGGGACGGGCAGGGAAGCCGCTGATTGACAGCTCAACTGGGCTCCGCTCCACTCGCGTATCCGCCGCCAAAGTTTTCTTTCACACGGACAGAACTTTCTGTTGCCATGAAACGGGGCATTCGCGAGCGCCCTTCCTTCTACCCCCCTTGTCTTTTTTGGGGCAGCCGGGAGGAAAAGCGCAAGTGGCAGCGGGGTGGGTGTAAGTGGGGATGGCCGGGAGTGCCCAGCCGGCAGCCGCCCATGCCGGCCCCTCTCCCACCGGCAGCCGTGCCCGATCCCAGCACGGCAGCGTAGATTCTGCCCCAGGCCACAGCTCAGGAGTGGAAGAGTTTAGCCCGTGCATCCTTCCCCCGCCCTTCATCCGCGCAGTGCGGGCTCGCTCGCTCTCCAAGCTTGGCACGGGGCTGTGCATCCCCCGGGGAACCCCAAAAAACCTCTTTGTGCCCGGCAACCTCCCTCTCCCTCTCCACTCGTTCCGCGGCCGGGCCGCTCTGCGGGAGCCGCTCTGCCCCGGGGGCAGCGGCGGGAGGGGCCCGGCACCCTCGGCCGCGGCATCCCCGAGCCCCGGTCCCTCCGCCCACCCCCCCGGCCGGTCAGCTCCCGGCCTGGGGCTGTCGGGAACCGCTCGCTGATTGGCCGCCGCCCCCTCATTTATAGCCCGTCAATCACGGACCCCCGCGATCCGTGCGCGCATCGCCCGCTGCCGCCCGCGGGAGCCGCTCCGCTCCGCAGCAGCTCCGGCACCTCGGGGAGCGGCGCTTCTGCCACGCACAGAAACTTCCTCCTTCTTCCGCGGCAGCCGCCCAGACAGGTTTTTTTGTTTCTTTCTTCTTTTTTTTTTTTTAATTTGAACTTCCTCCCCGCGCTCGGTGCCCGCCTGCCCGCCGCCCTGGCGCACCTTTTGCCGGCCCCGGCCATGTACAGCATGCTGGAGACGGAGATAAAGGCGCCGCAGCCCACGCCGGGCGGCACCGGGGGGAACCCCGCCGCGGGCAGCGCCGGCAAAGGCGGCGGAGGCGGCGGGGCCGGCAGCGGGGCGGGAGCGGGCTCGGACCAGGACCGGGTGAAGCGCCCCATGAACGCCTTCATGGTGTGGTCGCGCGGGCAGCGGCGGAAGATGGCCCAGGAGAACCCCAAGATGCACAACTCGGAGATCAGCAAGCGCCTCGGCGCCGACTGGAAGCTGCTGAGCGACGCCGAGAAGCGGCCCTTCATCGACGAGGCCAAGCGGCTGCGGGCCGTGCACATGAAGGAGTATCCGGATTACAAATACCGGCCCAGGAGGAAGACCAAGACCTTGCTGAAGAAGGACAAATACTCGCTGCCCGGCAATCTGCTGGCCCCGGGGGGGGGCAACGCGGTGAGCAGCCCGGTCGGGGTGGGGCAGAGGATTGACACTTATGCCCACATGAACGGCTGGACCAACGGGGCTTACTCACTGATGCAAGACCAGCTGGGCTACAGCCAGCACCCGGGCATGAACAGCCCGCAGCTGCAGCAGATGCACCGCTACGACATGACGGGGCTGCAGTACAGCCCCATGATGTCCACGGCCCAGACCTACATGAACGCCGCCTCCACCTACAGCATGTCCCCCGCCGCCTACGGCCAGCAGCCCTCCACGGCCATGAGCCTGGGCTCCATGGGCTCCGTGGTGAAATCCGAGCCCAGCTCGCCGCCCCCGGCCATCACTTCGCACTCGCAGAGGGCCTGCCTGGGCGACCTGCGGGATATGATCAGCATGTACCTGCCCCCCGGCGGGGACGCCACAGACCCTTCCGCGCTGCAGGGCAGCAGGTTACACAGCGTCCACCAGCACTACCAGAGTGCCGGGACTGCCGTGAATGGTACCGTACCACTAACTCACATATAAACAAACTTGTGGCTGCTCCGGACGGCTCCCCGTCTTAATCCCTAACCCCACCACCGCTCCCTGACTACACCGGGACGTACGGCAGTGTTGCTCGGCTTAACAGACTTAAGACTAACTCTGGAGAAATTTTAAAAAGGAAATCCGTTAGTTGTGTCTTTTTTTTTTTTTTTTTTTAATTTTTTTTTTATTTGTACAAGAGATATTTGAGCAAGTTGTTATTTTAATAGAGCACAACTCCTGCCTCCTAGAAGCCGCTGTGAAGTTTTCAAACCACGGCCACTCCTTTCCTGGTTTCGGCTAGGTTGGGCACTGTTTTATTCGCTTAAAAGTTTTTAAAAAATTTGCATCTTCCAGTTTGATTTCTAGCGTTGCAATCGCATAAACAAAAACCGCGGGCTTTTGTTTTTAAACTCGGTTGTTCACATAATCGCTGTGGTTTATTAAGTGTTTTGTTACCGACCCTCGCTTGGTTTCTATCCACAATTTGTAGCTTTCACAACTTTTTAATTTTGAGGTTTTTTTCCTTGGAAAAGGGGGAGGTGGGAGAGAGCAGAGCTGTGCGGGTCGCAAACGCATTTCTTTTATTTATAGTAAGTTGTGTGTCTTGGTTTTTCTTAAACTGTAAACTTATGTAAATGGGTTTGTGAATTTTACTGTGAACCATGTTTTGACATATCAGATGAAAAAACGTTTTAGTTTTGTTACCGGGTTCCTTCCCCCCCCAACCAAAAAAAAAAAAAAAAAAGTCACCGAAATACTCCTTCCCTGTTCATAGTCCTCGTTTGCTTCCTTCTTCCCAACGAAGAGAGATCAATAAATTTTCTATCAGGCACGTCGGCGGTGTCCGGGCGGTTTGTGCGGATCCGAGCGCGCAGCGGGGCAGGGCCGAGCCCATCCCGGGCCGCCCTCTCCGGGACCTGCAGCGCTTTTCGGCTGCGTTTTGGGGGGGACGGGAGAGGGAAAAAGCGCTCCTTGGATTTGTTTTTTTTTTTATTTTCAAGTGAAGCGGGAGCCGTGCCGGGGAAGCGTCGCTGCTGCTCTGAGAGCCGCGGCCACTTGTTGCCTCTCCGCCCGGCTCTGCCGACGGGGAGCGAAGGGGATTACGTCTCTGCCTCGGCTTGTTGTGCTTTTTATTTTTTTATTTTTTTTTTTCTTCTCAGGAGGATTTGCCTAGAAACGCCAGCTCATCTAAAATATTTACAAAAGTAAAACCCGTTGGGGAACTCTTAATTAGACTCTATTAATAATGAATGGTTACAGGAGTCCCCAGAGGAAATAAATAATTCAATCTTTTCAATATGTTTGACGAGCGCTTTTAGTCTGGACAACTTTTATATCATTTCCCCGCCCTTTTTATATTTTTTTGGTTGTTTTTTTTTGTTTAGGGATGTGCGTTACTCGTGGCTGCGCTGCGGAACAGCCCCCGGGGATGCCGGCGGAGCTCGGATCGCTTCTCCTCCCTCCCAGCCGTGTCTCCCCCGTGTGTGTCCCCCGTGTGTCCCCCGTGTGTCCCCGGCAGGGCCCGGGCCGGGCTCCGAGCTCTCCGCTCCGCAGCGCATCCCCGCCTCCAGCTCCGCTTCTCCCGCTGCCCCTCCGCTGTTGGCCTTGGGGCAGGAGGAGAGGGAAGGCGAGGGCGCTGCTGGGGTTTGGGTTTAGGTTTGGGAACGGGTTCCTGCCCTGCCACCCCTCCCGACAGCGGCTTCGGGGGCACTTTGTGTCCCTTGGCTGCCCGGGGCTCAGCATCCGCGTTATTCCAGAATTCCCGCAGCGGGGATGCTCCGGCAGCGGCTGCTGCTCCTCCAGCACGGCCAGGCTCGGGCCGGGCTCTCTCGGGCTCTTCCAAGAGGGGTGAGGATGGAGCCTGGCTCCTGGCTACCCGGGAATGAGCAGATCGCACAGCGGGGGAACCCCCGGGCCACCCTCTGGTGGGTGCGGCAGAGCCCGGGCACCGCCACTGCCCCGGGACCGGCTGGGGCTGATCCTTTGTGGTGAGAGCCCCGCGTGTTTCACACCCACAGCTCCGTTCTTCTGCAGAAGTTCAGGTGAAATCTGGCAAGCGGTGCTGCTTCTGCCTGTGCTGCTGTCCTTCAGGTAGAGTATAGTAGCTGTAACATGATTTACTAGCCCTTGAGGAGAAGAAATAACCTGCAGGTTGAGAGGAGGTGGTAGCATCAGTGTTAGCAGAGTACAGAACAGAGGCAGGCAGGGCAGCAGCAGGACAGGTTTCATCTCAGCTGGGAGTCAAACTGGTCCCCAGTGCTCCCCAGAACTGGCAGAGCTCTCACTAGGAAAGAGTGGAATTCCCATTCCCTGAAACAATTCTCCCTCCACCTTCCCAGGCAGGTGCAGGTCTGACAAAAGCAAGGGTTCTGAGCAGGTGAGCAGCTGCCAGCACTGCAATTGTACTTGGTGTCTTCAAACTGCAGCTGCATCATTATAGGTAATTGTTCTTTACATCTGAAGTTTTGTGGAAGTGGATTCTCTGCCGTGAAAGGGGAGAAATGCTGTTTTTTAAAAATTGCAGTATTTTTAAACTCAAGTTTGCCTTCTTTGCCATGAGTCAGGGCCTAAGGAGGATCAGTGAGCAAGCTCCTGAGGAGTCACAGGGAAAGGTCTCTGTGTAAATGTCTCTGGAAGCTCCTATCTGTGGTTTGGCTTAGGGCTGCTTTTCCTGATTTACTGGTTTTGACATGTCCAGGTAAAACTCCCAATGCAGTTTCCAGCTTCCTGGGGCTAAACTTTATCCCAAGGTTCATAAGCTGTGGTCAGAGCTTGTGGGAAGGGTTGTGAACAGGAGCACAGACTGGACAGACCCTTGGAACCCAGCCTTGAACTAAGTACAAATACAGATACAGCCTCTTTTCCCTCAACAGGAATGTATTTAATTAGAGAGCCAACAGCATAGAGGGAGACATTGCCTGGAAGACAACTTTTTTTGCCCTGCCCAAAGAGCACTGTTACATCCTTTGCTTGGGCTCAGGAAATTTTCCTCCTGAATAAATGCAGAAATATGTTCTCTCTAGAGCTGATGAAGGTTTTACTTGCACTGAACTCCGTTTAAAAATTTGCAGAGTGTCTGGCCCTTGAAATCCCTCCTGCATGAATTAAATCTAAATGCCTTTTTGAGCACTGCCCAGGCAGGATTTCCTTCTGCTGGTATGGGAGAGCTCAGAATGGAGCCTTCACCATTCACAGGGAGACCAGGTAAAGTTCCAAACTATCAGGTTGTTGCATGTTCACCATTATCAGCAACTCTTTGCACAGTTTAAACAGCTCCAGCCTTATTCTACAATATCCAGAATAAATGCAAGTGCACCCTTTATTTTCAGAATGACAGGGCACTGCCTCTGAAGAGGTTAATGCTGGCATTAAAGTGCAATGACAATATTTAGGCTTTTGTTTTAACATGTTTTTGAGTGGAAGACAACACTTGGTGCTGTTGGTTTGTCAAAACCCTGTGAATTGGGTTGCATTTTCATGGTCCTTTCCTATGCCGAAGAGCTTCAGATTTAATTTATTGCAACAAAAGTTGGTAAGTTAAAATACTTCAAATTAATTTTTTGAAAAAGTGAATAAAGTATAATAATTAGCAGAGGAATCTGACTGTAGGTATTTTAAGAATATTCTAAGAATGTATGTTAGCCACTTGGTTTTGTATTTCTACTATTTCTTTGCTACAAGAAGAGATGATTAATAAATTCAGGAAAAGCACGAGCATAGACACTTTGTGAAAACATTCACAAATTATCTTTTTAGCTGTCCCATATCAAACATGAGACTAAGAAAGAAACTTTTCAGGAACATTATTAGGAAGATAGGAACTTGTCTAACTATTGTTCAGTGTTAAGGGGAAAGATGATTTCTCAGGAATGAGAGCACCTGAAATCAGAAGCTGGGTGATGTTCAGATGGAATGCTGCTGAATATTCTCAGTGCCTGCAAAAGTGAGAAGCTTGATACAGTTTCTTTTCCACTTACACAGACCTTGATCCTCAATTTCTTGTAGCCATGTCCAGTTTATTCTCATGCTCCACATTCAGATTATTTATATGGTAAATTTCATCACTAAATCCTGACAAAACACAAATAACAGAGAGAGAAAATTTGAATAAATTTCTTTTATGATTTCTCAAGGAAGATGTGGATAGCCATCCTTGCAGGTATGTTTGCATGGGGTAATTTAGTGGTAAATGCAGATTTCCAGAATAATTTCCCACATACTTCCCTATCACAACTTTTAATTGATGCCACTGGATGCAGCAATCAGTGCAACTTTTCCCCAACAGAACATCCTCAGGATGAGGAATTAATTATCCTTTGCTGTGAATACCATTCACAGCCACCTTCTTTGTGTTGCTAGTCAAGCAAACAGGATTTTAGATTTACTTCTTCCACAGGCATCCTCAGAAGCTCAGGATCCCTATTTAAACTCAGTTTTCCAGTTTCTAAAATATTTCTACCTCCTTAGTGGAGCAGGGGAGATTGCAAAGTGCGTGAGCAAATGTGCAGGAGGGAGAAGAGAACTGGGGGAGGTCACAGCAGATCCATAAAAAGATGTATTTACACCTTCTCCATGATGAAAAGAAATAATTCTGTACCACAGTTTTGTGTTTAGAACATCTTTATTGCTGTTGCTCAGTTCAACTATAATATATTTATATATATGCAGGAATACATCAAATGAAGACTAATCAGTCTGAGTGTGGTTTGGCCTGGTTTGAAAATTCTTATGCTGATATTGGTGAAGTCTTTGATTCCAGGAAGAGGTTGTGGGGTTTTAACACATCCCGTTGATCCTGTAGAAAAATCTGCACCTTTTTCACCTTTTTTACCTTTTCCATACTTTGGCCAGCCCGTGCTGGGGGATTGGTGCAAACTCCTCTTGGCTGATGGGCTGAGGTGTGAAACACAAACTCCTGCATAAACTGGGCTGCCTCCAAAGAAATGCAAAGTGAGCTGGGCTCTCAGAGCCCCCATCCCTGTGTGGATATTCCACGTGCACCCAGGGCTGAGAGAGCTCAGCAATAAGAGGGAAATTAAGCAATGTTAAAAACTTGTGAGCTGCTGCTGTCATTTATCTCTTCTGGGGCTTCTGATTGAGACTTCTGGCCTCGGTGAGCTTTTTTCTTTGTCTCTGTGGAGAATATTATGCATCTTTTCTATGCAGGCCATAGGAAATAGTAGAGCAGTGATTGCACCAAGCCTTCAGGATTTCCCCTTTGTACAAGGCTCAGCTTATTCATTTCATGCATCATTCACAGCTTGCTGTGCTGATTTCAAAAATTCTATACATCCACTCAACACAAAGGGGAGAGACAGAACACGGTGGTGGATGTGCCTTAGGTGCAGGTAAGGACTGTTCCTGAATGCCATTTGCAGGGGGAGAAATCTTGAAAGTCAATGGGAACTTTGCCCATTCAGAGTTCAGGATAAGACACTTGGCATTGATTTCATTTTCATCGTGCTGTGCTGCCAAGTCAGAGAAGATTCTCTTCCACAAGGTTAAGGAAAGATATTTTAATCCAAGTAATTCTTTTTCTCTCTTTTATTCCCCACCCCTC
>WBND01000240.1:544709-555795 GCA_013398595.1 Tychaedon coryphoeus | reverse complement strand
CATAGTAGGAATTCCTTTTAAAAAGCAAGTTATGCTTTCATAATTAAGCAAAAACTTCCTACCCTTTAAACCTGAGTCTGTTAAACAGGTGAACATTTGTGAAACAGGCGTGAATTTTTTATGAGCATACCAGAGCTGGGATAGTTACTGAATTAAGTGTCATGGCCCTTAAGTTAAAGGAAGTAAAGGAGCTGAATATATAAACTGGCAAACATTTGAATCGAGGTAATTCTGTGCAGTTTTCCAAGCCTTCAGCAGGGCTGTGTGAGTGGCTGCAGGAAGGATTAGTCCTGCCTGTGTTCTCTGTCCGAGGAGCCCCTGAAGTTTTCCAGACTTAGATGATTTCATGCAGAGTATGAAATATTGTAATACACTTTTTTAAAACCATACTAAAGTAAGGAAATCAACTCCTTGAAAGCATTTTGCTTCCTTCTGCAATAAGTCTTCTGCTCTTCGCTCTAGATTTCAGACCTTGCTTGTATCAATCCAACCAAGAACAAATGCTTTGATTTGAAAGTCTTGTGTAAGCAGGGACGAATAAGTTTGGATTAATTGTTAAAGGCAATAAGCACTCTTCTGGTGGTTTGTTTTTTTTTTTAAATTTAGGCAGCAGCAAAACAAAAAGATTATTGAAGAGTTTCAGCTGTGGTGGCATTGACGGATCTCCTGGAGGTTCTGGAGTAGGAAACACGATTGTTTTGGCCTCTAGCACAGGGCTGTCCATCTGTGCCCTGGAGTTATTTTGTTTTCAGTGACAGGCCAGTTAGTGACAGGACAGGCTTGTGAGCTGCACAGAGAAGCGTGGAGCTGCCAAAATCTGCCACATCCTTTGGACTTCCTGTTACATGAAACTTTTCCCACAATCGTTTCCTTTTCAATTATTCAAGAGAGGTCTAGAATTTAGGCCAGTCTAAATTGAACTGAACAAGTGTTTGATGAGGTTTTCCTGTGCCTGAGCTCGGGCTCTGCTTGGCTGCACCTCCCTCCTCCATCCTGCCAAGGTTCAGAAACTGCCTGTGAGCAAAACTTCCACACCCAGGGGAGGATTGAGCATACATCCTATCTTTTTTGGGGGATGAAAACATTTTCTCTGGACTGTCAGAATGCAAAAAAAAAAAGAGCTCAGTGAATGTTTTGATACACACAACCTCAAGAAAGTTCATTTCTCCTCACACTGAGGGTTCACCCCCTTCTTCTCAAGCAGAACTACTCACCTCTAGCTTCTATCAAATTAGAGTTTCTAACAGCTTCACACCAGAATTTTGTTGTTGCTGATAAGGTATGAGGATATTGCCAGAGCTGGGTGCTGAGCATCTCTGTGCCTTCCTCAGGTAGGACTCCAAATAAAGGAAGGAGAAATAAAGAGGAATACTCTCCAGGAGTGAGGTCACAAAGGCACTGGCAGAATTTTGGTGCTTCAGCTGCTTCATCTTCAGTGCAGAATAGGCAGATGTGCAGCAAATGTGCTTTTGTCTGTGTCTGTATCTCTGTTTTTGTCTATATCCACTTATGGATAAAGCATCATTAAGTGAAGCCAGAGATTCTGTGTCAGGATGGGAACCAGAGGAAGGACAATGTGATGCTGAAATAAGGACAAATTAAAGTGCCTCTAAAGTGCTGCAGCACCAAATTCTCTGTTTGATTTGTGACAGGGAAGTGGCTGAATGTATTCCTTGGATGAGAAGGGTCACCTCCTTGGTGGGTTTCCAAACTGTGGTGCCTGAGGTTGTTGTTAATCCACAGGAGAATTCCCTGAACAGCTCCTAATAAGAACCTCTGTCAGCTACAGGTTTTGAGACTTGCCCACAAAAGGATTGGGGAGAGAAAAAGCAAGCAGGACAGACTTTTATTTTCAGGGAGATAAGAAAGTCATTAAAAAAGTCAGGGTTCTAAGCAAAGGCATGAGCAGCTCAGGTGTGAGGGAGAGGATTTGGGTTTACCTTGCCTACTTAATGAGAAAAAATTAAACTGAGGAGAATTTTAAAGCAAATGGGGAGCAGGTGACTTCAATAAACTGCATCACTAAATCTGTTGTAAAGACAACCCTCCAGCAGTTTTAATTTTGATGTGCTTTAGGCTGGGAGCTTTTCAGGGGAACAGGACTTGTTTTCTCCAGCTTCTGAAGATTTAGGTGTGATTTTTGATGGTCACATTCATGTATCTAAGCAGGTTTAACCCCAGTTTGTGCCTGCCTGCCTTAATTCCAGCTCCAAAGGCTGGAGCAGCCCAAAGGGAAGTGTGGGAAAGCAAATAGTAACCCCCAGCATGGGAGGTAAGTGAAAGCTGTGGCTCTGTGAAATGCATTGTTCCAGCTAAACTGAGACCCTCTGCTCCCCTTTGAAGCCTTAGAAGGCAGCTCATGAGCTGCACTGGTGCATGTGGGAAGGGGGACCAGAGACAGGGCAGAGGTTTAAAACCAGGCTTTTATGATTTAGTCACAAATATTCGCTCGCTGAAGGCGTGGGAATTACAGGTATAGGAAATGGAATTGTGATAAACAGCACCAAGAGGGTTTTTCTGAGTCTATTTAGTGAAGGGGGGCAAGATGTAAAAAAGGAGAATGATAGAACTAATGGAGATGGAAGGGGAAAGTCCAAAGGTAGTGGGATGAAAGGAGTTTATCACCTTGAAACATGGATGTTTCACTTCTGAGGATTACCTAAAACTGAGAAGGAAACAATGCAATGTTATTTTGTATTCAAAATAATCTACATTTTCTGTCTCATAGTTACTTTTTCAACATGCACAATGTGGCCAGGATCTTATCCTTACCTTGAAGTGTGAGCACAGCAGAAAAAGCAGTTGTAGCTAATGAATGAGCAGGAACAATAGAGATCTACTGGCATTTATCCCTAAAATCTCTGTGTGAAGGGGAGGATGGATGGGGGAGCTTTGAGAGGGAGCTAGCCCAGATCTGCTGAATTTCGATGAGGATTTTTCTAGTTTGTCTCCCATTCTGGTTGGCTGCATTATTATTTATCTCATCACTCAAATTGTGGTAGGTGCTGCTTGCCTTGGAGTATGAATAACAAAGCTGTTGGGCTCAGTAGAGTTCACTTATGCAGTAGGAGAGAATAATTCTCTCCTCTCCAGGAGCTGCTGGGTAAAATTTAATAGTCTTGGCTGTGCCTCGAGGTTTTAGGGCAAAGGATCATAATGGTGCCTTCTGACCTTAAAGCACAGAAGTATTTAAAAATATCCAGGTATATATCAGGATTGTATTCAATGTGAAGTCAATTAATCCTCCTACATTCCCTTGTATCCCTGCAATAATTTTTCCTGAAGTATAGGTTATAAAAACCAGTTTAATAATTCTTGGATCAAGTAATAGAGGGAAAAAAAAAGTATGCCATCAAGTGTGTATTCCCACAAATGCTGCTGCCACAGCCTCACTGTTTAATAACATTGTTCATATTCATTATTAAACTTAGTTTGAAGAGGGAATTTAGTAATAGCTTTCAGGTAAAATTTGACTAATCCTAAAATAACATTTTCACCTAAGACACCTGAGCAAATACTCCTTTCCTGGGCCTAGTGAAGTCATCTTCAGGCTGGAGTATTTGTGGGTAGGATCATCTGTTAAATATTTGACAACATTTCTATTTCAGTAGCCTTAAGCATCCTCAATATTTAGAGGCTCCTGAGGCAAGAAGGAAAGAGAAAACTCCCTGGTGTTGAGGATTCTGGTGACTGAGTACTACAGGACTAGCTTGAGAGCCAGCAGGCAGGAAAAGGGTTTTTATCATGGGAATTTAGACTATTTAGAAATGTCCATGCACATCTGAGACCTTTGGGACCTGTGGATTGCTGTCCTTGCTGGCAGGTGGAGGAGATGGCAGATTTCTCAATCCATGAATCATCTGTCATTTGTCCAGGCTGTGGCAGAGGCACTGGGCAGATGCACAGGATGGGTCTGTGCTTTTTAATGAAGGGAAATTAATCAGGGAAAGGGAAGAGCAGGATGATGGTGCATGTCTGGACCAACTTGTCACCCACAGAAAGCAGGTGGAGAAAACTGAGACCTCAGTTTAAAAAAAACCACTTAAGAGGTCCAAAAGACATTCTCAAGAAACATATAAAGAGGTTGGATGTGTGAAGGACTGTGGGTGACCACTGAAGGGAGTGAGAAGTCTGCATAACACCTGAAGGATGCAAAAAGAAAAACTTGTTCTGCTGGGTGGTGGCCAGTGACACAACCAGGAAAACGGGAGGATTTAATGTCAGTAAAATAAAAGGCAGATGTGCAATGCTCTCTCCAGGACTTTTCACATGTTTAAGCAGGACTGGGTGAAACATCTGTGAGCTGTAGAGAAGAATCTTGTGTTGGAATAAGGGGAGATCAGGGTTTTGTGTCTGTCCTTCACATTCATTTGTAAAATAATTTATTTTCTCTGGTTGAAACATCCCTGATCAGGTGTGTTCCTCAATGGCTTGGAAGCCTGGGAGTGCTATACCTGGAGAGAACTTGTGGTTTGATGATGATTCTTAATTTTGTGGGGTTTTTTTTGTTTTCTGTTTTTTTCCCTTGTGAGATCTCAAAACATTTTGCAAAGGAATCAGTGCAGCTCAGTGACAAAAGGAAAAAGGTGCAGGGGCCCCCAGTCAGAGCCAGGGGTGATCCCTGGCCTCAGAGTGATGCTCTGGCCACTGTTTGGAATGGAATTTTCCAAATGGGCCCTGTCTGCAGCATTTCCTTGTGCTGATGGTGGAGCTCCAGCAGCCCTGGAGGGAATTCCTCCCAATTTTCTCCTTACACCTCTGCTGAGAGCTCCTGGCCTTAGCAAGGGAGGAGTTTCTGTGCCAGCTCCTTGGTCACTGCATCCTGGCTTAAAATAATCGTGGTTTCAGATACTCTGGGCTACTTCTGCCAGAGGGCTGGCAATCTTCCTGTCTCTTATGGCTTTGTCACTCTGGCAGGGGGATAGTAAACAATTAAACTTGTAAACAACTAAATTTGTTTTCCATTTTTCTCCAGTGCATGCTGTCACAGCTTATCCAGGGAGAGTCAAACTTAATTTAAAGATGTTTTTCCTGCCCCAAATAAATAGCCACACCCAGATATTTGGCTTAATTTCACTAAAAATAAAACTTCTACAAAGTTTTTTCATACTTTTAATTGAACAGAAAAGACAATTTATGTGTTTTGTAGTAAAGTATACTGAAGACAAGGAAAGATAATGGGAATTAAAGTCTATCAGTGTTACTGCAAAAATTTCTGTGTGATGAGGGTTTGCTCTAAGTTCATTTTGTTTCAAATCAGTTCTGTGGTGGGGCAACTTGTAGCTGAGTTTGCTGCTGGTTTGATGCATCCGTTGAATCCACTAGCAGCTGCAAAATTCCAGGAGCCTGGCCTTTTCATGATTCAGTGACCATGTAATTGGCCATGGGATTTATTCAGCCTTTTATTCTATGTGACCCTGCCGTACAGCATCCTCCCAAAAACCTCCTGGTTCAATTCTGTGCCTCTCTGTTGTGCACTCTGAGTGAAGAGCTCAGAGTTCCAAACCCATTTTCCTTGCATACACAGCGAGATAAAATACCACATTAATGGCTGCCTGCTTGTTGGCATCGCTGTTGGAGCTGAGAGTGACTTTAAAATATAAAATATAGTGAACTTTGTGAGCACAGGGCACTGGGTTTGCTCTCTTTGTCTGCTTTGGGGTCAATCAGATATTTCTGCAAGCCGGTTACTGAGTGCACCACAAACACCCAAGCATCTCCTCGACCTCCATCCTGCAAAAATCTTAAACGCAGTGATTGAATCAGTCAGCAGCACAATTTGGGGAGTTTCAAACACCAGCTGCCTCCTCTTGATCCGCCCTCTGGCTGGGAGCTGGGTGTGGGCGGAATGCAGCACTGGGTGCTTATCTCTCCATCCTGTCCTTTTTGGAGCTGCTTTGGAGCGGGGATTTGCCTGGAAAAAGTTTGCCAGGGGAAGGTCAGCTGCTGCACTGATATTCATTGGTGGGGAACACAGTTTTTGTGGTGTTTAGATTTCTCGTGCGGTGGAGCTGAAATGCGATTTTCTCACCTGCATGTTCAGTAAAGGCAGATTTACCTGGGTCACAGCTGGGAGCCTACCCAGAGGTTATCACTGGTGAAAGGCTTGTTGCTTCTGGCACTCGTGGCGAAGATTTTGATCTCTGTTATATATTTTGGCATGGAAAAACTAGTTCTGCAAAGGTGTGGCTGAAATCAAAATTGACTGTAGGTTTCACTTCCAAGGGCCGCCGGTGTGGCAGGATTAGAGCTGCAGCGTCGCAGGGATGGCTCTGCAAAATCACCAAAAGTGCCTTTTACACCTGAGAATTACAGTTGTAGGTTCTTTCAGGAAATAAAGGGGAAAAGGTGCCTTAAAATACCCTGCTATTAAAAATTTAAATTGAAAAAAAAATCTTTTTAAAGTGAGAGTTTTTTCCTTAAACTGATTTTTTTTTTTCCAGAGCAGTAAAGCTCATGCTATACCAGTTGTTGACTGATATTTGGAGGGGATAAAAAGTGTTTTTGCCAGTTATTCTGATAAAGAAGCCTTCCAGTGCCCCAGTGAGCAATGAGAGCTATGTGGTAGGGGAATGAAGAGTGGCAAGAAATAGTTTTTGTTATTGAAGAAAATTGAGACCTCAGCTTTTTTTTTTATTTTTATTTATTTCCATTTCAAACAGTTTTTCAATCCTGTAACATCTTCTGAACATCCTGGTTCATGGCATAGAGAAGCTCAGCTGCAGTATAAGGTGGGCTCTTAGCAGAACTCATGGGCTCGCTGCATTTCACCCATTTTGGTGAATTTTCTGCATTTTTTGGGGGGTAAAATGGCAACTCCCAGGAGGGGCAGCAAATGCTCAAGGCTGTGATTATCACCGAGTGGAACCCAGGATGCCAGAGTGCCCCATCAGTGGCAGGGCGGGGGGTGGCATCCTGCATCTGCATTCACATCTGCACAGATCTTAATCCTTCCCCGCGCCGCATTCCAGCCGGGAGTGGCCCCAAAGCGCCGGGAATGACCCAAAAAATGCCGAAATGACCCCAAAGAGCAGTCCCACAGCACATCTGGGCAACGATGGGAGATCCCTGGTGGTTAGAAATGGGTAATTTTGCACGGAATTACAGATATTTTGCATAGAATTACAGATATTTTGCATAGAATTAGAAATCATACAGACAAAATATCAGAGCCCGACTGCACAAAGAGAGGGTGGCTTCGTGCACAGATGGCTTAGGTTAGAACTTTACCGAACAGCTCCTGATAAATTCCATTTTATTAATCCTCTGTGACAAACTATCTTTTTGTTATTTTGTTTTCTCCCCACCCCTAGAAGACAATAATTCAGTTCCTTTTTGTTTCTACAAGTTTGTTTGTTTTTTTCCTTCCTTGAGGCATTCCTGAGCTTATTTGTGTAATTTAAATGTTCATCTTAAAAAATCTTTACCTTGAACCACAAGGCTGAACTGGAGCAGTGTTGTTTATTATGTACAATAAATTAACTCCGCTTGGCTTCGAAAAATCATTAAAGTTTGGTTTGTATTTTTTTTCCCCATTTTTGCATCCCCTAAACAATGCCATTTCTGCATAAATTGAAATTTAGGTATTTTAATGAAAATCATGAAGGCGTTATTATGCCGTGACAGTTCAAGCGAGGAATAATTACAATTAATTGATAAATACTGAGAATGTGCGACGATTCTTTGTGATGCCGAGCAATAGATCCAGCTCATAATCCTCATGGCACTCACTCAGTGCAATCCGGCTGCTTTTCCTGCTTTTTTTTTTTTTTTTTTCACCTGTTGCCTAAAGCTGAGCTGCAGCAGAGAACTGCTGCAATTCACAGCTTGGCTCATTAACATAACCCATCATTAGAGCTGCTTTATTGCTCCCAGCCCGGGATATTTACCCAGCACTTGAAGGAAGCATCTCTGGAGCTTCCAAGGCTGAATCCAGTGGGAATTGCGCTTTGGGGATTTACAGCGTCTTTCCCAGGTCCTGAACAGCACAGAATGCCAGTTTTTAGAACTTGAAGCAGCAGAGCATGTGAACATTTGTGGTGTAAAAAAGAGTTTGGTGCAGATCTGATTTAATTCCTGCTTGTGGCGAAGTCACAAGAACACAAAATTTTCACCTTGAGCGGCGCAGGACGCAACATTTGCGCTCCTTAACTCTAGGTATTGTGGAGCGCTTTTCCAGCTAGTTTGGTAATTCCAGTTTTAAGGACTAGGGGATTTGGTACTTCTGGAAATTCCCGAGCGCAGTGAGGACCAGCAGGGTCAGAGCTTTGTCCCCTCCATCCGTGTCACCAGCGCAGCCCCCTGGAAAAATCCCGAGGATTTTTCAGGCTCCGGTGCTGGGTGATGCCAAAGGTGCCAAAGTCTCACCCTGATATGCACAAGTGCAAATCATCCTTTCCCACATCACTTTTAGAAATTCTGCTCCTTAGTTTTTTACTGTCCGCGTCAATCTTACAGCTTGGCCAGTTTTGGCAATCAGATCATTTTTTGCGATGCTCCGTTCTGTTTTTTTTCTCTGTAAAAATTTCATTTTTAAACTGTGGTACAGCAGGAGGCATCGCTGTGTTGGGACAATATCCCCACTCCGAGGAAGAGAACTTTGCACAAGTCTAGGCTGCCTTAAGAGGTTTTCTGATGCGGTTCAGGGCAAAATTACCCTGATCAGTACTAATACAACCCTCAGCATCTCTCTTTTTTTTCTGTATATCCAGCATATGTATATTTTTCTTATACCCAGCCATATGTTTACTCATCCTGGGTAGAGGGTGAATATGAATATTTCCTCTTTTCCAGAGGGGAAAGCCGTTGGAGGGTTGCCCGGGCAGCTCGGGAGGTTCTCCTGCTGCTGGAGGGGTATTTCAGAAGGAAAAGGGGAGATTTAAATGGCCATGAAGAGTGATGCTCAGCGGCTGGGGTACCCATTTCCCACCCAGAGCCCCCCATGGCTGCACTGCAGAGTCCCAAGAGCCACTAACGAGCAAGCAGAATTATTAATTTCTGCCGGCTGGCTAAACTCATGTTTTGAGAACGACTCCATATTAATTGCACATTTATAAACCACCCTGGTTGAACAATCCCACACCACCAGCCCAGGGGGGAGGTGACAAACCTGTGCCCTGCAGGTGTGACAAAGCCATTACTGAGCCCTAAAGCCATCCTCGGCCGTCCTTGGCATTGATGCTATCGGGGCCATCAGCATTGGGAGGGGATGGCACCCTGAGCTGTGAGGGGAGCTGAAAGGAGCCAGCACATCCCGGGGTGGCCGCAGGGAGGGGACAGCATTCCTCCTCTCCTCCCACCCACGGGCGGAGCACGGGCTTTCATCCGCCCGGGTGATAAGCGGATAAATCCAGGCAGCCCTCCAGCAGCTTTCCCCTCTGGAAAAGAGGAAATATTCATATTCATATTCATATTCATATTCATATTCATATTCACATTCACATTCACATTCACATTCACATTCACACTCTACCCAGGATGAATAAACGTATGGCTGGGTATACAGAAAAATATACATATGACTGAGTATACAGAAAAAAAAAAAAAGATGCCGAGGGTTGTATTAGTGCTGATTAGGGTTAATTTTGTCCTGAACAGCACCAAAAAACCTCTTATGGCAGCCTAAACTTGTGCAAAGTTCGCCTCCTCGGAGTGGGGACGTTGTCCCCAAAACAGCGATGCCTCCTGCTGTATCGCAGTTTAAAAATTAAATTTCTCACAGGCAAGAGAAAAAACAGAACGGAGCCTCGCAAAAATGATCTGATTGCCAAAACTGGCCAAGCTGTAAGGTTGATGCGGACAGTAAAAAACAAAAATAAGGAGCAGAATTTCTAAAAGTGATGTGGGAAAGGATGATGGGATGGTCTAGAAACAAAAACTAACTCTGATTGTAGCGCGGCACTAGATAGGTGAGCAAAGGACTCAGTGTGTGCAAATAACACTAAAGGTGGGAAGGAGCTTATTTTTAAGATCAACTGAAAATTTTAACCTTTTAAAATATGAGGTCAGCATTTTGGTCAGTGTGGTTGTCCTGCCCGATATCCAGCAGTATGTTTAGAACTTTTCACGAGTGCTTTAATCCATTTCTAGATGATCAGTTATATCCGATTCAAATAATATTTGGCTTCCCTCCCTACACTCCCCCGATTTTTGCCTCAATTTCTTATCTTTGTCGTTCTGCAACAACGCTGGCCTTTTAAGAAGTGTTTATGGGTAGAAAACAGGGTGTAGGTGACCTGATTTTAGCAGAGCTCTAAATCACCATCAGGAGGTGAGGATTCAGGCCATCACTCTTAGCAGGTATTTTGTCTCTGTGCAGGCTGACTTCATATCATCAGTGCTTTTCGCTCCCAATTAGATGTTTAAATTAACCCTTCATTAAGGTGGCAGGAGGTGATAGAGACACGTTTCACAGTAATGAATGCAGATTAGGGGTATATTCTGCACCTCCCATTGTTCTGGATGCTCTGGAGATACCTGCTCCAGAGGCTTGGAAAGTAACTGCTGCGAGATTTTAGATTTTAGATTTTAGATTTTCCAAGGATCTGGAATCATATTTAAAATCTGTTTTCTCCCAGTCATACACAAACATGTAACTGTTTGGAGAGTAACAATTTGGATCATGGGAAGAAGAGCATATGGTCAAAACTGAAATATTCTGCAGAGTGTTTAGCACTGAGGTATTTGCAACACCTCATTTTTCATGGTGATTTTGGGCACAGTTTTTACCTATCTCTGCCAAGGACGAAGATTTCCCTTGCATTTGGATTGGCACTTTTGTAATGCACTTTTTTTTTTCTTTCAGGTGGTAGTAAATCGAAAAAAGTCTGATTTATTTTTATTTTATGTGCAGAGATGTGTGTAAATTGACCCAGAACACACGACAGCTACTTAACTTGGAGATCATTGCACACGTTGGGCAGCATGAGCCCAAGCATGAAGGAATGAGACATTCCTGCCAAGTGCTTGGCTGGGATTTTGTTAATTATATCTGCTATTTTATAGGCTTAATGCTCATGGCAGTGCCCAGAGACCTTGGGCCAGAGTTTCCTGCTAAATCTGCAGCCAAAGGTGCTGCTTTCTGTTA
>WBND01000240.1:532352-544464 GCA_013398595.1 Tychaedon coryphoeus | reverse complement strand
CAGTGTGTGTATTGGCCAGTTTTCCCAGACAAGCAGAGGAGTATCTTTCATTCACCTCTTTATTTTCTGTGCCTTTTTTTTTTTCCTGTTACTTTGTGATATGAGTACAGTAAAGACAGGAATATGTGTAAAGATTTTTCAGTGCTGGTGTTAAGCATAGTCCTTGCTGCAAACAAGTTTGTCTTGGCTAAGTGAGTTAACATCATTTTTTCATTTTTAAGGATGTTAAATAATTAGTTTTTAGCAGACTGCTCTGTTTACAAAGTCTCTCAGGGTTTAAACAGCTTCTGAAGAAATAAATTTTATTTATATGTTTTGTCAAGTCTTTTTCCCGTAGTAAAACATGTTATTTCCCTAAAATAAATGGATCATCTCCCCCTTTAAATACATTGAAAAATAGACTTGTATTCATGACTGCTGTATTCAGAACAGCAAAGTTTTAAATTCTTCACCAAAACCAACACTAGTACCTGTTGGCAATACAGGATTCTGCTCTTGTCATTGTTTTTCATCCATCTGGGTGAACTTCCATGCAGAGGATGGGCTGATTCCCAGAAGAAAATACAGTGATGGCAGCTCTGAATGGCTGTGAGAGCAGAATA
This sequence comes from Tychaedon coryphoeus, assembly GCA_013398595.1. Taxonomy (NCBI): domain Eukaryota; kingdom Metazoa; phylum Chordata; class Aves; order Passeriformes; family Muscicapidae; genus Tychaedon; species Tychaedon coryphoeus. The sequence goes on along the minus strand of WBND01000240.1, from coordinate 543,862 downwards.
CTTGCTTCCTTCTTTCTTCTTCCCAAGATGGGAGGTGATGGCTGCAACCTCCAAAGGAGGAGAACAGCCTGGGAGGGGACAAATCAGAGACAACCTCCTCTGATTTCTTGGAAATAATGAATGGTGTGAGTTACACGAGTTTTTAGTTCCATTTTCAGAGCTGGAAAAGACATTAAAACCATCCAGTCCAACCCTGAGCAGGGACACCTCCACCAGACCAGGTGTCTGAGAGCCCAGCCCAGCCTGGCCTTTGTACCTTTAAAATCTGCTTTATCTGAGCTTCTGATCTGCTGTGCAGGACATTTCCACTGGGCTGCTTGATTTTTTTTTCAAACTGCTTTTTAAAACTATTTAAGGGATTTATTTTGGAGCCCTCCAGTTGCTGCCACCCTGCTGGAAGTTGGTTCAGCACCTCTGCAGATAAAATGGACAAAGCACCTTTCCCTCAGTGTGTGATGGACAGGGCTGATTTGAGCTCCTTGTGTCTAGATTTGCTCTGAATTATCAGAAAATAGCACAAATGTCATGCCTGAATATAATTTCTCTGCTGTGTTGAACTCAGCTTGCTCTGTGATAATTTTAAAATCACAAAATAGATTTTCTTCAGGATTTTTAAAAGTTTTTTTTATTGTGCAAGCCACATCATGGGAAATGCCAGCCTGCAGAAGTTAGATAAGTCACCAAGGCTGGTTGTAAGAATAAAGGTAAATAATTCCAGACCCTACAGTATTACTGTGTTATGTTAAAATAAAATAAGACTTGGCTGCAATGACAGAAAATTGATCTGGAAGATAGTTAAATCTTTAAATATTTAGAGAGTTCTTCCAAGAGTGGCAGTGCTGTGGTGGTACTTTTCTAGATGAAGTGGGGGAGTTGTGAAGTTCCTCTAGCAAAGACAAACTGATTTATCACTCTGTTTCCTGGCTTTTACTCAGTGTAGTGGTGATATTCCAGCTGGGAACTCTTCCTGAAGCACACTGTATTGTGTCAAAGGGTGTCTCAAGGCAACAGCACTGAGGAAATCACTTATTCGTGGCTGGTTTAGGGTTAAAAGTAGCCAGGTTCTGAAATTTGTGTGTTGCTGATCATTTTGGGACTATAATCTATATAATTACAGATAAATTTATTATTGGTTGGGGGGAATCGAACTGGAAATAAGACATCATCGAGCACATGTTAACTCTGGTAATTTGTTTTATGAAATGAGAGAATTGTGAGGTTGCATTATCAGCTTCATGGATTCCATATTGTGTCATTTATTGATTAGGTGCCATTGTTAATTTGTCATTTTTTTCATAATTTTGTCCTAAAGGGTTACCGTTAGCCAAATTTGTCAACTGGACTCATGTGACCAGACATGCTGTCACTTCAGACATTTAGAAACAGAGTTGATGCACAGAATAAAGGTGTAATAATTGTTAGAATACACATTGCATTTTTCCACAGGGGCGAAAAGGAGCCTCACTGAAACGTATCCGAGCCATTTTTGAAAAGCTGCTTTTTAAAAGGCAATCACAAGCACAAAAATGATACAACTCAAAATCTATTTCAGGAGCAAGGATCATCTCTAAATACTTGAGCTCATTTTTCTGTTTTCTGTGGGAAATACTGTGTGGAGATGAGAACTGCCCAAAAGGTGCTGTTTGTATTTGTTTGTGTGCTGGTACTGCTGGGATTCCTACACCAACAGAAGTTATCCAGGAGCAGCCACACTCTCATTTATAACCTGGCTCCTAAAAAACCCAGTCCTGGTGGTGTGGTTTAACCCCAGCTGAGCACTCAGCCCCACTGGTCAGCCACTGTCCCCTGCTGGGATGGGGAGAGGATTGGAAGGGTGGTGGAGAAACAACTCGTGGGTTGAGATAAAGACAGCTTAAAAACTAAAGGAGAAGCTGTGTGTAAAGCAAAGCAAAACAAGGAATTCATCCACTGCCTCCCATGGCAGGCAGGTGTTCCAGGAAGGCAGGGCTCCATGACATGTAAAAGTGATTTGGGAAGACAAACTCAGAATGTCTTCCCTTCCTCCTTCTCCCCCAGCTTTCTGTGCTGAGGGTGATGCCACATGCTCTGGGATATCCCTGGGCCCAGCTGGGATCCTGGCTGTGCCCCCAGCTCCTCACTGGTGAGGGTGAGGAGCAGGAGAGGCCCTGGCTGTGTGTAATCCCTGCTCAGTGATAACTCAGACATCCCTGTGTGTTCAATCCTGTTTCCTGCCAAAATTAAACCCAGCCCCACAGCAGCTGCTGGGAAGGAAATTAACTCTACCCCAACCAAAACCAGCACACCCAGAGAATGAATCAGCCCCAAAGCTTGCTTTTCAATGTTAGATTTGGGCTGTGCAGCACCACCAGCACCACCTTGCCTGTGCAGAGATCCCTTGGAGGGGTTGCTGGGCTTGTTGAGAGCTCCAGTGCAGCACAAAGAGGAAATTCCTGAGAGGGAAAGTTTCTTCCACCAACCCCAAGAGGAGGATCAACAGAAGGCCTTTAGAAACGTTTCTCCCCATTTTCTCCACGCTTTACCCAGGGCAATGCTGGTTTTTAACAGCAACACAAAAATAATGGAAAGCCAGGGGGCTTGGAGAGCTTTTTCAGAGCCCTAATTCCTGCCATGTGCAGCAGATGTGCAGCTCTGTGTGCTGCCTGCTCATCTTGGCCAAGAGTTGTCCTTGATTTCTGTTTATTTACCTGCTAAAAGAAAGAGGACACATTCAGGCCTCTCCTGGGTACTAAACTCAAGACTATTTTGGCATAGCTGGAGCTGTGCTGGTAATTTTAACAGTTGGTTGACAAATAATGGCTCCATGGAACCAAAGTGTAACAAACCTGAGAGGAAGTTTTTTTCCTGGGAATAATGCTGCAGTGAGCTTTCCTTGGATGGTTGAGAAGTTGCAATTGTGGATAGGAAATAAGTAGAAGTTCTCAGATGTTCAAGGCCTTGGTCCACTCCATAAATTGTGTCTGAGGGGTTGTGTTGTGGGGTAGGGAAGACAGACATTATCTCACTTGGTGCTGCCTTTTCTCTTCATCTTTCCCAGTATTTGCTACTGTTCGATTCTAATAATCAAAATCCAAAAATTCTAATAATCAAAATCCAAAAATCACCCGAATTTAGTGACAGCAAGTATGAACTCTGACCCACAGGAAGCCCCACTGGTCTCTTGCAGGAATGGTCAGTGTGCTAATAAAATATTCTAGGGAGCTAAGAGCTCCTGCTGACTCTTGGGGAGTATCCATGTAGGAACTTCACTTGGTGGAGGATGCTGAATCTGAATTGGGGCAGCAGAAAATTCTGCAGAGCAGGCACCACACCAGCCATGAATGTTGAAGCTGACAAAGTAAATCCTTATTTTTGAAGAAGTGCACGAGCAGATTCACAGCTCCAAAGTGGAGACTCAAACCAGAAGTGTTTGCACTGTCAGCCCAGGAGTGGTGCTGCAATAATTATTGTGCATTTAGCTCCTGGGCCTTCCAGAACAACCTTCCCATGGCCATTTATTGAGCAGTGGTGAGAAAAATGTGTTTCCTGAGGTTGGAATCAGAATTAGGCTGGGTGTTTTTAGGGCTTGTGGCCACCTGAGCCACCAAGGCTGGGTGGAAGTGACCACACAACAGGGCAGGGATCAGCCACCAGGGCAGAGCTGCCCAGCTCTCACACAGCTGGAAATGCACAATTTTCTGTGAGTGGGCTGGAGGTAAGAAGGCCATCCAGGGGTTTGTGTGGATGTGAGGCAGGAGAGATGCTCAGCCCTTGTGTGCTCTGCTCCTGCCATGCCTGAGGGTCTGGCTCCTGCCCAGCAGCATCACCCAGTGCTGCTGTTCCTCCCCTCCCTGATGGCTCATTGTTACCTTGCATAACTCCAGCTCCTGAGCAAGGCTGGGAAGCTGACACACTGAATAGATCATTACCTGTAATAATCAGCAATTTAGAAATTTGCCTCTAAGGAAAGTGTTTGGCTGTCTTGTTTGTTGGGGGGGTGGTGAAAAAGACAAAGTGATAATTTCTGCAATTGGAAATCTCTTTTCATCCAGGGCAAGGGCACTTCCATGCTGAAATCACCCTTATTTAATTCTCACAGCATCTTTGTAATTTGTTATGGGTTTAATTGCTGTTTAGATAAAACATTGCAGAGCAGAAAAATCAAGTTCAGGGTTTTTTTTTTCCCCCTTTATTTTTCTTCACTGTAAAATGCAAATAGGAAATACAGAATGAATAGGAAACTTTGAAGCAAACCCGCTGAGATTATGTGGAACTTAATGCAAGGCAGCAGAGTCAACAGTAATAAATGATTATGTAAGGATTATTAAATCTTAATTTAGTATTCATACAGCCACATTTGCAATTTTTTTTTTATCTAATTGGACAGTGTTCTGCGACTGTGAGGCAAAAATGATGATCCAAACTCATAGCTGTTCTGATAAATGGAGATATCATTAGCAATATGAAGTAGGTGATCATGACTTCTCTCTTTTTCATAAATTACACTAAATAACCATAATGCTGCAATTTAGCGGTCCAAAGTTCATCCTATTCAGCAGGCCATCCATAGTCAACAGTTTAAAGAAAGGGGACCTGCTGAGAAAATGGTGGTCTAATCAGATGCCATAAAATCTGGCTGATCAGATGAGCCCCATTTTCTTTTTTTGTAAGGAGATCCTAATGAAGCAGAGCATTGAGGGGATTCACAACTTTTGTTCCTCCATTTGATTATTCAGGTTGGCTGCACCAAGTCCTAAACTAAGCAAGCGGGGTCTAATCCTCTGGGCTGTTTGCATACACGCTGTGTTTTACAGGAGACTTATTAAATCCCGCTTTGCCAGCCCCCAAATTGTGTGCGACTTATCTCCAGTCCAAATGATCAAAACACGGAGAGATGCAGCAAACCAAACCCAGCAATCCAGGAGGAATCTGCTGTTATTGTCTGCTCCCTGCCTGCTGGCTCATTTACCAAGCATGGCAAAAATGAAAAGTACTTCACACCGCAGGCTTCATGAATATCTGCAGTGGTGCAGAGGAGAGGGGATGCTGGCTGCACGCTCAGCCAAAGGTTAAACTTCCAAACTTTGGGCCTGCCCTTGCTTATAGCTAAACCCTGTAATGTCATTTGAAGTAATAAAAGTTCAGCAGTGCACCCACTTCTGTCCCATTGTGGGCATGGCAGCTTTGATTTTGGCACTTTTTCTTTGGAAAAATATGTGGTACTTTCACTTTTACTCGCATTTAAATGGGGAAATCACTTTAATTTTTCCTTCCCTGTAGCTGCTGTGTATTCTTGGTTCCTTTGTGTCGCTGGGAATTGCTCCCTCACAGAAAAAGTGGGGCTGGATGGCTGATGGAAAGCTCAGTGCAGTCAATTTTTTGTTGAAGTCTGAGCCTGCCAGGCCTGCTTTGAGAAGTGGTGAGCTCCTGCCCTCCCCAGCAATGGAACTGAACCATGGAGCCCCCACTTACTGCCACAGTGAGTCAGAAAATGGGAAAATTGCTGCAAGAACCTCCCAAGACTACAGATGATGAGGTTCCTCAGCCTTTTTCCAGAGTGTTGCTGCAAGACTTCCACAGGACTGTTTGTCACAAGTGCTGAGCACACAACAGGCACTGGTTTTGCTCTGTAAAAGGTGAAATTGGTGCAGCAAGAATTTGACAGCACTGTTTGTCACAAGTGCTGCACACACAACAGGTTTTGTTCTATAAATGGTAAAATTGGTGCAAAGGTGTAATGAGCCAAATATGCTCCTGGGAGGGATGGCTTCTGCTGAGGACTTTTTTTTTTTTTTTTACTTTCCTGGTTCCAGATGCAGCAGGTTCCCTTTGCAGCCTTAGACAAGAGGGGAAATTCCTGCAGGAATCCCAACTGCAGCAGTGTGCTAAACAAAAGGAGAGCGTGCTGCCTGCCGTGCTGCTGCTCCAAATACATCCCCAAATACATGTCCAACCGAAGCTCAAGCAGCTGTTTTAGTTGGGGACCATTTTCCCTGTGCCTTGGTTTGGTTTGTCCCATCGAGGATGTTTCTTTTTGTGCAGGACCATCAAATATCTCTGTGTTTATTGCTGCCTCCTTTTTGTGCATGAGCACATTAATTCACAGCCAGCTCTCTGCCAATCTGAGCTCACTGTGTTGGACATTGCAAGTCCTTCAGAGTAGTCATTGGGTTTTTTTTTTTTACTTTCTTCAGTATTTTTTGTCATTTCAAACCCCTGGAGAGCAGTTTCTATTCGTGCTTTCACCCTGTAACACACTTTGCTTTAATTTTCTGCACTCATTAATGGGAAGTCAAAATTCTTGTCTCAGCTTTGCCTTCTTTAACCACTATTCTGACTTTTCATCAGAGCCTTTTCCATACCCTCCCCTTCCTTTTCTCACCCCCTGCAAACTCAGCTTCTCCCAAGCTCTGCTGTTGTTTTTCAGACAGGTCCTTGGGTGTGGCCCCACCCCAGGGCTGCAGAACCAGCTCTGTGCTCACCTGTCCTGCACTGATGGCTCCAAAATTGCCAGAAGAAAACGGTCCCAGGGGGAAACAATGGGAATCACTGATGTTTTGGTTTTCCTGCAGCCTCACCTGGCTCTGCAGGTATCTGTGCTTTAGGGAAACCTATCCACATCTCTCCTGCTTTAATTAGAGCTCAGTGTGGTGATGCTCCCAGGAATTGGAAACTTGGCAGAGGTCACCACAGCCCTGATTCAGCAGCAGAGCTGTTCACAGCAGCACTCCAGGTTAGCTGTGGGTTAACCAAGCCTGGGAGTGTTTAAACCCTCCCAGGGAACCTGGTTTGTTCTGGCTGGAGCATCTTTGGAGGCAAATGTGCAAATGGAGCTGCTGGGGCTGAGGGGTGCTGACCTTTGGCAGATGGTGTTGCAGAGATGCTCGGGGGCAGGCTGATGAGCAGGAACCTACTCCATGAAATTGTCATGTAGAGCATGATTTCCTGCCTGGATATGTTTACACACAAAAAGAACATTTTTTTTTTAATTTTTTTTTTTATTTTTTTTTAAATTTTCCGGTTTAGGTTGCCACTGCTGCATAAGGGATTGTGTCCTCAACACACAAATCAGTATAATTTGTATGGCAAAATTCTACTTTTAAAATTCCCTCTGCAGAAGAAAGCACAGATTGCCAGTCTCTTGGGACAGAAGCTGTTTTCTACTCTGTGCACACTGATTAGATCTGTAAACTTACTTAGGGCTGTACATATTGAGGTCATAAAAATAATTAATAACGTTGACTAATCTACTCTCTACCTGTGTAGGAGAAGAAAATCTTCAACAAATACTATTCTTCAACAGCACTTAAGAGCTAGGCTGTGTGTATATAACAGAAACTCTTTTCTAATTCTCAGTTGGATGATTTTTTGTAGGGAAGGAGGGGAGCTAAGTGAAAGGGAAATGATCAGCAACTGTATTTTGAGGGCAGAAGTTTGCTCTGATCTGTGCTATTAATTTTTTAGAACTCTAGCACAGCAGGGATTTGTTGGCTCAAACAGAATTTGGTTGAGATGTGCCCAAAGTACTTTGTGTGTGCCTGATTGCCAAAGCCCTGAGACTGGTGGGCTGCTAATCCCAGTGACACCATCCCAACAGCAGAGCCAAGTGTTCTGGAAGAAACCACATCCTTTGCAGCCCTTTCTCATCCCAAAAATTGTGAAATGGACTGTTTGTGAGCAACTGAGTTGCTGCTTTTTCTCATCTCTGTTATACTCACAGGCAGAGCTCAGAGGGAATTCTCATCACATTTCTCTGCAATTGTTGTGGTCACCTGAAATAGTTTCAAGCACCATTATATCATAGATTTTGTAATTACCAGGATCTCCAGGGCACTGAGATCTGTTCAGCTAACTGATTGATGTTGCTCAGAAGCAGCTGTTTCATGGTGTTGAAATATCCCTAAGTTTTATCAAGTCCCATTACACATGCTGAGATGGAAAAGCTTGTATGATCCTCTGTTTGCTCAACACCTCTCCCCTGGAATAAATGAAATATCCCAACAGTGTCTAAGGAATGGTTGATTAATGACTTCCAGGCTCTGGTTCCATCAGAGAGTGCTGGATTGCCTGATCTCAGCCCTTCAAAATATGAGTTTTCTATCTAGAATTTGAACAAAGCAAACCCAGAGGTGTGAGAGGGAATCAGGCTCTCCCAGACTCACCTGGAAGCTCCAGACAAGGTGGCCTGAGTGTGTCCCTGTGGTCAGTGTTAACATCCCCCAGGCTCCCAATTCCCCTTTCCTCAGACCTCAAGTGTTTTAACCCTAAACCCTAGTGTTTTAACTAAAGGATATAATGATTTTTAAACTTTTAAAATTTTTTCTTTGCAGGTCAGGTGCTGCTGTGCTGTTTGAGCATCCAGACACAGCCAGGAAAGTTTGTAAGGCTGCTTTAAAGACCTCTGCAGGAGATTCTGCTGTTGACAAGTTGGAAAGAACAGCCCAGGCATTAAAATTATGCTTTCAAGGTAAAATATTTTCCTTCCTGTGATGCTATTTACTTGGGGTTTAATTTTTTTTATTTTCCCTAAAAAAAAAAAAAAACCAACAACACAAAAGTGGCACACACACACGTTCAGGCCTCCACAGGTTTAGACTGATGTTTTACTTGAAATAACACTTTATTGATGTTTGGGATCCTCCAATTTCCAAGAAGAAAAGCTGATTATCTTCGGAGGCAGCCTCACAGAGAGGAGCAGACCCCCACCAGCCTTCCGCTGCAGACTGGATCAATGCAGAGAAGTGCTCTTTGATGGACTTTCAGCCCTGTGATCTCCCAGCCCTGGGGGTTTAAAGGATGAGCATTTCAATCCAGGACCACTGAACTGCATTTCCATTGCAGGAGGGCTCCTCCTCCTGGCTTTGTCCGGACAAACTCGGCTCCTCCTACTTTTGTCACTATTCTTTCATGCTTTGTTTAGCAAACACAAAAAAAGCTTTGTTTGTTGCTGGGTCTTTTTTAAGCTTTGCATAAAACAGTTTAAAAGTGCCGTAATGCTGTGTACCTGTGATCACCTTCAGGGTCAAAATCAGTTTACAACAGATTAACCTATTTATCTTCCCCCCACCTCACCCCTGGCTTATGATTTGCACAAATACAAATTGTTGTTCTGATGAGCACACTCTTCCTACTTTATTCTGAACTCTGACTTTGCAAGAATCTCTAACTCTGCGGATTTCCCTGGGAACGCTCTTCTAGAAGACAGCACATGTGTGCCTGCCTTTCTTTCCTGCCGTTGTCCTGCTGAGTTTCAGCATTCTGAGCAAGAAGAAAACTGGTCACATGTAATTTGTAGAAGTTTGGGTAGCACCGGTGCAATTATTTTCTTTGCCCTGATAGCATTAAAAATGAGTGTGCTTAGGTTTATTTTTTTTTTTTTAGCTGTATGGTTTATTACAAATAGAGTGTTATAGATTCTATTTCTGGTATCATCTCCCTCTAAAACAAACAAAACCCCCCCCATTCTCTGTGATATTTCCCCATCTGCCCCCTGCTTTGGGGTAGATCATTCCTAAGCCTTGAAGAGAGAAATGCTCATCAATGCACTTCTTTAATAGTGAAGATCAATGAAATAACTCAGTAGCAGAACAGATTCTTCACTACCTGCATTATTTAAAGCCACTGCCCACGAAAAACGTCACCATCCACGGGAGAATAAAGCTGTGTTTGTCCATGTTAACCTGGAAATAGCAGTGCAGGCAGTGCAGCTCACACCCTGCCCCCAATGAGTGTGAGCACACACTTAACAAACCCAGGAATGGAATGGCCCCCCAAAACTGCTGAGGAAGAGTAACTCTGTCTGTCTGATGCTGTCCTGCCACATCACACCCAAAGCCACCAGAGATGCTCCTGAGAGTCCCATTAGATGAAATCGTGGAGCAATGCATCACCTGGGAGAATTTGGCATTTGGGCAGGTGATGACTTCCTACAGGGCTCCTTTCTGAGCTGTTTGTAGGTTTCCCATAAGGGAGGATTGGAAATCCTAACGTGATTGAGCAGATCATACCTGGAGGTGTTGAACTCAAACCAATTCTTCTCCAGTTCCCCCCCCCAAAAAGAAAAAGCTGCCTCCTCTACACCAGCAACCCCCTACACAACTCCTTTGCTAAAAAGGACAGAAGAACTAGAATCCTGTGCTGATCTTTTAGCATTTTTGGGCTATGTTTTGCTGCAGGACGCTGATCCTAAAGCGCTGCAAGATCCCAGGAGCAAGGGCTGAAAACACAGAGCTGGTGGTGGGAAGTTGTGCCAAGAGCTGCCTTTTCTGAGGCAGGAGCTGGGGTGGTGCCACCTCTGCCTCAGCCAAGCCCCAGGCTGCTGCCAGGCTGGAAAGAGCCCCTGGAACCCTGATGGATGGGCTGATCCTAATGGCCTGACTGCAGCACTGGGCTGCTATTGATCCCCGTGCTCACTGCCCTATTTCCCAGAGCTGCACCAGCCTAAGGGGAGCGTCCTGAAGTGGGTCAGGCTTTTCTTAGGCTGAGCCCTCCCCAGCTCAGGCTGAGCATTTTCTGAAGGCACAAGCCCCGTTTGAGCTCCCAGCCTCGGTGTAAGAGGAGGTCTTGATTTTTATTCTGTGCTTGCAGCCCTGCAGTTCTGGCACCTACTGACCCAGAGGGGGCTGCCTTGGGTACAAACAAAAAAGTACAAAAAAGGCAGGGGGCACTGAATTAACTGTTTTCTGAACATGAGCATAATAATGAGCACAGATGATGAGGGCTGGCTGTGAGAGAGAATAGGAGCAGGGATTTTGGGAGACAGGACCAGCAGGTCTCAGATTGGCCCAGCCATCTTTGGCTGCCTTCTGCACAATCACTTCTCTCAAGTGTGAAGAGAGTGGGAGAATTGGTGAAACAAGTGAAGACAAGGAGCCAACAACTCATGGATTTACTGCTCCCATCGTGCCACCCATCCAGAGCAGGATTTCTTGGCTGCCCTTATGCTAAATCAAATTTGGCAGGGCTGAGGCTGGAGTAAGCCAGGACATGGCTCTGCTGGAGACTTTAGAGAGGTAAATGTGAGGTTAAGGTGGGGAAGGTGGGAAGTGGAAGCCCAGGCTGCTGCTGGTGCCTGCAGAGAGCCAGGACAGGGAATTTCCCCTTTCCACTCCCACCCAGAGGTGCCCATTCACTCTGCCCAGGGTGACCTACTCGTGAAAAACAAGGTTTATTTTTTTGGTAGATTTTTTAAAAGGTTTAATAAAAGATAATAAGAGACAAATAATAAAGTAAAAGGTTATAAATGTTGGGTGTTTGGTATTCAGCCAAGAGTACACTTGTTTTTGGAGATATTCCTTAAATTTATTAGTCTGTTATATATTCATAGACTTATCATACATTTTCAAACTTTTCTGCAAACTATTTTCTATATTTTGAGAATTGTTTTACATGGCTACTTTTTGAGTCCACCTTTTTAGAGTATAGGTGTTTATTGGCTGTGGTTTCAATTTTTTTTTTTTTATTAGTTCTAATTTGGGCTGTGGTCTTCAATTTCTGTAGAAAGTTGGTGTTGGTAACTGGAATATTAGTAG
>WBND01000240.1:503555-519541 GCA_013398595.1 Tychaedon coryphoeus | reverse complement strand
ATTTAGCACCCCTGTCCCTGGCTCCTTGCTGCCCCTCACTCAGGGGATTTGGGGAATTTAGCACCCCTGTTCCCTCCTGCTGGGAGCAGGTTCAGGGCCAGCACTGCTGTTTGCACCCCAGGGCTCTCTGAGGGGCTGCAGGCTGAGGTTGTGACTCCTTGGCAAGGAGGTGGCTGCAGAATTTCACCATTTCTTGCATCCCTCAGAGTGGCAGGAGGGATTTGCTCTCCTTTTCATGGTATTTTCCTGGCTTACCTCATGCTTGTTCCCATTCCCAAGCACTTCTCTGGGTTAGCCACAAGGTGCCATCAGTAGACACTTCTACACCAGTGTTCTGTGGGCTGGAGACAGAGAAAGCCAAGCAAAAACACCCTGATGCTACAGAGGGAAAAGCTAATTAATAAAAACCATAAGCAGAAGGAGAGCAAAACACAAAGGAAAACCCACCAAGGACAGCAGCTGCACCTCTGTGTCCCTTTCAAGTTTTTTTGCTGCTGCAGTGACAACCTCACCAGTTCAGATTTTTTTTTTTTTTTAAACAGGTTTTAATCCTTCTTGCCCCTAATGACAGTGGCATCAAGCAGTGTCCTTGCAGCCCTGTGCCCCATTGTGCTGGCTGCTGGGAGAACACAAATCAGAAGGCGTGGCCCCTGCCTCCAAGGCTTCCCATCTGAGCCAGGCCAGGAAGCACATCAAGGGGAAATAATTGGAAAAGGGAGAGTGAGAATAGAAGTTATGGGGAGAGCATCTCCCTGAACGTGAGAGAGTATTTCCTGGTGAGGTTTGGCTGTGCCCCTCTCAGTGTCAGCTTCACACAGGCAGAGCTCTGACAGGGCAGGTGGCAGTGAATTTACAGAGCAGCTCTGGGAGGAGCTGTGCTTGGAGGGAAACCCAGGACCCACCTGAAATCCCAGCAGCAGATCTGGTGGAGACAGGTCTTGTTTGCAGAGCAGGGCAAATTGAACTCTTTTCAAGTGATGCCCCTGCAGATTGAACAGTTGTTTTCTTACAGGCTGAGTTCTGGAAATTGGGATGTAGGTCCTGGAAAAGCAGGGGAAGGAGAGGACACAAAGGTTTTCTCATCACATTGCATTATTATATTTTATTTATATTATTATATTTTTGCTGTGTGGCAGAAATTGGGTGGCAGGGGCTGATTCCCACTAGTCTGGAAAGGAACAGGCTGGATTGAAGTAGGTGAGAGTGGAAGAAGAGAGGAGGATGAGGATAATTTTGGAGCAGCTGCCCTGCACATAATCACAGCAGCAGTGCCAGAGCAAGGGGGAGGAATGTGGGGCAATGCCTGGAGCTGAGGCATGTGTTACCTTCTTGGATGTGAGGAACTTCTCCCTAATTGCACTTCTGACACAGCCTGGTTTGTTTGCAGAATTTCCTTTTTGGCTCCTTACAAATTGACCCATTTGCTCCACTCTGTGTATTTTTAATTTTCCTTTGCAAAATAGCTGCACTTTGGGCACATTTGGTAAATTAATATTAGTGTTTCAATAAGGCTGCTATCAGTCCTTATTTTACATTAAATCTTTCCTACAAGTTTTTCTTTCTCCCTCCTCCTCTCTATGACTAATAGATATAATTTCAACAGTTTGACTAAGTGCCGTGTTATAGAAAAGGCAGTAATTTATACTGATGTAATGGCTGTGATAAAAATCATTTGTGTGCTGATTTTATAAATTAGGTAGGAAATGTGAGTGCCTCTGAAAAATGAAGTGCTACCACATGAATTCCAGTGTTGTTAATGCTTCATACCTTTCTGCTTCATTAAACCAATTTCACGGGGAGATGAGTTAGAGGAGGAAGCTGTGCTGCTTAAGAGATGCAACAATGGTTTATTGAAAGAAATGGGGATAAGATTAAATTAAGTGCTACTTGAGAAATATGGAAATACAAAAATATTCAAGCTTAGAGATGGCAAATTCAAAAATATGATAAGTTAGCTCTTTCATACCCAAAGAACTGTCTCATCGTAATTGCATAGGCTGAATTCACAGGCTACTAATTAATATTGAAGAGTTTCTTGAACCACCCTTATAAATGAAGCAGAGTGCCCTCGAACTAATTTATAACTATTTCCTTTTGGAAATCAAGACAACTTAAAATGCTGCTTTCTGTGCATTCCTATCTTAGCTGCTAAATTCTTTGAAATTATTTCTGCTGTATATTTTATATTTATTTATTATTTCACATATTCCATTTATCAGCTGAATTTAAAGGGAGGTCTAAAAAAAAAGGTGTAAGATTAAGAAGCCTTCAGATCTGGTAAGACCCTTCTAATTTAGGATAATGATCTGGAGCAGCCTAAAATAACTTTTCTGACCACGTTTTGATCTGAATTCAGCTGCATTGAAACCAATGCATTTCTGTTAGATTTATATCAGATTTTTTTTTCTGATCAAAGCTGTGGAATCTGTAACTTAAAAAAGAACATGTAACTTAAGAAAGAATATGTTTATGTCCACAGAACACCTAGGTAAGATCTATAACTAAGAGGCTAATTGATTTTTTACCACCTCCATAAAATAGCTGCAGCTATTTTTCCCCCCCTCCCTCCCTTGAGGACGAGAAGTTTTCATTCTCAAACCACTAAACCCTATTTGTCCTGTGGATGGTGGAACATGTAAATACAAAGGGAGTCATTCATTAAATAAGAGGCTTATGCATACACAAGTTTTAAAAAATGCATCGTTTCAAAGCCCAACTGCGAGGCTGCCATTTCCCCCCTGGCTCACAATGAGAACCCTGTGTACCAGTGACCCAAGTGCTGGGATTTGGGCCAGCTCTCAGATTAGCACAGAAAACACGTCCAGACTCCATCCCCCATGATAATGGGGGCTCCAACTGTGCCCATGGGGGCCGTGGGTGGGATGTCAGGGGCAGCAGCATTTCCCTGATTGCCCGTGTTCTGGGGGTGCAGCACTGCTGCCCACATGGTCTGGTTTGAAAAACCCCACAAAAAGGGACAATGTGCCAGGCAGCTTTGAGGCTGCATCCTGCCAAGTGCTCTCCAGGAGAAGGAACCAGCTCTGAGGGTGCTCAGCCCCTCTCTGGAGCTATCACAGCACAGCTCGTGTCAGTCCTGCCAAGGATCTTCCCAGCAAAGTGCTGGGCACCACCCAGTCCTGTGCTGCTGGATGGCTCCAGTGGGATCTGGCACCTCCCAAAACATGAGATGTAATTCACCATCCAGCTCATCTGCAAGCACAGTGCATAGCAGCGTTTATTTCTTTTCCTCTCCTTCTTCAAAATCTGTCTAAGGAAGGGAGGAAGGAGTAGGATAGCAATAAAAATAGATTTCCTGCTAGTGCAAAAATTCTGCTTTTGTCACTGCACATAACAGAAAGTTACACTCTTGGAATCTGGAATGATGAGATTTTCTGTGAATTGGTATTTGCTTTTACCTCATAGAAATAGAATGTTTTGACAGTTTTTTTCAGGAAAACAAAAGGAAGCTGTACATCCCCATTAGGATTTTTAGTACAGACATCAATTTCCAAGAAAAAAAAAGTGCTTTGAAGCAACCATAATTGCAAGGACCTATAGGGCTTATCTTTGAATTCGTTCTGTGAGGTTCTCCCTCCTAACTGTACCAGAATAATGTTTTTCATTATCCTGTAGAGATATCAAGACATTTTCTCTGCAATTTGGAGAGTTTTCAGGAGTTTGACTATGACATTTCTTTCTCTGTGTAAGTTTGTTCCTGCCCATTTGCAGACAATCCTTTCTTACCCCTGCTTGGATGCTCAGGATGGAGCTGAGGCTCTGTTGGATTTGGAGAATTCCTGCCCGTGGCACTGGTGTGTCACTGCTGGTGGTTGTTGTCGCCCAGGCTGGCAGGGGACAGATCTGGCTGCCACTGGGCTCCTCTGAGCACTCCTGGGGAGCTCTGCCTGCTCCTGGGAGCCTGTCACAACTCTGAGTTTATTTTTACAAATTAGTTTTCTGTTTCTCTTTGATCATATATTTGATTTTATCCTTTTCTCTTTTTTGAATAGTTATTTTTTCCCCATAGTTTTCTTTTCTTGTCTCTTATTTTTTTCCTTGCTCTTTCCCTTCCCCTTTACTTTTTCATCTCTGTACTCTGCCTTTTATCCTGCACTAAGTGAATGCAGCTTGTTTTGAGTCCAGGAATAGAAATGCTTGCCACTTTCCCTTTGCTCTGCTCCAGGCATGTGTAAAGCAGCAGATAAATGTTGACAGCATTTTGTCTTTGTACAAGTTGGGCTTACTGGAGGCATTGAGTGCAAATTGCAGAATAAATCCACGTGCTGAATGCTGGAGAAGAATTGCTTCAAAGATCTAATAATGAGGAACTGAAGCTGCCCACAGTTGCTAAAGCATTTAACTTAGTGAGACACTTATAAAAGGTAAACACAACCACAAAAAAGAACTCTGTAGTTTGCCTGTATAGATTCTTGAACTCCATTCTTTGTACCAATGTGCATTTTGAATCAGTTCATTAGAAGAGAATGAAAGGTAGAGTTTGGCTTACAGTGGCCACAAGATTTTGGCACATCATAAGATATCTCTCTCTTTTAAACACTGAGTTGTACAAGAAAGTCTCCCTTACTAACATTTTTTCTACCCCAAATTATATTATTACCCTGGCTGGTTTAATTTTGAGGCTTTCTAGCCTGTAAATTCAGTGGGAATAATTGCATGCTTGCTTTTATTTGAAACTGCTTGTGCATCTTGGGAGCAGCTTTGCTGTTTATGTTAGAAATGTTTGGGGTTGCTTCTATATGTTAGACAATCTAAATTAATTTTAGAGATTTCATGGTAATGGGTGACTATATCCAGAAGTAGAGCTTTGTAACAAAAGTGTGAAATTCCCAGGATTGAAGCTGTTCATCTGCACAGTTTGGGTCAGTTTGCCACAAGCCTTGCTGCTGCTGCTGCTGCTTCCAAATTTCCTTCTCATTGAAACCATGGCCCGGCAGGAGAAAGGACTGAAATATTCTTTATTTTGCCCTAAATTGGTTCTTCCCTGTCCTTCTGAGCTCTCAGCTCTACCAAGTGAAGAGTTTGTGCAAAATTGTGAGATTTAAATTCTCCTTTCTTCCTCCTCGCTGTTACATCAATGATTTCCAACCCTCCAAAATTCTGGTGCCAAGAGCAGGGCACCAATTGATTTGTTTTGCCCAGTGGAAATGAGAGGGCTTGGCATGCTCAGCCCATGGAAAATCTGGGCACAATGAAATGCTTTACTGGCTCATCTCTAGGTGAGTCTCATGCACATCTCTTGCAGGGTTATGAAACCAAACTCTCTGGAGCACAAAACAAAAGTCTGAATATTTCTGGGGCCCTGCTCATTGGCTGGCAAAAAATCATCAGCTCTTGCTGTACATGGCACTTTCTGGAATGTTTTATTCACTCACTGAGCATTTTGAGCTCTGGAAGTGACTCATGAGCACAAATCCCAGTACATTTAGCCTTTCTCACTTTAGGTTCTGTGTTTCCAGCATCAAACATTCGTTGGATTTTTCTGTCAGGATAGCAACCTCTAAATGTGTAGATTTGGTGCCAGCATCAGAGCAGACTGGTAGAAAATCCTCTGTCTGATACCAGAATGGGGCAAATACCTTTATTTTCTCTCCCCCACTGAGATGAAAGTTCAGACTTTTGAAAACAGCATCTAAACTTTTATTTTTTGTTAGATTTCACAGCCAAGACACCGGGCAGAAACTTTTGGAGGCTTTTAGTGCAGTTTTTCTGCTTTAATGAAGTTGAGCAGAGCTTGTTCACCACCAGCTTTAATTAGTTCCTCACCACCCCTGTGCTTACCAGGCTGATGATGCAACTGGTAAAGTAGATATAAAATTTACTCAGCAAAGTTTTTTTACTCACTGAAGTCTAACCATCAATCATTTTTAAACAATCCTTGGTTAGGAGAAATGTCAAAGGGTGGGTGGAATGTCCATGACAAGGAGCTATGGTGATATCTCACATGGAAGAGGAGGGGAAACATCCCAGAAGGGATCAGTGATCAATAACATTTGTGGGCAGCAAGAGGCCTCCCATTAACTCCCCCAGCCATGGGCCTGGGGTTTTTATACTTCCTCATCTGTTGACATCAGTGTTTCTTTTATGTGTTTGACCTGCAGGATGCCAAGTGAGAGGAAATCAAAAGTGCTGTTGGCAATAATGAGCAGGACTGCAGAAATGTGAGAGGAAAAGTTAAACTGAGAACTCAGCAGTGCAGTGAGAAGAGGTGGCTGAGCAGAGCTGGCCCTGATAAATAAATTCAGTACCATGAGAAGCAGTGCCTCTGCTCAGGGTGTTTTTGCAGGAGGTTGCTGCTCTTTCCTTGTGGAAGTGACACATTTACATTTTTCTGAAGGTAGTGGTCTTACTCTCCCTAAATGAGCCATAGTAAAAAAAACCCAAAACCATGATATGCAGCAATGATGGCCTGCCCTGCCTTTATCACTGTGTGTTCCCTTCCTGGTAGGAGAAATGCTACATGACTTACCAGAGCTGGGCATCTTCTGGCACAGCCAAATCTGTTCTAATGCCAGGAAAACATTTCACAGAACAATGGGCCTTCGACCCTCTGTTGGAACATAAAGAAAAAAGTGTTTTAAGTTAATTTTAACATCCAGCTTCTCTGTCTGTTGTGAAACTATGGATCCCCTTCCCTCCTTAATAATTTCTAAATCAAATTGTGGATTATGTGGCCTATTATATAGACCCTCATAAATGGAAACAGTGCCAAAATAGGAAGGTGCTGCTACAATTAGTGCTCTTGCAAAGAAAGAGAGAAAAGTATTCTTCTTCCTCCTGTGGATAAGAAATAAAATAATATATTGCCTGATGATAGCATGATTCCAATGCAAATGGCAGGGGCTGGTGGCTCATTTAACAGGCCTGGCCTGTAGCAAGCCTCCCTTCCCCGCTCCAGCTCAAAATTGATTATTTTAATACAGAATTCCTGAATGAAAGAGGTTCTTGGCCTTTTCCTGGGCTGTTGAATAATGTATGTGGGAGAAAGCAAATAGAAGCAGAGGGTCTCAGCTGCCTGAACAATGGGCTGAGCACAGAGCTGAGGGGGCACATTAGTTTATCATTGCCCTGTCAATCCTCATAGGCTGGGAATCGTGGGATAGCCTGGAAAGAAGCAGCTGCTGAACGTGTGGTAAACTGACCGGGGCACTTTGGAGAGACCACTGCATTTACACATCTGAAAACAAGATATTGATTTTCCCCACAAAGCTAGGGAGAAATAGCCACGCTGGAAAACAAAACAAAAAAAAAATAAAAAATATATCTGGATCGTGGCTTGTTTGCAAAACCTCGGTGCTTTAGTGGCTGTGCCCAGGGCTGGGAGCTTCCTCGTGATGGGGCTTGCAAATCTAAAAATAGTCCCTGCATAAACTTTGCTTTTCCTCCTTGTTGATTGACTGCCCTCCTAATCCTTTTAGTGATTCAGTACAAGTAAAATGTAAATGCAAGCAAGCTTTGTGAATGTTAACAAAAATATTTTCCCTCGATTAACAGATTTCTTTTTTTTTTTTTTTTTAAGTTACATCTTCCCTTTAGTAGAAATATTTGATTGATCTTGAAGATACATTTGTGTGATGTCCCTGATCTCACAGCTCTGCCCTTTCTAATGGAAGTGGGATTCACTTCTGAACACCAGTTTTGGTTTAGGACACATCCTCAGGCAGAAAGGTTTCTGTCAGAAGTGACAAAAACAAGAAAGTGAAGCAATGCCTGACACAGGCAGAGTGGGATGATTAATTGTTTTAAACAAGGAAAGGTTTAAGGCAGAGATGAGCACACATTTCCTAGTGATTAATATTCAGTAAGATGCTCATGTCTTGCTCTGGGCCCAGTTATTAAGATGCTTTTATGTGGCTTTATTTTAATTACTAATTAAATAATTCATCATTATTTAATTATTCATTATAATTATTTAATTATTTATAATAATAAACATGTGCAACATTATTATTATTATT
The DNA here is from genome assembly GCA_013398595.1 of Tychaedon coryphoeus. Taxonomy (NCBI): domain Eukaryota; kingdom Metazoa; phylum Chordata; class Aves; order Passeriformes; family Muscicapidae; genus Tychaedon; species Tychaedon coryphoeus. Next base: position 511,565 of record WBND01000240.1, on the reverse strand, counting down.
ATTATTATTATTATTATTATTATTATTATTATTATTTTATTTTTTAAACTATCAGAAATCCTATTTATGACTCTGGATTTTCTCTGCTGGGTGCATACCAGATCATGTTCCCAACGTGAATCACAATATGATAAGAAGTTTCAACTGAAAAAAAAGGTGGCCTGTCAAAAAGGACACATTTTTTGCCTGTGTAGATCTAATTGTGGATCCAAATTCAGCACAGGAGTAATGAGCTGGTTTGTCCTTACCTCTGCAGCTTGACACTGCAAACATGAAAAAACTCTTGGCTTTATGAGCTGCTCTTATAATTTTGTCTGTCAAAAAGTAGCATTTAGCTGGTGTAAACATGGCATTTTAGCATTCACAGTGTGTGTTGTAAAATAAAAGAATATTTTCATATTGGATATCATCATCCATAGTCAAAAGGGCTTCCAAAAGCAGGACAAAATGAAGGCATGAATTTGTCCAGGGAATTTCCAGATTATTATGAGGTTTTCCATCTGCATAGATACAGGAAATCAGGCTCCTCATTGCCTTCCAGTCTGATATTGTGGTGAGAGCAACAGAAGAACTAGAACAGGATAAAAAGATTTTTCTGCACCCTTTTAAAGTCAAGGAATGTTTGACACCTTTAGTGTGGTTGGATTCCTCTATCAGTGAGCTGTGTCACAAGGTACTGCAAAATATAATCACTTCAAATCAGGGTTCTAAGTCTGCATCTGATAAATGAATAAATGCTCAGGTTTTCTGATGTTCAGGGGAGCCAGATCCCCCTGCTGATTGCAATGAGAATTCAGTGATTTTAAAAACAGTTTCATTCATTCATATTTGGACTCAGCACTCTGGGTATAGGCAAATACTGTCTTAATTAACTATTTCTGAATAGGGGATCAAGGCAGATTTTGCTCTCAAATGTGATCAAGGTTAATCTATTAGGAATTCACAGATTGTGCTGTGTGATTTCCTGACATCTCTGGGCTCTGGTTTGAGCTGGTCCCTGTGAACACACTTGTCAGGAATAACCACATCCAGAAAATGGGATGGGGGACACTAAAATTCTGTGGTGAGATACTCCTGACTAAGCAGCAAGGAGAAAAGGCTGAATGACATCAGCCAAAGACCAAATTTATCACTTACTGGAACTTCACATTTTATTTGCTTCAGAGATTTTCTTTTGAACAATAACAAGCTCAAAGTGCCCAATCTTTCATTCCTTTCCCTGTGACTTTAATTTTGCACTGGGTGAGCCAGAAAGGATCTTCTTAAACTGTGAAATAGAGGAAGGAAACTGTGAAATATAGGAAGTTCCTCCTATATATTAATAGAATCCTACAAAATTTACTTGAATTAATTGCGTGGGCAATTAATTGTAACAGAACAAGACGAAGTCTTGCTCAAAAAGATGCTGTTACAGTGTCTTTCCTTGGTGAAATAAATGCCAATAAATTATAAGCAAAGGAAGCATTGGTGGAGTTTTACTGAACACTTTTAAGACCAGCCACAGACTCTAGATTCATTAAAATCCATTAAAATTCTTGATTTATGGAATGATGGGCCTGTCAGCTTGGCTCAGTTTCCATTCTGGTGGCACAACTGTGCCACTTGTCCATGGGATAATCTAAGCAACATGTCCCAGGTTATGTATGTTTGAATTCCTTAAATTCAAAGCAAGAACTACCCCAGAAGTGAATATAACGAGGGAATATGCAAATATAGGCAAGTGTGGTTGTAGATCTCAGATATACCTGAAAAAACCTGGTGGAAATGATGAGTTGCAACACTCAAATAACACTTGCAGAATTTCTTGTAGCTGCCACCTTACTCTTCTCCCAGCTGGGCAAGCACTGTGTTCCTCTCCTGGCCTTCCTCACTGACCAGAGCCAAACTCTGCTGTTCTGGCTGTGCTGCTCCACTGCTCCTACAGAATCTCCTTTCCCCTTTTCCCACTGCAGCTCAGGGAATTTTGTGCCTCATTTTCCCCCCAGACTGGCCCTGGATTCCTGCAACATCCCTTGCTCGTGGCTGTTCCCATCACACCCCAGCACCTTTCCTTATGACCAATTTGTCTTGGGCTGCAATACAGGATGTGACAGAAATGTGGATTCTGTCCCCATCTGTTGCAGCCGGGTGGGGCAGTGCCCCTGATCTCCTGGCACACATTATCTGCTCATGGGCCAGCTTTAAACCAGCTGGGGCAATCATCTTTATCTTTCCCCCAGCCAACCTTCCTCCAGGAGATCTCTCCTGTTCATGGCCATTGAGTCCCAGGGCATGGCTGATAAAATTCCATCATCCCATGGGAGATGCTCCAGCCAGGGGAGGAGCCAAGCCTTTCCTACCCAGATAAAAACTGAGGTTTTGGACAGCAAGGAACCTTCTTTCCACTGGATTCCAGAGGAAAGCCAGACCTTTCCACATCATCCCTGGAGCTTCAGAGGAAACTGCACCTTCTCCAGGAGCACTGCTCCAGCTGAACCACATCTGCCACTGCAGGAGGATGCAGCCACCATGGAATGGCACTGCTGCCAACACCCTGACTGACTGACGGGTGTCAGCTTGGATTCTGACTCTGGCAGTGTTTTGGGATTGTTCTTTGTAATACTGCATTTCTATTTTAATTTTCCTAGTAAAGAACTGTTATTCCTAATTCCCATATCTTTGCCTGAGAGCCCCTGAATTTCAAAATTATAATAATATTTAGGAAGGGAGTTTATATTCTCCATTTCAAAGAGAAGCTTTTGCCTTTTTTGGCAGACACCTGTCCTTCAAACCAGGACACCAATAAACTCCCTTTCCTTGTTTTGGTTCACATTTCCCTTCTCCCAGTTTACAAAGCATTCTGCAAAGTTAAACATCAATCTGCCCTCAGCTCCCAGCCCCAGAAAAATGCCACCCTGCTCTGACTCCTGCCTTGGTAACAAGGCCTCTATTACAAGAAGAATAGAATAGGATATTAAAGTAATTTTCTCAAAACATTTCCTTCTGTGCATGCGTGGTGTGGGGGAAGAGCAAGAAGGAACACCTGCATTTTCTTCCAGAGTAAATGCTTTTCAAATTACTCATTCTGCAGAGCAGCTAAATGCCTTTCATATTCCCCTAAAATTTCCTGCTAAAATAGAGGCTGATAGGTATTCTCCCATTTCAAAAGACTTTTGAAATATAGAAAAGTTTTAATACAGAATAATTAAACTTGCTCTGTTTCTGCTGATGTTACAAAAACATTTTCCCAGACCAAGTATGCTTCATAGAATAAAGCTTTAGAAAATGTAATGCATCTGTTTTGTTTCAGAGGACAGAAATAAGATTAATCAGAGCTATCTCTGTAGTGTAAAAGGTAGTTAAATTTAAACAGTGAGGGAGTACAGAAAGACTTTTAATGTGCTTGCTCCTTCCTGCCCACAGTGTTTTCCACTGGATGCAGTCTTTCACATCAATTTATTTTATACAGCTGGCACAAGAGATACCCTGTCTGAAACTGTTGATGAAAGTGCAGGGAATGAAGCATTTGATTGAGAATCTTTTTTTTTTTAATAAAATGTTTGTGTGAAATTTGTTGCTTCTGTGCCTTTCCTGCCATGTTAACCTAGAGGAGGAGGAAACCTGGCACCTTTTGCTGCTCCTCTCCCTGAGTCCTGTCTCTAAAGTCAGTGATCTCCTTGATCTGGGTCCCCCTTATCTGCTCACAGATAAGCTCAGTGGCTTGCTCAGGAGTTAAACTCTTCTCTTCCAGCTGTGATTTATCACCTTTTATTGTTCAGAGGAGATGTCCCAGGCAGGGGCAATGTCACAAAGCAGCCCTTTGCTCCCAGAGTGTCTGGTTGGGTTGGTTGTTTTCAGGGCACTGCATTTTCCTACTGTCCCACTCTGAGTTCATTTACCAGCTGGTGATTCTCACTCCACCTTGTCTTTCCTGGAGAAATTTCTTTCCCTTGCTAGCAGTTGCAGGATGCTGGCTGTAGAAACAGGACTGCCTTCCACTCTTGGGAAAGCTCCTCACACTGGGAGGGTGAGGAGGGGGATTTGTGGGTGCTGTCCCTCTGCATTCAGAGCAGTAAATGTTACTTTTCCCTCGGACTTAAGATGAAGCTGGAGAAATATAAATCCAATTCAATGTCATCTGATGGAGCAGGATCTGTATTTCTCTGGGATATCTGCCAGTGCATCTTGTTGCCACACCTGAGGGCTTCCAGGTTTCATCTCAGCAAGGCATTCATCAAATTCACCAATTCTTTTCATGCAGGATCAAGTATCTCCAGATGTGGCCGAGCAGTGGCTGCAGATCCTCTCTGCACTCAGACAGGCCCACAGGGAAGTGGCTTCTTGACCTCACCTGTGGAGTGGGAATTAAGAAATACAAACTATTTTCAGGTAATCTGCAAATACCTCTGTTACATTATGTCCTTTTTGCTAATTACTTTCCTGTATGAGTCAGACTGAAATCAAAGGTGATTGCAGTTGAAGGTGATCAAACTTTCTGTCAAACCTTGCTGACACTGCTGCAGTGCACCCAGAAATCACCCTGCTCTCCTAAACCTCAGCATAGTCACACTGCTACTGCCAGGGACCAAAAATGTCACTGCAAGCACTCATTGCAGCTTTTCCTTTATAGGAAAGGCAGAAAACCTGGTCTGATGTGTGAGGTCTTTATAAAGGTTCCCATACAAAAGTTCACACCAGCTTACCCATTTACTGAGATAGCATCCCCCACCAAAATAATGCATCATGCTGCAGAGGTTGTGTGTGTGGAAATTTGGCCAGTGAAAACGTATTTATGTGCTTGGCATATATTTACTGTCATCTGTCTTCAGATAAGTCTGAACATCAGTAAGATGAGATTCATGCAGGAACATTGTCTTCCTCCACTCTCCAAAGATCTCAAGAGGTTTTTAAGGTCTGTTTGACTTTGCTTAGCTTAATGTTGTAATGAAAAGTGATTTTTTTTTTCTACCTCCACAGCATCCTCTGGTGGGTAGGGGTGTAAATCAGAAAGTTCATGTGGGTGCTCAGCCTTGGCTTCAGGCAGTGCTGGTGCCACTCACAGCTCAGAAGCAGCTGCAGGAGAGCAGAACTTCCCAGGCAACCCTTTCCTAATTTTATTCTGCACAATCCAGGGACTGCACAAGCATTTCTGATGTCACTGGGGAGAATCCAAGGATTCCAGCACAGACTTGCTCTGCTAAACACTGCACATGGTCAGTGTGGGATGCCCAGAGTGGGACCCTGGGCTTTGGCCTAGAAAAGGGTTTATCAGTGCATTAATGTGTATTAAAGTTCATGCACCTCAGCTTCTCCTGGTCAAAAAGTATAGTCTGATGTGGCATTGCAAGAGAAGAGGTGAAAGGAAAACTCATTTCCCATGGGGAAGGAATTTGTACATTGACAAAGCGAAGATAATCTCAGAAATACAAATGCTTCATCTTGCTTATTGCTTCACTGATTGCTAAGCTATGGAAAGAAAATTCCTGACCATTTTCTTAGAGGTCACTCCAGTTTCCCCAGTTAACCTTCAGGCTGCCTAAAATGCTAACATTTTCAATTTAATCCATGAAATAAATACAAAGTGAAAATATTCAATGAATGGGAAGAAAGAGTTTCAAGCTAACTGTGGGCAACTTCCATGCAAGCTCATCTTCTGAAGGATCTCTTTATCCCAAATCTCCTCACATTTTTCAAACTCACAGCCTAAAGCATATTTTCTTTTCCCAGCACTGCCAGAATTCAAGCTGCATCTTTAACTGGTTTAATGGAGCCACAAGGCATTACATTAGACAGCTTTTTCCTAGTTCACAGAGGTCATATTGACATGTAACTCGTGGCATTTCCTTGTTTCCAAGATAAGATAAAACAAAGGGGAAGTGTTCAGTTCCAGGTGAGTGGGAGAGGGCACAAGAAATGGGAAGAAGATAAGAGTGTTTGATGCAGGTGGGAATTTATCATGCAGGGCCTTTTTCCTCTCAGGTTGCAGTTGCAGAGGAGGCTGTCTGCTCACAGCTCCTCAGTCCTGAACAAGGAATGGGAGCAAATAAATAATGGGAGCTGAGGAATGCAAGCAAATAAGGGAATGATGCAGTGGAGGGATTGAACTGTTGATCAGCAGTGTCTCCTTTCAAACCTCAGAAGGCTGCAGCAGGTTTTACTTAAAATGGCTCAGTGCTGGGATAACCCCTGGGCTCCTCTCATGTCACAATGGCAAAATAAATGCAGGTAAAGGCTTTTAGTGGGTGGTTTTCAATCATGTCCTCCCAGCAGAGCTGAAGGAATTCCACAGGTGTAAAAAACTGGGTTGGATTTTAACAACAGAATGCAACTTTTTTTCTGGAAAGAGATTTAAAAATCTCCTCAGTGAAGAGTTTTCTGTTCTCTTCTACACCAGTGCAGCCTTGACTGGCAGTGATGCCTCAGTGTTTGCTGCTGTCCTTGCTGAGTGCAGCTGATCAATAGCACAAGGCTACAAGATTCCCTTGCTCCAGGATTCCCTTTCCCACTGGGAACAGCTGCTCTGAGCCTTTTGTGCAGCTCCTGTAGAGGTGAAGATGTTCTCTCTGTCTTTTTCTTTTTTAGCTTTTCTTAGACACCAGGAGGAATTTCTGCACAGAAAGGGCTGCTAAACTTTGGGAGGGGCTGCCCAGGGAGGTTTGGGGTCCCCATCCCTGCAGGTGTCCAAGGAACACCTGGATGTGGCACTCAGTGGTACAAAGCTGGTGACTGGTCACAGGTTGGGCTTGCTGATCCTGAAGGTCTTTGCCAACCCAAATTATTCTGTTATTCTGTGATTTTTTTGCTGTAAGGGACAAACTGAAGCTCATGATCAATAGCATTGCACATAGATTGTTCTAAGAGTGGGGGGTTTGTCCAGCTATTTTGAATATGAGCTTTATTTTTTCTTCCAGACTTGGGGTCCACCCTTCAGTGGAAGCCAGGGATTGGAAAGGCAGTGGGGATGATTGTGGGCATCAAACTGAACTCCCTAAATCACCAAGGCAGTGCCCTCCCCTGTGAGCTGCTGCTGCAAGGTCAGCATGTCAGAATATCATCTTTAAAAATGCCTTTCACTCATCCATGTGCCTTTTCTCTTGACATCCTCTGGTATCATTTTTGTATCATAAATGTCAGATTCCAAGAACAGCAGCACCAGTTTTGGGTACAAGGGTGAAAGTCCTGCTGTTCCTGTAGATTCTGCTGCTCCTGTGCCCCTTGCTCCTTTATTATGAGGACTCTAATTTTCATCCACAACCCCACAGATTTATTTCAAAGCTTCCACTCCCCCAGACAGATTCCTCAGCCTGCAACTGTGGCCTGCATATTTCATTTTTAGGTTTGTGATTTCACATTTGGCTCTACTGAGATGTGTATTTGCTCATATTTATGCTTAATTTACCAAGCCATCCAACTTACTTTGTATTGCTGGTCTGGTCTTTTTTAGTTAACATTCCCCCTCTCTCTATTCTTTATCAGTGATGTTTTTATGTTTGCTTTTTTCCCCCTGAGTCATTGATAGAAATATGAAGCAGCAGAGAGCAGACCCTTAGGGACTGCACTTGAACCAGCTGCTAAACATGATTTCTATTTAGAGTTGCATGTGGAAATGCATTATTTAACCAGCATTTAATCCAGCCAGTGACACAATTTTTGCATTTATTGGTCTGGTTTATTAATCAAGACAGCACCTATAAACATCACAGACATACAAACACTTTTCATCAACAGCTGGCCATGAAATTGTTGATTTTGAGCTGGTGTGACATTGCAAGTTGTAGACAAACCTTTGGTGATCAGCTTTGGGCTGATGCCTTCCTTGTTCCTCTGTGTTTAGTTGGGGATGTGTTGTTTGACTCTTCTGGGAGCATTTCCACTCAATTTTAGACTCTTGATTTTGTATTTCCACACATGGCTAATGAAACTCTAAAAATAAGAACCATTAAAACCAAAAAAATATCCATTTCCTTACTGATGGATTATTTCTAAATAGGTAAAATAGCTAAAATGAAGATTGTACAGATAAACAGTGTG
>WBND01000240.1:480755-501012 GCA_013398595.1 Tychaedon coryphoeus | reverse complement strand
AATTTGTCTCCTTGGTGTTTTAAATCCTGACTCTGAGTGAAAAGAAAATGAAGACAAGCCACTAATTAAGTGGTGCAGATACCACCTTTACAACAAGACACAAAATTTTCACAAGGATTCCAAAATTATTCTCAGAACCCCAGAGTTCTTCCACCACTGCTTTTCCTGAGCATCCACACACAAGGATTGTAGCCAAAAAACCCCCTGTAAATCCTGATACACCTGCTTAGAGTAGGGATGCTTTTCACTTTCCTTGGAGTACTTTATAATTAGAAATGTCTAACAAGTTTATGCAAAGAAGAGTTCAGCTGCAGCTTGGTTTTGCAATGCTGTTTTCTCTTTTTTTCCTCTTTTTCTTTTAATAATTGATGGCTTCATTTAAAAACTGTATTAGATATGTAGTTTGGACATTATGACAGCCCTGTAGGAGAAATCATTGAAAGAGGTCTGTGAGAATTCAAACAAGGTAAGATATAATAGTAAAAAATAGCTGAAGAATGTTCAGGTCCTAAGAAAATTATCCCATAGCTAAGTTCTCAATGTTTTTCTATTTAGCCATCTTATTCTTTGTAACCTCTTCTCATTCTTTCTCAGTGGAGTTAAGCAGGCAACAACTTATATGCAGGAAAATATAAAGGTGTAATATATAAATACATATAGTGGTATAAATTCAGATTTCTACAGCCAGGTAATGAGAAATCAACATTAAAAAAAAATGAAGGCTTTTGCTTTTTTTTGTTGCATGAATGTGGATTTAGGCATTTAATTGTAAGTCCCTGAGTTGGTGTTTTGTGCATGTGACAGCCAGATCCATGCTGGGATAAAGTGGCTTCTCAAGAAGCAAGAAACTGAGGTATCAGCTTTCAAGAAGCTGCCTTTTATTTTACTTCTGCAGTATTTATCCCCTCAGACTCCTGCCAAGCACAGGAGGAGAAGCAGCTGTTTAAAATTAGAACAGTACACATGTTAACAAGTGCCTGGACATCCCCCAGCAGAGGCAGGGGAATACACTGGAAAACAACAGGCTTTTAAAGCTGCTTTAGCTGCACTGGAAACTGGTGGTGTCTGAGAGTTTCAGGTTTCCAGGTGTGACCTGTTCTCCAGGCAGGGCTCCTCAGCTGCCTGCACATTTTCTGTAACCTGCCAGGGAGCTGGGCAAACAAGGAATAAGCAAAATAGGCAGAACATCCCTAATTTTGGGTAGGTGTTGGCACAGAGCTTTCTGCTCTAGAGGAGTTTCTGTGATGGAAGCATTGTTCCCGTGCAGGATGGAACATTGGGGACCTTCAGTTTCCTGAATAGAGGAGTTTTTATATCCAACCAAGCACAAATGAGTGTGCTGGGTTGGTGCTTGTGACTGTCAGTCTCTTCCTGTTGCATTTTGAGGCTGTAAGAGCTGCAAAAAGGATAATGCAACATAGTTCCTTGTGTAATGGAGAAGAAAAAGAGAGCTTTATCTAAAGAAACACTATATTTATATAGGGTAGTTAGTGCAAAACAAAATAGAAAGGCTCATTGGTCCAAGAGGGCAACACCTCTCTCAAAACACACTTCTGCAAAACATCACGTCTCTCACGTACCCTGCAGGTGCATAATCATTGTTATAATTTCTTGACCTTGTAAAGCCTGAGAAAGGCAAGGCCTCAAGGCTGCTTTTTCCCTGGTTCCCAGCAGCATCCAACAACATCATCTCACTGGTCATGAGTGAGCAAAACAGCCTCAAGTTGTGCCAGGGGAGGTTTAGTTGCAAAGCAGGAAAAAATTTCTTTGTGGCAAGGGCTGTGAAGCACTGAGCAGGGAGTTAGTGGAGTCACCATCCCTGGAAGGGTTCAAGGAACGTGTGGAGGATGTGGTTTGGTGGTGAGCTCAGTGCTGGTGTGGGGCTGATGCTTGGGCTTGGTGATCTCAGAGGTCTTTTCCAACCTAAGCAATTCCACACCTGTGATTAGGAGCTTGGTGGGGGATAGCTTGGCCAAGGTGGGGGCAGTGCTCCTCAGTTTTGGGATAATTTTTGGGATAATTCACTGAGAGCAGGCAGAGCATCACACACCCTTCCCCTTGCCCTGCCCCAGATGTGTTTGGACAGCTCCACATCTAACAGCAGTGGGAGCTTGTACCACTTGATTAGTGGTTTGTCTCAGTCTTGTTGCTTTTACTCAGAGCCAGGATTAACAAATGCACGAAGGAAATGGATTTTCTTGTGTTTGGGCTTGGTTATTCATTAAATCTTATCAAAAAGTACAGAAAGTTCAGCAACACTTCTAGCCACCTGCTAGAAGTGAGGAAAATGGAGACAGATCCAGCTGCTACAAAGTCTCTTAAAGCTAAACAGTCCAATAGAGAAATAACTCCTATATTATTTATACTTTGAACCCAATAACTAAATTTCCATGACTCTCAGTGCAGCACTAACTGTCCAACCAGAAACCACTGCCTGAAGCCATGAAGAAGGAAGATGAGCACAGAAAGAGACACCACCCAAAATCCTCCATCTTGTCCCATACCTATTCCTATATTATAAAAACCTCAAATTAAAAACCCTTCACCATGTGACACCTCACACTTCTATTTAACTACACACCTGTGATTTTAACTCCATCACTCAAACTTGGAAGCCTTCTCCAAGGGCTCAGGTCACAAGCAGTGTTCTCCTGGGGGTCAGAAAGCTCAAAACCCCAGGTTTCTGGGATCCAGCACACATCTGCTGTCCCTTCCCAACTCCCTTTTCCTCAGAAAGGCTCTCTCAGCCTCCTCTGCCCCAGGGGACTGGAAACCTGAGCCTGTGAGCCTGCAGCTCCCAGGAGCAGAGCACCACATTAGCCTGGAATGATGACCTGGCCAGGGGTGCTCCCCCAGGGGTCTCTCACCAGATATTATTTCAAACCTGGGATCACCTTCCCAGAGCCTCAGGACTGAGTGTCAGCAACATCCCCTCTGTGTTTCCAGACCTCTTCCACTCTAATCCTTCTGCTCTCCTTTTCTTTTCCCCCTGCTCCCCTTTTCCCCTCTCAGCAGCTCTGTGTCCAGGTGAATCTCTGCATTCCTGGGCTAAGTTTGTTACTGTTTGTATTCTGTATTTACTTCCAAAAACATGGATTATTGATGTTCTTAAATACAGGTACATTGCACTTCCCAATTGATGGTTAAGGGTGGGTTTTGCATGTTTAAAACCTTCTTTCTGGAGTTTTCCAAGTCCACTTAAATAAAAATCAAACAAAACACTGTAAGGTGGAAGTAACAGAGTTTTTGAAGGGGATTGTTGAAACCCAACTGTGAGAATTAATCTATTTTACTTTTGGTTAAATCACATGGAGATTAAGACTTTATTTTAGACAAGTCCTTGGCTATTCCTAAGAAGCACTGAAGTATCAAAAAGAATCTTTCCAAAGTGCTTTGGTTATGCTGCCTGTTACTCTGATAAGAGGTTGCAGAAAAAATAAAGGTTAAACTTCATGTTGCTCTCTCAGTTTCCTAATAATTCAGTTTTTCATGTGTGATACAGCCATTAACATCTGGATGAACAAAGCTGTCTTGCAGAAATTCTGAATATTTGAATCCCAGCTTAAGAGATTGGAGGAGGAAACGTAATTATTCTGTAAAGTACGCAAAAAAGAATAATTTCTATTCTCAAAAAATAATAGACCTTTCTGAATTAATTTGTATATATCCCTTTTTTCAGAGGGGATTGTTTAATTCCTGTTTACAAGTGTCTGGCTTTTGTAACTATGGGTTTGCTGTAAGTTCCGCCCACCTTTTTTCCCCCCTCTTTTTCCCATTAGAAAGCCATGCTTCAACCTATTTGTTCAAACAAAGATGTTTCCTCTCAATAAATCATCAGATGAGCTATTGGCTTCATAATCTTTACTTAAACCCAAAAATATCCACATGGGTGCACAGCATTTGGCTAATTAATTTCTGATAATTTGCAGTGTTCACAGCCAGCTGCCAGGGGCTGCTGTGAGTGTTAATCTGTTAGCCACGGTGAAATGACTGGAGATCTGCTCCTGCTGGTTGCCAGATAAATTCTTCCTATGACAATGTCACTAGGTTAATTAATTCAATTAATGACTCCCAGTGCAATGTTTTTCTTTGTCTTTTTCATTTGCCACAGGCTGCTGAACAGGTACTCCCAGGGATGTATTCTGAAGTTGTGTCATAGATAAGGAATTATGTTCCATTTGCATGTCTGAAGTGTCTTAATTTTTTTTTTAATGAAGTTTAGTAGCAGTGAATTCTATCAGAAATCAGTTTGTTTTCTGTTTTCTCTGAAATGTAAGCAGTCAATTACCCATCACATTATCGTTTTCAGGTACAGTCATGAGTTTAGGTAACTTCACTGTTAGATACTTTTTACTCACTGTGTAACTTCAAACTGCAAATTTGCTTTCACCCCTGAAAACAGGAACTTCCAAGCTGAATCAACCCTCAGGTGTATCTGCCCTATCACCCCAGATCCAATAATAGAGCTGTTGTCTGTTTTGGAGTTTAAGAAGTAGAAAAATACATCTTACATTTAGCTGGTGGGTTTAGTAAGGAAAAAGTGAAAGGAAAGATGCCCCCAAAAGGGACACCTGGAAAAAATCTCACAGGCAGCCTCAGAGAGTCTTGAATGCCACCTCATTTTGCTGGGCAAGCCTGGGAGAGTTTGGAGAGAGCAGCCTTCACTTTTTAGATTGGCTCAACTAAAAATGTGAATAAAACACAGAGCAAGCAGTGAAATGATAATGAAAGTCAGTTTTTCTTCTTGAGCTTCACCTAAGGAGCAAAGCAGGGGCACCACGACCCCCATCCCAGGCATGGTCTCTGTTGATCTGGTTGTGCACCACCACTCCTTGGGCTTCCTGAGATCCCTGTGGATTTACATTAAAAATTGATATTTGTACTGAGGTCACCCTGTGTTCCCTCTACTCTGTTTCCCATTCATAGTTTTATTTTTATTCCTTTTCTTGAATACCAGGTGAAAACATATTTGAATGTGAATTCTGGGTTTGGAAATGAGCTGAAGCAAGTTGCAAACCCAAATTCCACCACCAGTGAAGTTCTGTCCTAGCAGCTGTTTTGGGTTAGCCCCCATTTGGTATGTGACTAAATCAGAATTATTTTAATCATCTGGATGACTGATTTAAACCCAGAGAAAGCTCTAAAAGGGTTCCAGCAAAAGCTGTGCCTTGCCCTGGAGCATCACAGCAACCTGGAGGGAAAATGCAGTGAGGAACATGCTGAGCAGTCACCAGGAGCTCCATGCTGGTTCTGAGCATCCCCCAAAAGCTGAGGAACAGCTCACAGCTGATGCCACCTCTACAAGCAAGGTGTGAACATGGAAAACCCTCTCTCTGAAGGGTCAGAGAGAGCTGCCTGTTCCATCTGGAACAGGGAAATGCCAGAGGAATATTTGGCATTTGGGGCTGTATCTTCAGAGACTCTCAGCTGACTCCCAGTGCTTTTCCCCTGTGCCATGTTCCCCTCTCTGAACTGTGGATTCCAGGATGTGTTGGGCTGCAGTACAGGATGTGACAGAAATGTGTATTCTGTCACCATCTGCTGAAGCCGGGTGGGGCAGTGCCCCTGATCTCCTGGCACACATTATCTGCTCATGGGCCAGCTTTAAACCAGCTGGGGCAATCATCTTTATCTTTCCCACAGCCCATCCTCCCTCCAGGAGATCTCTCCTGTTCATGGCCATTGAGTCCCAGGGCATGGCTGATAAAATTCCATCATCCCATGGGAGATGCTCCAGCCAGGGGAGGAGCCAAGCCTTTCCTACCCAGATAAAAACTGAGATTTTGGACACCAAGGTACCTTCTTTCCACTGGATTCCAGAGGAAAACCAGACCTTTCCACATCATCCCTGGACCTTCAGAGGAAAACTGCACCTTCTCCAGGAGCACTGCTCCAGCTGAACCACATCTGCCCCTGCAGGAGGATGCAGCCACCATGGAATGGCACTGCTGCCAACACCCTGACTGCCTGACGGGTGTCAGCTTGGATTCTGACTCTGGCAGTGTTTGGGGATTGTTCTTTGTAATACTGTATTTCTATTTTAATTTTCCTAGTAAAGAACTGTTCTTCCTAATTCCCATCTCTTTGCCTGAGAGCCCCTGAATTTCAAAATTATAATAATAATTTGGAGGAAGGGGGTTTACATTCTCCATTTCAAAGAGAAGCTTCTGCCTTTATTGGCAGACACCTGTCCTTCAAACCAGGACACAGGGTCAGCCTCCCCTTCCCAGGTGAGGTGATCCCTGCTGCTTTGTGAGGTGTCTGCTCTCCCCAAACCAGGGACAACACCTCAGGTTCCCTGCTGAGCTCTGCCAGCCTCAAACAAAGCCTGCCCTGAAGTTTATGGCATCTTCTGACACTTGTCATCTAATGAAAAGCCTGTTATCCCCCCGAGGGGGAAGTCACCACGTGCTGCTCTTTACACCCAACCCAAACCCATCATTTTTAAATAGAAACACTCTGGTGGTTGGTGTCAGGGCCCTTTAGCAGGAGCAGCTGCCCAGGAGCAGCATTTCATTCTAGCTGCAGTAAATGCTGCCCTTTGTCTCTGGGAGCTGTGATAGAAATCAGCATATGCAAATTCTGGCAGTGGATCTTAATTATGAGCAGCAGGTGTCTGTGCAAGAGAGCTCAGGTGAGGGGCACTGCAGCCCCTGTGCCTTGCCTGTTGTTGTACAAAGGGAGGGCTGCAAAGTTCCAATTAATTATCCTCGTTAATGAGCTTGGCGACCCAAGTGAAAGGAGAGGGCCTTGTCTGCTGCTCCAATTCAGCTTTCTCCACAAACAGGAGTTTAAAAGTGACACAGCTCAGCAGCAAGGATGAAATTACCATGATAAACCTGGAGAAATCAATTTGTGGGAGTGCAGACTGTGATGGATCATCCTGCTGGAGGAATTAATTCTCTGAGGAACATTTCTTCAGGATGTCTTGACCAGAGGAGCATCTTCCCAGCCTGATGGTAAATGCAACCATCTTTGGGGAGATAACACTGTTTACCTTTCACTGATTTAAAAATGGGTAATTATTATGATTATTTTTAAATCTTTTGTCAGCACACCACTAATCATACTGTGAGCATTAAGGTCAGGCAAGTTGGGGGCATAATTAATGGCTAAAATAATGTGTAGATTAGTGTTGGGCTTTACTGTCTGTGCCTCATGTCCAACAGGCACACAGGGGTGGTGCCTCCAGACCAGGTAAAATCCACACTTTGTCCAGTCTGAGTGGATAATTCAGTTTCAATGATAATTTTTTATACCAAGGGTGTAAATATTGTACCATTTATTGAAAAAATAACTATTATTTTTCCTTCTTGTTCAAGTTGCCAATCTGTTTTGCAATGAAATGAATGAAAGCCAAGTTAGGCACTGTGGTTACAGCTGATTTAAGGTCTTGCTGCTGGGTGAAAGACAGAATCTCAGTCCCTGGTTGTGTGATGCTGCCTGGTCCTGGCTTTGACTGTGCTGAGTCCATTCAGCTTGCTGAGCAACAGAAAACCAACCCAGAAAAAAGAGTGGCTGAGATCTTCCTCCCTTGGTGAGGTGAAACCCTCCCTTTTCCCCCACCAGAGACAGCATAATTCTCTTTTAAGCAGGGAAGTCTAAGTAGTAACAGAGAGGAGCCCCATGTGTGTGAATAATCTAGAAAATATATTTTAATTGAATATGGTAATTTTGGGTCTAGACCTTGGGCTATTTCTGGCATAGCCCATTTTTTTTTAATTGCACAGCACTTGGATTGGAGCAGGTTCTGTTTGTAGCCTTTCAGTCAATCATCTTCCCAAACATTTTTTTTTGGTTTTCTTTCTTCTTTCTGCCCCCTCCAACTGTGGCAATATCTAAGCAGACATCTGGGCCCTGATTATGCACACCTTGTGTGGCCACTGGGGCTCCCCAAAGTGGGTGTTAAACAGCATCATTCTTCTGTGGCAGTGTTTTACACCCCCTGGGTAAATGATTACCTGGGGTCCAGAGAAATGAACTGTCAGCCTCAGTGCACCACAGAGCAGCTCTGCCACAAATTTGGAGCCCTGAAGTTTGAGGGAATCAAATCCTTTCCTCATTTGGAAAACAAAATTAAACCCAAAAGAAAGAAAAAAAATCTTTTCCCACTGTCACTATGTGGAGGAAAGGCATTTGGCTGGTTTGCAGCAGAATAATGGGTGACCTCACATGGGAAACTGTCTATATAAACACATAATTATTAAACAAAACCACTTTACTTCTCTAGCCCTGCTTCTTCTTGCAAAGCAATAATCCCTGATTTGTATTTCAGTAGGAAACTTTGGGATATGGGTGCCAGTTTAAAACTGGGACATCCTATCCATCTGTAATTCTTTCCACAGGCAGGAATATTTCTGAGCGAGAACTGAAGCATCTCTGCTTGTTTGGAGGAAATGCTCTTACACAGCTCAGGACAAAACAGTTCAAGCCACTTTAAACAGGATAAATGGATGAAGGCTTCAAGGTAGGATCATCTGTTTATTTACAACCATTGTCCCCTTGTTTCCCACACAAATATATTCTGTGTTTAAAATTTATAAAGCTGGGCAAGCCCTTCTCACGCTGTTCTCAGTAAAATATTGCTCACTGCATCTCTCCGAGGGGCTGCTGACAAATAGGCTCTTGTTGTCCAACTTTCCCTCTGCTGAGGTTAATGATTAAGTGGTTCAGGAGGTTAATTCCTGGAGATAGTGTTGTCTTTGGCTCGAACAGATGTTGGTAGTGCTTTAATGTGGTTATCAAACTCTGCTGCCCTTCATCCTTTGCTCTGTGCAGCCCTGGGCATTGTTCCCCGTGCATTCCAGGCCCCCTCTATGGAGATCCAGCAGAGCTGAACACACCATTGCCTCAGGGGTCACCCCAGATCTGCCACACAAGCTGATAACAGCAAGATCTGTAAATATTTGGCCGTGCAGAAAGGTGCAGGATGCCCATTGGGGCTCATCTGTGAAGCCACTCGCAGCTTTTGCATCATCCCAAGCCCCCACAGGGCAGAGCTTCACCCCAAAATCTGCCCCTGCTCCCCTCAGCACCTCCTGTCCTGCCAGGACATGAATCTCAAGGTGCCTGGAGGGTTCTGTGCAGTACCAGCACCTTTAGCAGCCTGGCAAAACCCTGGGGGCTGGACCAATACCTGCAGCCTGAAGCTGCATCATTCCAGGAGCTGCTGGATGTGTGCAGGAGCCCTTTATTCCCACCCCCACTGCCTCATGACCAGCCAGCAGCAGTTAAAAAAATTAAAAAACAATATAAGATTCATGATTTCTATAAACAGGCATTGAAAGGATTAATTTTAGGCTGGGCTCAGGCTGGGATTTGGTATATTTTAATGTCAATACTGCCAGTGGAATAAGTGAAAAATCATCTTGGATTTTACCTGTTTGTCATCATTTGTGAAATTACCTCCTGTCATTTCCCTACACAGCTCCAGACCTGCTGGCAGGAATCCTGCTGGAGGTAAAAGCATCTAACCTCACTTAGTCTAAATATGACAGTATCATTTTAATTATTGCACTGGTTTTCTTACTATGTGCATTTTGGTATCACTCACTGGCAAATTGTATCCAGATCAAATACAGTATAAAGGACTGAATTTTAATTTGGAGAAGAATACTGTTAATTTGAAGGAGTTAACTGGATTGTGGAATCCCAAGAACTTTGTATTTCTATAATATGAATTACTTTTAAAAAAAGTAATTCACAGCTTCAAAGAGAAGCATGGTCCTGTGACCAAAATACAGATTGGCATTTTAAATAAGAAGATGTAAAAAAAAAATTTATAAACTTTGATTTCTATAAATAGTCCTTGAAATGGTTAATGGTTAATTTTAGGCTGGTCTCCTGCTGGTATTGGTTATATTTGAATGCCAATCCTGCCACAAGTGAAACATGATCTTGGACTTCACCTGTTTGTCATTATTTGTGAAACTGTAAAAGGAGAGGAATTGTGCCTTTTTGCTTTTGTTTCATTACAAGCTGGTATGAAACTCTTTGTAAGCCTGTCATTAATTAGAAACCCCCAGCCTGTCTTCCCCTCTCTGCTTTTCCTCCTTCCTTGGGGCTCACTCCCTGTGTTTGCTCCTGGTGCTGCAGAGGGCACAGCTCTGATTTAAAGTGGTGAGAGCCAGGGGGAACTCCCAGCTCTGAGGAGCTCCCAGAGCCAGACACGAGCCAGTGTGGGCATGGAGCAGCAAGGCTCAGCCTGGGCACATTGGTCAGTCACACTGAACTTTCCAAAGTGCTCCTCCTCACCCTGCTGGAACTGGCATTCCCAGAGGTTTCCACAACAATGCTGTTAAAAAGTTTGTTTCTCCGTGGATAATTTATGTTTAGCCAACAGTCTGGGTTAGGCTAAAGCTCTCTGTGCTGCTTGTGTCAAACTTAGAGAATCATGGAATGGTTTGGGTTGGAAGGGACATTAAAAGTCACCTCATTCCACCCCTTGCCATGGGCAGGGACACCTTCCACTACCCCAGGTTATTCCATCCCCATCCAACCTGGCCTTGGACACTGCCAGGGATCCAGGGGCAGCCACAGCTGCTCTGGGCACCCTGTGCCAGGGCACCCCATCCTCCTAACACCTACTCTAAACCTTCTCTCTTTTACTTTAAATCCATTCCTGTTTGTTACTCCATGCTCTTCTGAAAAGTCCCTCTCCTTCTTTCTTGCATCCTTTCAGGCACTGGAAGGGCACAATTAGGTCACCCCAAAGCCTTCTCTGTTCCAGGCTGGGCAATCCCAGCTCTCCCAGCCTTTCCTTGCTCAAGAGCTGCTCCATCCCTCTGACAAGCTCGGTGGCCTCCTCTGGCTTTGTCTATGCCTGATGTGAGATGAGAATTCTGGTGATTTTATAAAACGCTGGAGGAATACTGCCTCAAATATTTCTGTGGAGAAGCACAGGCATGGAAAGATGGGATGGCAGGGAATGGAAGGGGCAGGGCCGGGGATGGGAGGGGGAACAGGAGCTGGGACAGGGACAGGAGCAGGGATGGGACAGTGACAGGAGAGGGGACAGGAGCAAGGACAGGATCAGGAGGGGAGGGACAGGGGCAGAGAGAGGGGCAGGATCAGGGACAGGGAGAGGGGCAGGATCAGGGACATGGACAGGGGCAGGATCGGGGACAGGGGCAGGATCAGGGACAGGGGCAGGAGCAGGGACAGGAGCAGGAATGGGGCAGGGACAGGAGGAGGGACAGAATTAGGGACAGGAGCAGGGGCAGGGCAGTGACAGGAGAGGGGACAGGAGCAAGGACAGGATCAGGAGGGGAGGGACAGGGACAGGGGCAGGATCGGGGACAGGGGCAAGGACAGGAGCAGGAATGGGGCAGGGACAGGAGGAGGGACAGAATTAGGGACAGGAGCAGGGACAGGGCAGTGACAGGAGCAGGGACAGAATCAGGGGCAGGATCGGGGACAGGAGCAGGAGCAGGGACAGGAGCAGGGATGGGGCAGTGACAGGCACAGGGACAGAATCAGGGACAGTATCAAGGACAGGGACAGCAGCAGGGACAGGATTAGGATTAGGGACAGAATCAGGATCAGGGACAGGAGCGGGGATGGGGCAGTGACAGGAGCAGGATCAGGATCAGGGACAGGATCAGGATCAGGGACAGGATCAGGATCAGGGATGGGGCAGTGACAGGTGTGGGGACAGGATCAGGAGAGGGGACAGGGGCAGGATCAGGGACAGAAACAGGAGCAGGGACAGGAGCAGGGACAGGAGCAGGGACAGGGACAGGGACAGGGTGTGCAATTCCTCCTCTCCAACAGCAGAGGACGCAGGAGAGCCCAGCCCGCCGGCGGATCGGGGAGAGGAAAAAGGACGGAAAACGGGCAAAATCGGGAAATTAAAGCTTTTTATGTGCCTTATACGATGTCTGACGCATAGGGAGAAACGCAGGTAACCGCACAGAGCTGGCTGCAGTACGAAATAAACAGGGATTGTGTTTTAAACTCACCGAAAATCGCTGTGCCCCAGAACCTCATCCCCTCTGCACCATCCCTATTTGGGTTCTTAGTCACTGGGAATTAATTGGAAATGATTTGGACACTGGGAATTAGTTGGGAATGATTTGGACACTGTCCATCCTGAGCAAAAGCAGGGCTATGGAGCAGTGAGTGGATTTGGATTTCCCAGGGCTGTATTTCTGTGGGTGGAGGGGCTGAGCCCCCCTGTGTGTGCCTTGCACCGGGACACTAATCCCCATTTCTCCATCTCCGCAGGAACTGCAGGACTCAGGGGATGGGAAGGGTTTGATTTGCATGAGGATGAGTTTCAGATGGCCTGAAACTTGTATTTCTGTGCTGGATCTGCTGTAATTGGTGTTTGTGAGCTCTGGGACAGCTCAGGGCTGGGATGGGTGAGCCCGGCTGTCCCTGGTCCTTCTGCCAGGACTCAGGGCTGATTCCTCCAGAAAAGCATCCCCTCATCCCTGCTGCTGATTTCCAGCTCTTTTCAGGCTGTGGTGCTTGTAAAACACATCTTCAGCTGCATCTGGCTGAGATAAGGAAATGATCCTCCTTCAGCTGGAGTAATTTCCCAGCTTGGTTCATCTCAGAACTGCACACTTTGTGCTGTTGTGGCACAGGAAAACCAGGATGGAGAGAGATGTGACACTTAACCCTGGGCCAAGTGCCTTTCACCAAGCTGGTGCTGAGCAAAGCTTGTTCTGAGTTAGAACTCATGACAAAAAAAAAAAAATTGGTAGTCATCCTGGAAGTACAAAATCCATGTTCAGCAGTGTTCCACAGTGGGGGAGAAACACAGTTGAGAAAGAAAGTTTTTGTTTTGAAATCTTCCAAGGGGAATTGAGCCCTCCACCTCAGGGGCTGGCTTAGCCAGAGCTGAGCCCTCTCACACCACAGGAGCCTGGAAAAGCTGGGAGCAGAGTTAATTAACCATCCAGCTCTGAGGAATGATCTTGGTGCTGGAAAAAGAAAGTGACTAAATAAAGGGAGCTGGTGCAGAGGAATGAGGGAATTAGGCTGGGCAGTGGAGCAGAGCAGGCAGTGCTGCAGTGGAAAAGCACCACGGGTGCAAGGGGCACCAGGAGTTTTCCCAAGGTCCTTGTGAAGGGTTTGGGACATTTGGGACATGTCACCAAGGTTCTGCTGGGTGCCAGAGGTGGCAGGAAGCAGTGACACCGAGTTATGGATCAGTCACAGGATGGTTTGGGTGGGAAGGGACCCTAAAAATCATCTTATTCCAACCCCCTGCTATAGGCAAGGACACCTTCCTCAAGGCTACAGGGAAGAAATTCAAGCCATGTTCTGAAAGAATTGTACAAACCTCAGTGAAAAGGAGAAAAGTGACCTACAACTAAGCAATTTGTTGGAGTTTTGGAATGGAAAACAGTGATTTCTCTTTAGCTGGAGTGCTATAATGGAGCAGAAAGTCTGGAACTTTTTTCTTTATGACTGTCAAGGCATGACAAAAAATCCAGGTTCATTATTTCTCCCCTTGATTACAGGTGTGAATTTTCAAAGTCAGCTAAGACAGTGGGGTACAAAGATTAAAAACCAGCTAAATACTTACAGGCATCATCAGGTCCCTCTGGAAAGCCTTGTTGGCTGCTGAGTGTATGTTTCATGTGCATCTTTTTGGAAAAATGATGAGTTATTTCCTTCAGCAGAACATGGGAGGCCTCAGGTTCTGTGAAAGTCCTTTTCAGATCACTGTTTACTAGTGATGCTCCTGTTATTTAAAAGTCTGCTGCACTCTAGAGGATGAAAATATTTGTGGGGCAAAGATGTGCCTTGGTTCCTCTTTTCTTTGCCCACGTCCCTGGGTGAGGCATTTTTGCACTTTGAAACAAGGAAAGTTCACAACAGAAATGTTCAATTAACTGTTAAACGCTCTCATCAATTCAGGGATCATTTCCAAATCTGATGGATGAGTTCAAAATCTCCAATTCATTCTAACCATCAGGCGGAAAAACAGTTGAACTCCCGAGGAGAAAAGAGCAGATAAATGCTGGAATGAACTTGCATATCTTTGAGAGGTGCAGTGCTCTGCAGACAGTGAGTTATGAACAGGAAAACTTCCCAAGGTGGGTATTGTAAGCAGAATAATAATGGGCAATGGCTCAAGCTAAGGGTTTTCTTCCTCTGGCTTCTCAGTTTAAAAGGCATGGAGTTTGGTTTTGTGTGCACACCAGGAGAGTCTCACACCACACACAATTATATTTCCCATGACAGTAAAAAAGGGAAATTTAAAACAAATAAGCTAAAAAGTATGCAAATATTCAAGTGGAAGAGGAGAAGATGAAAGAGCACTTTTTGAGTTCTTGGCTAAGTGAGTAATTTCTTAAACTCTCAAAATTAATGCCAATTTGAAGTTAGTTTATGTGGACAGTTAGGATATATTCTGAATTTTTAATCAGTTCTGCTTCTCACAGGTGCATCCGATGGATTCACACTGCAGGAACTTCTGAGGGAGTTTTTAATTAACACAACCTGTAAGCCACTGAAAAGTGAGTGGAAACAAATGCAATTCCCTGCTCTATAATGGTAGGATTCTGTTTTGTGTCAGCAGTGCTCTTAAACTCACAGATTCTATATTTTATTAAAAATACATTATGTAACATGAAAAAACACGTTGGAGCACATTTTTCTGAATCCCATCACAGTTTCCTGTAATTCTGTATTATGCATGAACAGACTCAATTATATTTCTATGAGATTTTTAGACTCTGGCTCCACCGGTTTCATTCAAACCTGCATTTTGAATATGCTGAGCTATGAATTAAAAACCCAAATTCAAACAAAACCAGCAGTAGGTGCACTGATAGCAGTGGAAAAAATCTTTTTGCCTGGTAATATCCATGCTGTTACTTTTCAGGATATCCAGATTCCAGCTGTTTCTGCTCTTATGGAGCAATGTGACCTGGCATAAGTGAGCTATTCAACACAGAATAGAGGTCAGTGTGTTTGCTTAAACAATCATTTCAATAGTAATAATTTTAATACAAAAATGTATCCCAGCTGCTCAATGGATTCCCAGAAGCACAGTGTCCATTCTGTGCTTAGGGTTGTGTGGAAAAGGAAGCTGGAAGAGAAGGAAGAGTTCTGCCTCCCATTTTGCAGCCAGAAAATTCTGTCACTGAGGGATCAAGGGACAAATCCAGGCTGATTTCAGGGAGTTGGTAAAACTGAGCCTAAAATCAGTGAGCCTCAGGGTGCTGTTCCATGCTGCAGCTGAGCTCCTAAAGCTGCAGGTCCTGCTGGAAAAGGAGATTCACTGAGCCAAAATCCCAACTCACCCCTTCTCCTGGGAGTGGGAGAGAGGAGGAGGCCTCAGGGCTCCCCTCACTTTCTTCTGCTGTGAATTTCTGAGTGGCTGCAGAGCTCTGAGGATGCTTTGGGAGCCTGTCCCAGCACCACAATCCCAGGGCAGCAGAGGTTTGAGGATGGAAAAGGATCCTGCCTTGCTTCCCATCATCACCACCCCTCCCCTGGTTCTGCTCTGGCACCCCTCCAGCACAGCTGCTTGGATTTCACCCTCACATCTGTAAAATCACTTCATATCAACAGTGAAATTAATCCCACTGTGAAATAAATAAACTGTGGGCACATGGGAATAAGTTCAGTTGGCAGAAAATGGCATTTATGGTATGGGTGTATCACTTCCTATCGCTTGTTAGCTCTTTGAAATAATAAACTTCACTATTTGACCCAAATGTAAGTGCTGTAAATAAACAAATCAGCAGCACTTTGCTTGGTTTTTACAGAATAAAAGGCTCCTGCTATTTTCAGAGCCTGATTTTTCCATTTCCCTTAATGCCTTGACCTCTCTTTACCGGCCCACTTATTAGTAACACTTACTTTTGGGAGATTGTAACATTGCTGAAAGCAGGAAAATACAATTCCTCCAGCCATTAATCCTTGTCTTGATGCTACCTCCACGGCACAAAGCCTCTCTCTTTTACTCCTGGCTTTTTTTTCTCCCTTTTTTCTTCCCCTTTTTTATCCCCTCTGTTTACCCCAGTGTAGCCACTCCACGAGGTAATTCCCTTTGTGACCAGCTTGCTGCAAACTATCTCCTATTTACACTGGCTGCAATTTTCAATTAAAGACAAGAACTTAACTTTAGTGGAGGGTCCTATAGAGTCCAGCATTTGGGACTTAAGATTTGCTTTCCCAGCTTGAGACTTTGAAGTTGGGAAGGTCAGAGAGAGCCTGGATGAGGTGGCAAAGTGTCTTTCACAGAAGAGCTTTAAAGCAGAAAACATGTTAACCCCCAGGCTCTGGGGCTGGGCAAAAACAGAAGGCAGGAAAACAAATCTCATGCAAAAATGAGGTACAGGCTGGTACCCAGAAACATGATTTAAGTGGCTGAGTTATCCTTTGTACAGTAAAACATTAGGGATGTAAAAACTGGGCTGCTTTTAAAGAATATCTTGTGTCTAGTCTAAACTGATTAGGCTTGAAGCAGAAGGCTGTGAAATGCCACTTACCATGCTGTTTAAAGCTTACAAAAAACCAACTGCAGGCAGAAGGAACTGTAAGCTTTTTGTTTGCTAAATAAGCAGGACACACGAGAAATTATCGTCAGACAACGAGAAGAGTTTCAATGTACAAAATTCCCCTTACACTTTCTCATTTAACTCTGTGTATATTGGGGTAACTTAGGAGACTGCAAATGAATTTTTTTGTTTATTTAAAAGATGGCAGGTGCCATTTGTTTTGTTGGTATAGAGTAGATCATATAAACTGGGAGATTTTCTGGCTACATTAATTATATTTTATATCTATATCTATCTATGTCTCTTATAGCAGACAGGAAACACTCCTGACTATTTTGGATCCTCTCAGCCCCCAGCTGAAGAAAAACCATGTCCAAACCAATTTTTTTTTTTCAATTTCTGTCAGCTCATCAAGCTTTAAACCCCCTACATGCTGTCTGCTAATAAGAATTAAATCATGTAATAGCCAGTGGATAAATTAGCTGAGCACAAACGCAATGCTTTATTTAACAATTTTTATCATTATTTCGAAGCATCCAAGAAGAACAGGGTCTGAAAAGTTTTAAATCTGAATTAGCTTAACTACTTGTGACAAGTTTACACATGAGAGACATCGAGACTGTGTGTTCTACTTGCTACTTTGAGTTTCATCCTGGCTTTCTGTTGGAAAGATCCCAGCCAAAGTTAAATCAACCCACCCTTTGCTGATTTCCAACATTAGACATGTCCCCAGCTCTTTTTTTTTTTTTTTTTTTTTTTAACCTTGCTTTCAGGCTGACTTTCTCCCAATTGAAATTCAGTTCCTGAATGGTCGGTTTTTCCCTTGCTTCTAAACGTAGATAAAAAAGGGTTTTCTTCACTCCCTCAATTTGATGTGACAAGGCCCTGACATGAATAATGGACGTGTTTCTTTCACAGGCAAATCAACTTAATTTAGCATGCTTTTATACTTTCAATAGCAAAGCCACAAGCCTGTAAATTCCATGAGATCCTTTAGGTTTGCAGAAATCTTTAGAATTAGCAGAAAATGTATAAAGTAAACAGCACTTATTTTGTCAAAATACTTGAATAACTTTTATACAGGAGCTAGAGATGAATATATCACTGCCTAATCAGATTGTGATTTACATGCAGTTGAGGATGGGCTGCCCAGGCTCAGCCTGCCCTTCTGCTGAGGGAGAAAAGGGGGGTAGGAGGACTAAATAATCACCAATATTAAATAGAATTAAAATCCTTCTCTTCTGAAGGTGAAGGAGAAAAGTGGAATTTGAAGAAGAGGTTTATGCAACAGAGGCTCTGTCAGGAGAACTCCATTCTCTGCCCATCTCCCTGGAGAAGTCTTTGCTTTGCAGCTCAAGAAATGAGGAGAGAAAAAAGAATACTATTTATTATCTACAGAGGAGGGTGAGAGACCAAAACAATCCAACAGCTTTGGAAAATAACCTGCCTGTGTGCGCTGACAGGTATTGTTTGGGAGAGGCCAGCCCCTCGGAGCCCTGCTGTCACAGTTTTACATGTGGCAGCTCCATCCCTGCCTCACTTTGCTGCCCAAGGTGTGTTAAAGCAGTGCTGGAAGATTTCCTTTATTCTGAACAGCAGCAAAACTCCTCTTTGAAGCTCCAGGGAGCAGCTTTGGGCTCCTCCTTGGCCGTGTGGTTTCAGGATGTACCAGGACCTGCTGGTTCCTCCCTTCTGACCTGCCATAAATCTGGTGTGGAGCCAACAAATGCAAGGCTGAGCTCTGCTCTCTTCCCCCACAGAAAGCCAAGGAGGGGAAATGAGGGGAACTCTCTCAGCTTGCCCTTTTCACCTTCAGGACTCATCCCCCAGCACTGCTGCTGGTAGCCAGCAGCCTGGTGACACTATCAAAGGAAAATAGAGGTTAATTCTATTGTCATCACTTATTATTGTAACATCAGGCAGCTGTAACAGCTCATTCATTAAAATTTCCTGACAGTGGGGCAGTGAATAGGAAATAGGTTGGTTTGGGGTGTACAGACTTTACTGCTAAAAGTAATTCTGTTTGCACGACAGAGTGTTAAAAAAAATAAACCTTTTCTTTGCAGTATTACATTAATAAAGGAAAAAGTAGTTTAGAAAGGGGTGTTCTCAAATGAAATGCTGCTTGACTCGAAGCCATCAGGCTGGGGAGGGAAAAGCCAGCCCAGAGATGCTCTGCTGCTTTCAGCCTTGCTTGCCTTGATGCAATCAACGTGGCTAAGGGGATCCCACATACCTCCAGGTCTGTCTGTAATAAGTAGTTAATCAGCCAATTAGGGGAACAAACAATTACAAATTGGGAAGAGGAGAACAAGGAAAGAAGAGGAAGGGGAGTGAGTCAAGGTAGGCTGAAATCCCTTTGAAAAGGTTTCTAACATTAACTCCCAAAGAATTACGTTCTACCGTACCTTGACTGATTTGTTTCCCCCCTTCCTCCCCCTCCCCTTTTCCTACTCGTTGGGTCAGTTAATTGGCTGATTAACTAGCAATTACCTCTGGGACCAGCTCTATATAGGGTCTCTTTTAATCGAGAATTTTATTGACAAAGGCACCAGAGCAAATTCATCTCTGGTGCAAGCTCGCTGGAGTGAATGGCCTGACACCCAGGACAAAGTTGATCCATTGTACCACAGGCACTGTGTTTTTAAAGCATTTGATTAACTCAGAACTTTTAAAATTACATTCCTTTTCTGCAAGATCAGTTCATTTTGGGTAGGAGAGGGAACAAGAGCTCGGGAGGGAAGTCAGATGGGCGATGTCTGGAGCAGCAATTTCCTGCAGCCCTGGCTCTGGCTGGTGACAGAGCAGCTACACAGGGTGACACCTCCCTTTTTTCTCAGGCTGGCACTGCTGCAGGCTTGCTGGAACAGGCTTTTTCCTCAGCATGTGCACAGTGATTAATTGTCAGCCCCAGAGTGTGGGGGGACATCTCTGATCACTGGCCTGGTGTGCACAGCTGAGTTCCCCAGTCAAGGGAGAGAGTTCCTGACAGTATTTGGGGTCTCAGCATAGACAGTAAAGCAGCTCAGCTGTCCCTGGCTCTGTTTGGACCATCTTTTACATCATTTTCCTTATCCTTGCTCCTGGCACCCTTGGATTCCAGCAGCCCTATGATTTGTGCTGCAGGAATCAATCCCAGTGCATTTATTGCACCAGAAAGCGTAAATGGGACTCTGCAATGAGAAATCCTCCATTCTTGCATGTGCCTGTGCTGTCTGGAGCTGCTGCTCTGCTGGGAAGGGAATGCTGGGCTGGGCTGGAGCCTCCACATGGTTACCAGGCAGTGGGGAAAGCACGATGCAGGAGGGGATGGAGATCCTGTTCTGGGAGAGCCAGCTCTGAGCACTGCAGCCAAAAGGCAGAGGATCAGATTATTGAGGGATCTGGCAAATTCCCTAGAACACTGGGGCCTGGCAGGAACACATCCCTCCCTGCATGAAAGGAGCTCTGTGTTTTACAGCTTCAAACAGCTCACGGGTTAAAGATAGGCCAGCCTGGGAGTAGAACAGCTGAAAGACCAGGAATATGGGATATCTGTGGGGAGGGAAATGGCAGAAGGAATGGCTTTTTCCCTTGCTATGCAAAGAGAGAAAAAGCCCATCCTGCTTGTGATGGTTTTGAAAGCAAAACCAGTGAGAGACTCCAAGTCAGAAGTACAATTTAATAGGAAAAAAAGAGAAAAATAAAATACATGTGATAGTATAAAAGAAAAACCACTGACAGAGTCAGAATACAACCAAACACCCCTCTAGTCAGGGTGGTGGTAGCAATGCAGATGAAGTGGTTTTGTT
>WBND01000240.1:466609-480305 GCA_013398595.1 Tychaedon coryphoeus | reverse complement strand
ATGAGGCAGTGACAGGTTCAGCAGCAGATCTGTGTCTGCCATCCTGATTATGGAGCTCCAGATGCTGCCAGGAGCAGTGCAGGTGGGGAAAAGCAGTTTTGCAAATTTAGAGACAAAAGGCAGAGGTATATGTCATAAAAGGAACGTAGATATTTTATAGAGGTAGAGGGACAGAGGTGGGGCATAGAATCACATCCTGTCCCTCTGCAGCTGTCCAGAATTAGTGGTGGCACCTTCTGTAGCCAGCAATGCCAGCTGGAAATGTCTCTGTTTCCACCTGGACATCACCTCTGTTTGGGTGCTCACTCTCAGTCCTGTGGTGAGGGCATCATGTCAATGTTTTCTTGCTACAGACCAAATTTTCCTGGCTAATCCAAGCTGTCTGGTTAAAAATGTTTATTATACAGGTCTCTATATAAATAAAAAAAAAAAATCTGGTATTTTTGATAAAGCCTAGTTAATCCTTTCTCTTTCAAAATTCTGCACTTGGAATGAAAGATTTGGATTGGAAAAAACACCAGAGAAAAAGAAGGAGAAATAACTTTTTTTTCCTAAGGAAAACATGCTATCTGGTTCAGGGAGCAGCTGAAAAAAGTCAGTGGAAGAGGAGCCTTATCATAATTGGTCTCCTTACAGAAGACACTTGCTTTGCTGAAAAAACTGTTATCCTCATAACAATAAGAAACTTGTAATAGAATTCCCAGGATCTGAGGCATGTGGTTATCAGAGGGAGAAAGTAGCTTTGCCTATCTTTGAAGCAAATTCAATCCCACGAAGTATTTTTGAGTCTGACAACACCTGATACCCAGTTTACATGTGGAGAATAATACATTTGAATTATCATAAAAGTGATAAAATGTTCCTCAGATCCAGACGAAGCCTGTCACTTTGGTGGGCACAGCTCTGGATTTCTCTGGAACACAGCTCATCCTAAAGCTGGATATTTATTGGTGTTGTGGAGGGACTTAGTGGAGAACTCACCCAGAAACATTGTGGATGACTAAAAAACATTCCTGTCTTTAATGCTAAAGGGTTTAGAAGCCTCAGATTAAGGACAGATACTCCTCAGATGCCAAATGGGCTCATTGAGGCAGGAGGCCAGACAAAATTCTGTTTATAACCTTTTAACAGCAATGTATATTTGCCCTATAAATTAAGATCCAAATTTTCAGGCAGAAGCAATTCTGCTCCTGGCCTTGAAGGAAGGANGTATGAAGAGAATGGGTGACAGGTCCAGGAACATCTCCCAGGACCTGCTAAAACCAAAATTTGCTATAGGTTAGAAAAGTTCTTTCCATCCTGAGGAAGGAAGGAAGGAAGGAAGGAAGGAAGGAAGGAAGGAAGGAAGGAAGGAAGGAAGGAAGGAAGGAAGGAAGGAAGGAAGTGCAGGTAGTCAGAGAATCAGGAGTGCAGCAGAGCTTTTGACCCATCCCCGTGTAGGAGCTGCTGCTTCTTTACTCCTCCTTCCTCCACCTCTTCTCTCTCCACAAACCATTCCAAGAGGTTTTCACCATGGCTGAGTATGAAGAGAATGGGTGACAGGTCCAGGAACATCTCCCAGGACTTACTAAAACCAAAATTTGCTATAGGTTAGAAAAGTTCTTTCCATCCTGAGCCAGTGGAGGTCTGTAAGCCAAGAGCTGAAAGCTATGCTGGGCACTTAAGCACTCCAAAAAAGGGATTTTGTGTCACTTGTGTGTCACTTGCTTGGGGGAAGCTTATCTGGAGAAGGCACAATTAGTCCTCTGCAGCTAAGGACACCAGTCTATCTTTCTCTATCTAGGAAAATGCACAACCTGTTAGAAGTGATGAATAAAAATGATTTCTCACAGCTTTTGAAACTCTGCTTGTCCTGAGTGATGGCAGAAAGGGGTGGTTAGTGTGGTTTTGGGGCTTGCTAGAGAAACAAGGACCTGGATGCACTCTGTAAAAACCAAATGAGTATTTTGTGTGCCTTGTTGTTATCCTCTGCTTATTTGATGTCTCCTCATGTTGTGCTGCCTCCAATATTCTGATGGGGTGGAGGGAGAGGGGTCTTTAATGGGTGCTAGTTTATACCTGCTTGGTGTCATCAACTCACTGGGAGGGGAAGTGGCCTCTTTCCAAAGGTGTGGGATGGCAGATCCTCTCCCAGCTGCAGGCTGGGACTCAGGCAGCTTTTATTCACTGCTGAACACGGAGTGACAGCTTAGGCAGCCCATCATAACAAGAGTGAAGATATCACAGAACAGGACAAGAGGAAGAGAACTGGTTGTTTTTCAGTGAATCAGTCAGTTCCCCCCTTGGGATGTGCTGCTCCCTGCACCCCTTCTGGCCAGGAGGCTGCTCCCTCCCTCCAGCGCCACGAGTGACCACGAAAAACAAGTTGGGAGCAGTGATATACAATTAAAAATTGAAAATTTTACAGGAGTTCAGTGCTCCTGTTTCCCTTCTGCTGCCCCCATGCATCACTGCAGAGGCTCTGAACAGATGAGCCCACTCTTACAACGTTGTCAGGGCCCTGCTAGTTTTCTAGTTCATATCCTTGTTCATGCTGTTTGCTAAGTACTTGTTCACTGTGACAGCTTTCAGCAAAACAGAACACACTGAATGCTCCTTTCCAAACAGCTCTGTCCTGCTGGGCTTCCAGTGAAACAAGCCCTTCAGACTCCATCATGTGAACTTTTCATAAGGAACAATCTCCTTTAGACAATTCCTTTCAGAGATACTATCCGTGAAACTGGGACTTGGGGATGAGGTGACATCACAGCCTTCTTCCTCTGGCCAGGGTCATGGCCACCAAAGTTGTGTTTGTTAGGGGCCCTCCACATGGCATGGTGCATGATTTCCTTAATTACCTGATGTTTCCCCATTAAAAAAAAAAATCTGCAACCACTTGAGGGTGTATTTAATATGTTTTCTGTTGGAAGAAAAGCAAAGGCTTTTGTGCAGGCAGTCAGATCCTGGCTTGTGAAAATCAGAACTGATTAATGAAAACATAACTAGCCTGCAGTTAAATCTTAAAGGCACATGTGCCAGAGCTGGTGGACCAAGACAGGCAGATCTTTGCTATTTTCCTGGTTGGTGCCTGTTCATTCTCTGTTCACCTGTGCCCTTGGTAATTGCAGCCAAAAGTAGAAAAAAGCAGGTTTGATGAGCAAGGCAAGCTGTGCATGTCCTTACCATGGATTAGCACATAAATGGGGCAGAAAAGGCTGGGTTAGAGTCTGGGAGTGGGCAAAACCTTCTGTGCACTTCAGCACAAAGAACTTGGCCCCTTGGGTCTCCTCCTGCCTCACTGCTGAGGGGAGACCTTAAAAAAGTTCCACCACTTTTCCAGGAGTTGGAATTGGAATTGCTGATCCATGAAAGATGTCCCAACCCAAATATCACCAAATATCCACCACCCCAAATATCTGCCATGCATTGGCAGGGGAGGAAAAGTAATGTGGTAGAGCCAGCAGAGAAGCTTGAACATGGAGGAAACTGAGAGAAAAGTTTCAGATTTAGGATTGGATGCAGAAAATGGTCCTTTGGGTAGTGGTGTGTCCCATTGATATAGGAATGGAGATTTAAGTGCCTTTGTGCTTTTAACTATTCCTGGTTTGTTTAGTTAAATATGAAAAAAGATGTCTCATGAGCAGCTTGATATTTTATTCTGGTATTTCTCTTTTATACTGTATTAAAGAATTGTTCTTCTGCACTGCATTACAAAGAGAAGAAAACCCCAAAGTGCATAAGAAGGCATCACCCTTAAATTACTTAAAATGCTAATTGGAAAACAAATCTAAGAAAAATGTTCTTCAACCCAAGTGGTGTTTGGTCCTTCATGAGAATGTGTTAATAGTGTGTCAGCTGCCTAGTGGTGACATTTGTAGCTGAAAGCTCCCTGCTTATCCAACTTCCATGATGAAATGCAAGAGAATTATGAGCTCCAGAATGTGTCTTTCCCTTAACACCATTGTATAAGATGTTGGTTTTTAACTCAGATGGAGTTTTTTCCCCTCTGTGCTTCTTTAAATGTTATATTCTGAACAAGGTTTGATGTATGTGGCTGAGTCAATCTATTGGCCAAATTTACAGGGCATGTGATTTATATAAAAATTTTGTCTATAACATATGTACTCTTTAAGATACTTTCTGTACCATCATTGGATGAAATTAATTATATAGGCTGGAAAATTTACTTTGTTATGTCCAGAAGTAGCAATTTAGTTTTTCTGACTTCCTTTAAATTTTCATTCATTTTCAGTCAGACCAGGGAATTCCATCACTCCTTTTTTTTTTGTCTGGCCAATAATTCAGGACTAAGAATGTGCAACACCAAAGCAGTAGGTCTCTCCTTTTATTCCACATGTTTCTAATGAGAAATATTAATTGATAACTGCAAAAAGTTATGCATTGTGCCTGCAGGGTTCTAGATGAAGTCAGTAAAACTGGGGCAAGCTTGGGGTATGAGTTATTCATAATCCTGTGGAGATTTGTGCACATAGAGTTGGAAGTCATTCTTCTTCCCAACTGCATCCCACCTTAATGAGAAACCACTTCCATGTGCAATTTCACAGGTATTTCTGTGCCCAAAAAAAGAAGGAAAGTTTGAGGACAAATTTTAAAGATACTGAACAGAAAATAGATCTGCTAGATTTTGGCTGCAGCATTTACAAATGCTCAGTACTTGTGATTCCCTCACTGATGTGGAAAAGAGAAACCATCCTCAAACTCAAGTGTTTATGTGTTTCTTTTCCTTTTCACAGCTCAGTGATGTGCAATTCCCACTGAGGGCACTGGGGTTTTTTTACCACCATAATGGAAGATATTTTAGCAACAATTAGTGGCTAATAATTAATCTTGCTAAAAAAAAAAAAAAAACAGCAGAAAGAAAAGGGCTCTGAAAGAATCTCAGAATATTTACAAATCAATTTGCCTTAATGTCTGTCCTAAATGTGAACATAATGAAATCATACTTGGCATTAATAATATTGCTTTGGAGTGGTTTGCCTTTAAATATTCATTGAAAATATTCATTGAAAATATTCATTGAAAACCTTCATTGTCTCCTAAGCTGTCCAGTGCACACTCAGCAGGGACAGGCAGTGGTAACCAACCAATTTCAGGGTCAGCCAGGTGTGGGAGCTGCTCACAGAGCTTGGGGCTGTGTAACCTGTGCCTGTGCTGTACAGGACCTCATAAATAACATTTTGCTTCTGTTTTGTGTCCTTAGAACACACGGAGGGAAGGAGAGCAGGGAGAGAAATGTCTGCATGTGAGAGAGCACGGAGCTATCTGCAATCATGTATTGCATTTATTTTGTGCTGTGCAGAGAGGAGCAACTCCTGTGCTGGAGAATTTCCCTTCCAAAGAGCCCGTCCCAGGTTTCAAGTGCAGGCTGGAATAAACACAAACAGACGTGGCATTCATTCAGCTGGGGGCTTCTCCCATTCACCCTCCACATTCTCTCAGCCCTCTCTAAACTGAGGAAAGCACGTTTCCAAGTGGGGGGATGAGGGGATTGAGCTTTTTCTAAGCAACCCTTGCTTTTTCACGATTCATTAAACCCTTTCTCCCCCGCGTGTAATTGGACCCCTCTCATTTACATGCATGAGGGATGCATAACTCTGCCAGAGATGCTGTGGTCAGGGGAGGGGGAAAAAAAATAAAATAGAAAAAAAAGAGAGGAGCTGGCCTTTGGGCCAGGGTAAGGGAGACACGGGCAAAATTGGCGAGGGAGAAGCTCTGGAAGGAGCCGGGGTTGTGCCAGGGGGAAGGGAAGGGAAGTTTTGGGAATGGAAGTTTTGGGAAGTTTTGGGAAGGGAAGTTTGAGGAAGGGAAGTTTAGGGAAGGGAAGGGAAGTTTTGGGAAGGGAAGTTTTGGGAAGGGAAGTTTAGGGAAGGGAAATTTAGGAAAGGGAAGTTTTGGGAAGTTTTGGGAAAGGAAGGGAAGTTTTGGGAATGGAAGTTTAGGGAAGGGAAGTTTTGGGAATGGAAGTTTTGGGAAATTTTGGGAAGGGAAGTTTGAGGAAGGGAAGTTTAGGGAAAGGAAAGGAAGTTTTGGGAAGGGAAGGATGCTGTGTGAGCTCTGTGCTGCCTCGCCTGACCCCAGTGCTGACCCTGGCTTCAAACCCACCCCAGCAGTGACCTGGGCTACCCAGAAAAGACAGCAAACAGCCTGTGAGAGTCAGCACAGGGGCACCCGGTTGGTTAATTAATTAATGAATTAATTAGTTCATTTTTTTGGCTCACACCCCACCTGCCAAAGCTGCACCAGCAGTTTTGGGATGCTGGAAGGAAGGAGTTCCCTGTTCCTCCCTTCCTTTACTCTGTTGAATATAACCCTTCACCCCCTATGGATGTTTTTTCTTGCAAGACAAGCAAAAAGATGTGTTGCTCATCTTTGCCCAGCTCTTAAAGTTGCTGTGGCAATGCTGAGCTGTGTTAAAAAAAAGCTCTAACATCATGTCTCCCACTGGCAACTCCTGATTTATCAGTAAGGTGGAGGTATAATCAAGCTTGTTACGATCTAGGTACTGAATAGCTTATTTTTAAGCTGTGTTTTTGGCTATATAATGCATGGGACAGACTGCCTGGATATGTCAGATAAAAAATGAGGGTCTGGTATCTGCCCTGCAGGAGAAGGACCATTCCCTCCCCAGGAATACCTGCTATTCCTGCCAGCCCTGCCTCAGGGGAACAAGCAGGAATGATGCTTTTCCTGGTAAAAAAGGACACAAGAAGCTGCCTGGTGTTGTGGGCAAAGTATAAATATCTCCACATTCCAGAGGCATTTGTGGGAAGGGACTCTGCATGGCATGGAGCCTTGGTAATTCACTTCTAGAGACAGCAGTTGGCTTTACATGTCTTAAGAGATGCTGCTTTATGGTGGTAATAATTTGGTAATTTTTAAACCCTCAACAGAAAACAAGGACTGTGATATGACCCCATGGTGTAGCACTTAGAGCTGTGTCTTTTGTTAAGATTTTTTTTTTTGTTTTTATTTTTCTAATGATTTTTTTTTATAAATCAGTTGAGTACTTTTGATGGAAGAAAATATTGAATCACTCTGAGGGCTAATACTTGTTTGTGTGTTGTCTATGGGAAAAAGTTTTTAAGGAATGAAGTAAAAAGAGTACATAGATGTATTAATGAGCGTTTCTTCTAAGCTCTTACTTTATATGCTCAAGCCCATCTTTTAGCTTAACTTCTATTTAAAAAGTTGAAAGAAACGAGGAAATCCCTGCAGAGAACAGCCAGCCACACTTCTGAATTTCAATGTGTCCTTCTAGACGAGCGCCTTTTTATTTTAAATGGTGAAGTTGTTGCTTTAATCAGGAGACAATCCTTATATATGAGTTGTACTGGCTTATAATTGTAAGAGCTAAATGATACACAAAACTGGATACACATCTTTGCAGGCCGATAAATGGGGAGGACTGAAAGCAAAAGTAAACACTAACCTTGCAAAATAAAAGAAGTTAAAAGATACGTGTTAAGGACCTTTTCCTTTTTTTTTTCTTTTTTGGGTTGGGGGGGATAGAGAATAAAACAAGATTTAGTAGCTTTCCACTTAATTTAAATGAAAAGAATCGCTACCTTACATATTGCACTGATAATGTGGGGGAGAGCGAAAACAAAACCGCCTTTGTGGCACTGACACCTCCTTCAGTTGTTGTGAAGAAACTTTTCCCCCGGTATCTGCTAACCAATTCTAATTAATGCTGCACATTCCTCCACTGAAATCATTTAATGCATAACAAGGGGGTGGAAAAAAAAAAAAAAAAAGAGAGAGGGAGGGAGAGGGAAGAGATTCTCAATGCTGATGATTGCCCTGTTCGAATTATGGGAGTGAAAGCCCGGGCCCCCCTAACCTACTGTCTATAAAGCAGAGCTTTGAAAGAGAGCTGCTCCCTACAAAAGCTGTCAATCTCTGCTGCCCCCAAAGCCTGGGTTCACATGGATTCCAGTGACAGCCCTCCTCCCCCACACACAATACATCAATCTGTCTCTCCCCCGAGCACCCACAGCCCTTTGTCCGGCCCGCAGGTGCCTCACACAGCACCCATGGCCTGCCCTGGGAACGGCCCCACAAAGGGGCTGCCTGGGCACATGGGCTGGGGGTGCTGGGGCTTGGCTTTTTTGGGGGTGGCTCTGCTGCAGGTTGGTGTTCTCCATCCCCCTTGGCTAACCTGGTGGCTCAGTGTTTGGGTTCTGGTGGCTGGAAAAGTGGATGTTGGGATGGATGGGGCATTTCTGGGGGTCAGGGGGTACAGAGACAGCAGCTGCTCTTGCCCAGGGAGCTGGGAGGGAGATCCAGCTCTCTTCCCAACACCTTAATGGGCAAACAAGCCTTGGGGACCTGTCTCGTTGCTGTTGGGGTGGACATAATATACACTACATTTCAGAAGGCTAATATTATCACTGTTGTTTATCATCCTTTTTTACTCTCTACAAATTTTACACTTTATTCATTAATTACAATAGATCAATATAACGTTCATTGGTGCAAAACCATCTCCACCACTGTTTTTCACAAAACTTTTCTAAAAATACTTTTCCCAGCTGCAGGTTTCTTCTTGCTTGTCTTCTTCTCCTTCTTCTTTCTCCTGTCTCCATACCAATGGCCTTGGTAAGATTCCTTTCAGAAGTAAACCTTATCAATTAATTCTCTCTGGCTCACAGAGCAGCTGCAAGCCCCTTCCACACAGTCTGTTCTGAATTACCTGTGTCTGTCTGGCACAGAGGCAAGTGGGCACCCAGCTGTCCCATCCTGGTGACCTCACTTGGTGTTGGGACAGTGCAGGGCTGGCTCAGAATAGCATCCCAGGTTTTCTGCAGACCTTGAATAAACTGCTTTGTCACTTGGTGTCTCAGCTGGCCTCCATGAGAAATGGAGTGAAGGTTTTTCTCTTCTTCTCTCGTTGATAGGAACTATCAGTTTTGGGAGACAGGGATGTGTCTGTGTGATTGTACAGGAGGAAATTCCTGCCTTAAATCAGTGGCAACAGCAATGTGGGTGGCACAGAAGGGCTGCTGAGGCACAGTGATAAAGGTGACACTGGTTCTGCTGCTGTCCATGCCTGAACTGTGAATGTGCCATGTTCTGCCTCACCCTGTCCCCCTTTAGATGTGCAGGATTGGATCAGGTTTGGTGAATCAGGTTTGGAGAATCCAGAGGACAGCCAGGGAGCCTGGTGTGACAGGGAACTGCACCAGGAGGCTGCACATGGAGAGGAGGGAGCTCATCCCTCACCTGATGCTACAAGAGGTGTGTAAATGGCTGCTACTGCTGGCTTTTCCCAACTCTTTAGAGCACAGGACTTCTAATCTCCTCCACTGCAAATACACTGTCTTCTCAAGAAGAATTGTAACTCTAAATTTGCTTAATATCCTTTTACTGAAGTTAAAATTTGCATGAAATAATCTGCTTTCAATTCCCCTTTACATATATCAAAAATAAGCAAGCAAACAAAACATAACACCACGAGCTTGACTTCTTAAAGCTCCTTCCCAGATTATTTAGCTCTAGGGTGTCCCAGGGAGCCTTTCCCTTTCTCTGTGCTCCAGGGCTGCAGGTTTGGCTGGGTGCTGGGGGCATCCCAGAGCTCCCTGAGCTGGGTGCAGGCTAATTGCTCAAATATTTCCTTTGCACTTGGTGAGGTTCTGCTTCAGCGGCTGCAAATTAAAGTGACACTGCAATTCAAGCCAGCACAATGAAATGATGCTCCTGCTGCTTTGATGTTGGTCCTTAGATAGATAACACCTTAAAAATAAGAAAAAAGAGGAACTGCTGACTAATTTGGCACTAAGCATCAGCCAGAGATCAAAAATGGCCACGTGCAGAGCCTGCTGGTGGGAGTGGTGATAACATCTGTGGGTGAAGACAGGTAAAAATCATCTGGTTCACCTGCAGCAGTTGAGAGTGTTCCACTTTGCTGGCTGGACAGCTGCATTTAAACTCTCATTTCATTTGGGTGTTTATAAACACCAGCCAGAGCTGGGACAGAGAGAAACAGCAGAGCAGCACAGTCCAGGTGAGCTTATGGACAAAACTGTTTGATTTGAGCTTATTTAAGGAAAATATCCCACATGTAGGATGCTCAGTGGCAGTGAAGCAAGGAGCTGAGTGTCTGGACAGAAATGGTTTCATGGCCATTGACATTTTCTCTGTTTGCCCTGACAGAGCAGCTTCAGGCAGATTTTGAGCCTCCTGCCAAAATACATGGCAAAAGTAAATTCATTTCAGCAATTTCTTACAGCATGAGAACAAATGATCTCATTGTTTGATATTTCTGGTTTCCTTGATTCTCCTTCAAGACTAGATGAGTGTATTCTTCAGTGAATCAGAACATAGAAAAGCTTACTTGATCCAAGTTCAGCTTTATTTACAACAGGTTCCTACTGCTGTCAGTAGTAACTTTGTTCTGGCTTTAGGTGTAGGACTGAATCTTGTGTTGGAGGCTTTCAGCAATTCTGATCCTCACTTCTTGAATGTTGCTGTCAAGTTGCAGCTTCTGTTTCCTTTCCAGGACTGGGTTGGCTCCAAAACCCCTCAAAGATTCAGTGTTTAACACAGTTCACTAAAGACAGGTTGTTCAGCCTGTGCTGGCACAGGGCAACAGTGCAAAACAAAAATTAGCTGGGCAGCATCATACTTTGCCTTTCTTCTGGGCCCCAGCTTTTAAATTGCTGCGATGCCCTGGGATGACTTCATGATGCTGAATTGTATCCCATTCATCTGTTTAGCCCAGAAATAAGTTTTGTGCCTTTAAAACTAGATCTGAGAGTCAAGGGGAGGAGAAGGAAAAGCAGTGGATTCTTTTTGTGGCTGTATTCAAAAATACAGAGGTGAGTGCTTCAGTTTCCTCTCAGTGCATTGTCTGCAGCACAGACAGCAGGAGAGAGCTCTCCTTTGCTTTTAGTTAGTTTTTGTCAGCTAGCTGAGGCAGAAAAGTTCCCTGGACTGTGGCTTTTTCTTTTCCTGAGCTGTTCAGCCCTGCTGTGGAGTGAACACCCAGAAAAGCACCAGGAGCCCACAGCTGAGAGCTGCATTCCAGCACCAGAGGGACTGAGACTCTCAGGGAGCAGAGAAACCCACAAAAAGGACTCTGCTCTGAATTTGCCATCTCTTCAGAACAACAAGAGGTTCCATTGTTTAATATGATTCATTTTGTCATCATTTTGTGAGTACTTTGCTTGTTAAACAAGGAGTTTTCCCCACTTTTCTCAGAGGAGGTTTATCTCCTGAACAGGTGGGGGAGGATTTTGCCCTTTAGGGAATCATTCATTTGGAATTTCCTTTCCAGATTTGTCCCAATCCAGGACATGTGGCCACCAGTGACATGGAAATGTTTCCCTGAAGGCACCAGTCCACCAAGGGCTTTTGAGATACTCTTGCCTCGAGCAGGCAAAAAGCTCCTTGATGTTCCTGGCCATTTTGTTGTGATTATCTGGCAGTCCTGGCTGCACAGTGCTCTGAATCAAGCTTTATTCTCCCAAACTCAAACACCTGAGAAGAACTTTAAATCTGCAGGTACAGGAATAAAGTAGTGTAAACACAACACCTCTCTTTAGTGGTAGCTGCTATCACTCAACACTAAATAAAAACCACAAGGCTGGATCTTCAAAAAACCAATCTTCTTATTCCTTAAATAAGCAACCTCTTGCTTAACACAGGTTAAAAATAAAGGCACAGCCTGGACACCAAGATGAGCTCAGTAAGATCTGATGCACGATTTGCAGCCAGGGAAGTGGAGCTGAGCTGTAGAGGTGATTCATTACCCCTGCATTCAGCCCCAGCACAGTGCTGCAGACAGTTATTCTGGGCCTTAATTGCTTCTGTTAACATCATATTCTAGAGCTCATTAGTGATAAACAATGTGTATTAATATCATTCAGACAAGAACTAAAGATTAAGGTGGAAATCCATTTGCTGTGATGGCCATTAGTCAATTCAGAGCTGTTGAATGATGCTTGAGAATCTAATATGAATTGGGAGAGTCAATATTTCATCAGGCAGATCCTCTCATCCTCCCCTGAAAAGTTCTTTGTCTAAAAAAAAAGTTACTTAATGAAAAGTGCATGCTTGAAAAAGACACACACAAAGTACTGGTCTCCAGCAGTTTCAGTCCTAAAGGGTGGATAAGGCCTGGTTTGGGTCTGATGGAAGCATGGCACAATGATTCACCCAGGGCAAATCTTCCCCAGTGCTGCCAAATTAATTATTCTCAAATGTAGAGACTTCTCACCTTCAGTTCCATTTTCTGGCCCAGGCAAGTCACTTTTTAAAGGGATTTCTCCAGATGTGAAGGACTGAGGGATAATTTATCTCTAAGTTCGCTCTTAATTAATATTGGGGAGACCCTATAAATGGCTCAGCACCAGGGGGATGAACAACAACAGCACCAGTGGCACAAAAAATCTCTTCACACTCAGAAGTGTTGCCTGCTCCCTTCTCACACACCATTTCTTCTCCCTTTCTTCCTCAGTGCCAGAAAAAGTCCATTTCTCTTCAGAACTTTGCTTTGTTTTTTTTTTCTTTATGATGTAGAAGACCCACAGTGATGGAACCTGTGTGATCTGAGGAGCAAACCTGGTGTGGGTGATGCAAAGGCAAAGAAGCAGCTTCAGTAGAATTTTGTAGTAAGATCTGGAGTATCTTTAGAGAGTTCAAAGAAAAACAAAATCTTTAAGATTAAATTTAAGAAACTACCTTTTTTTTTTAGTTTATTTAAAAAAATAGTAGAGAGGTAGCACGACTGTTGAGTTGTTTATAAATCAGGAGGTCTGGAAAGGAGTTTATAAACACACAAATCCCAGGTACAAGCAGGAATTTCTTACCTTTAGTGAAGGTGTGATTTCTTAATAACAAGAGGATTGTACACTGAAAGGTCTTGCTTGGGTGGGTTCATAAAGTATCCTTGTTTGGAATATGTCTCCAAGATAAAATTTGCTCAACTCTAGGAAAAATGTAACCTGTTTATGCAGGAGGTCAGACTGGATGACCCTAATGCTGCCCATCTTAATCCTCAGAACCCAAACTTCTGTGAAAACTGGGAAAGTGCTAAAAAATCAGCTGGATTTGAATGAAACAACCTGAGATTTCTCTCAGTAAGTGTCATGTGTGAATTGCCTGCCCCTCACCAAAAGAACACAAATTTCTGCTACTATTTTTTTTTTTGCTTGTTTGTTCGTTATCTGGGAAATGATTCAACTAAAAAAAGTATTCCACCCCACACCTAAGAAAGTCAGCTAAAGGCTTCTGCTCCCAGAGATCACCTTTTCCCCGTGCTGAATGTCTGCAGAGGTGTTTGGGGTGATAATTGCTAATGTCAGCACAATGATCTCATGTTTAGCCTCGGTTTTTATTTATTCCCCAGAGCAATCATTATTTTCCCTTTTCAGCAGCATTAAGAGGGCATTTCAGTTTACAGGAGGCTGCACAGCTGAGTGAGTGGCTGCCTTTGCCAAACCTCCGGGCTTTTCAGAGCACAAATGCCTCGAGCTGCCCTTCTCGCTTGGCTCAGCGAGAGGCTCTAGGTGTCCAATGCCCAGGGCTAATCCTGCCTTTATTCCTCCCAGCTGCGAGCTGGATGGGCTTTGTGGCTCCCGCGGGAACAGCCGAGCTGTGCCCCGGCGGGGGAGGCGCTTCTGCCCAAAATCGGGTCCTGGGGACACCCAGGGAGGGCTCCCTGCGAGCTGCGGACACGGAGTGCCACCTGCGGACA
>WBND01000240.1:443685-454064 GCA_013398595.1 Tychaedon coryphoeus | reverse complement strand
TGGAGTTTAGGGTTATAAACTAAAGAATTTCAGGTTACAAACACATGAGAAATAGAAAAGCTAAAATCCTAAGGCATCACTGTGTCCCCAAAATGCCCACACTCTAATGGGAAACCAAGCAGACATTTCCTTACCTCCCACCCCAGCTGACCTCAGTAACTGCTTCTGAATTCCTGCCTCTCTCATGGCCAAGAGGAGCCCTTGCCCTGCAACAGCTCATCTGGTGCCTGGTGCTGCAGCATTAGGCTTTGTGACATGGATTTTGAGAGCAGCCCAAGGTTATCAGCTGTAAAAGCAGCTAATATGGCACTGGAGGTTTATCCAAGCATTGCTCCCAGCTCATCAATAGGAAGGAGACCCAGATCAAACAGCACAACCTTAGAGAGGATGATAAAAATAGGAGAGCAAACCTGCTCTTTCCAAAATGCACAGCTGCCTCAGGGCATGCTCAGCTGTCCCCAAAATCACTCCACAGAGGGGTGTGTGCTCCAAAATCCAACACAGAATGGTGTGTGCCTCTCCCCTGCCTCCTGAGCACTTACCAGCAGTGGTTTTTATCAGAGAAAACACCCTGGACCAAAGAAAACCCTTCCAGATGCTCCCAGGCTCCTTCTGGGGACCAATGTTCCAAAAGAAAATGTCCCTGAGCCTCAGCAGCATTGGTAAGGGAGCCAGGCAGGGGAGCAGAGAGCAACAAAAAGCAGCAGGGTGTTTCTCAGGGCTCTGCAATTCCTGACAATTCCCTTCCTTCCAGAGGATGCAGATTCAGGTGGAGCAGAGAGCCAAAGCTCAGTTTTGCTCTGGACTTAGCAAGCTCAGTGCCAAAAATAAAGCCAGGTCTGAAAACCTCAACAAACCATTCCCACATGGGAATGAGAGAACAATTAATGGGTATAAAACTTCACATTGTTTTTCAGCATCTGGGAATTTGGAATGCTGTTTTTTCTCTTTTCACTTTTTTTTTTTTTTTAAGCTGCCTAGTATGTCAGGGGGGAAAAAAAAGTAGAAAAGAAAAAGAGAATCAGCCTTTGCATGTGATTCATGTCTAAAAACACCCACGCAGCTCGTTGCACTGACCTCAAAAGACAGAAATGCTGCAGCAAGACATTTCCAGAGAGAGAATCCATGGGCACTAAAGCACGGCGAACAAAGAGCTCACGAATTATCAGCTCCTCAGAGCTAATCTGCCAGGCAAATAGTAATACAATCACTGCTGATCCCCAAGTCTCATTGTTTCCAAGTTATCCTGAATTTTTTGAAGGATGGGAACTTGTCACTGCCTTCAGCAGATCTGAGCCGGGAGAGAGAAAAAAAAAAAAAGAGAAAAACCGAATAAACCAAGGAAACACTTTTTTTTTTTTTTTTTCCTTACTGTGCAAGCAAACAGCAACTGGGCATGGCCAGAATGGCAGAAATGCTTCTGGGTGCTGCTTTCATCTGGCTGCTCTCCAAACGTGGCATGGCCAGGGCTGCCTGCTGTGCTGTCCCAGCCTGTCACACATCAATCTGCTCCAGATTCACTGAGAAGGGAAGGTCTGCAGGGGCTGTCACTGCCCTGTGCCCGTGCTCTGGCTGCCAGCACACTGAAACCTCTTTTTGGAGAGATTTCTCAGCCAGGAGGTTGCTGATGCCCTGGGAGTGAAGAGGATCTTTATCAAGGCATGACCCAAGGCCAGGCACTGGCTCATCCCTGTGACCAATCCAAGCGAAATAAAATCCATCCTTTCCTCATCCCGAGTGAAACAGTGAAGTTTCACAGTAGAGGAACTTTGCAGATATCTCCAGATGAATCTTCATGAATAATTACAAACTCATCTGCTGTGGCTTAGAGGGCTCTCAGATCCCAGAACTTGGTTTCCAACCTCTTCTCCTGCTGCTTCATGTGTTCTCCAGCCAGTTTCTGACTTCTCCATGAATTTTGGGACTCCTGGCAAAGCCAACCTCTCCATGGAGATGGAATCACTGGGGGGTTTGCACAGACACCCTCGTTTGCTCAGTGCACATCCAAGTCTGGAATTGTAGCCCTCAGTGCTTCCTCAGAAACAAGGAGTGGGCTGCAGCCCCCTGTGGTGTGAGCACCTCTGTCCAGAGACAATGAAAGAGCTGGAATGCATTTTCCAGGTGAAATCCACAGCAAGAACACCCAAACATCAGCCATGGATTCAGCCCTTTGAAGATGGGGAAGCCTCTGCAGCCTCAGGCCACCAGAGTCACAAGATATTTATAACTAAAAAGAGAAATCCCTCCTATGACAGTCTGAGCACTGAGCCTTCCAGTCCAGATCCCTCTGAAAAATTCCCTTATTTGAGTTATTTTAGAATGAGATGACCTGGACATCAGAATAACGAGCTCTTACAATTCATTAAAGCCTTACCTGCATCCAGGACAGTTTTTCACATTGTTAAACATTGTTCTGGGAAATTCATGAGCTAAAGATGATTGTGCTTCAAAAATGATGTATGCCTGAGGGTAGAACATCTTGTGAAAACACAGAACAATCTCAACATGCAAACCTGGCATTTTATCCTAAAAGATGAACGAAAACCAGTTACTAATGCTCTAACATACAGTTTAAGAATTTTATAAGAATTTGCCTTTCATTTTCCAAAGAGAAATAGTTTCTACAGTGAAAAAAAAAAGCTTGTATAGAATTAAAAAAAATGTAAGAGGGCATAAAATTCTGAGTTGGAGAGATCATAAGTCACATGCCTGCCCATCAGTTCCTGTGTCAGTTCCAACAGAAGCTGAAAGCAAAGGCAAGGAAGGCAAAGAGCAAGACAAAACTGAGATACTGATTGTCTCTAACACCTCAAAACCCTTTCAGCTGCTGGGACTCTGAGCAGATGCAATCTCTCTGTCTCTAGCAGCACTTTAGGGGTGTCTTTCACAGACTGGCCATTTCCCCCTGGATCCCATATTAACCTTTTCTACCCATGATTTCCCTTTGCAGGGAGATCTCCAGTTCAGCCACAGGCTGAGTGAACAACCACAGCCTTCTCCTTGCCTCCAAGCTGCTCCTATCAAT
The DNA here is from genome assembly GCA_013398595.1 of Tychaedon coryphoeus. Lineage (NCBI taxonomy): Eukaryota > Metazoa > Chordata > Aves > Passeriformes > Muscicapidae > Tychaedon > Tychaedon coryphoeus. The sequence continues at coordinate 451,039 of WBND01000240.1, read as the reverse complement.
TTTATTGGCTGGCTCCAAGATGTTTGTGGTGGGAAAGAGATCAGCAGTGAGTGCCCAGCCCCTGCCTCCACTCTGCTCACATTCTGTGTACAAGATGTGGGCAGAGAGATGAGATTTTGGGGATGCTGAATGGTGCAGCAGAATTCACTACAATAATATAAAGCCTTTCAAGACACTCATAGGTTCCCTCCCAAGTTGTCACAAGGCAAAAAAAAAAAAAAAAATTCAAAGCCTTCATTGTCAACCTTTCTGCATGAATAAACAATTCAAAAATAGCAGAATTCCCTTTGATACAAAAAACCTGGCTTCTGCTAAGCGGTGCTGTTGAACAAGCAGCTTCTGTGGCACTTCTCCTCTATTGTTTCTTCCCAGAGACAAGCTCTGTGCTGTCCCCATTGCAGGTGATGCCTGTGAGGGGTGAGAGGGTGTGACAGGCACTTCAGAAGTTTCCTTTTCCACCTGTTCAGGGAAGCAGAGCTCTGAAGCTCTCACAGCCACCAAGTGATTTCTTGCCATTTCCTCTCTTTGTGCTTCGCTGCAGGTTTCCACCTCTGCTCTGCAGCACCCCAGGGAAAATACATACTACTTGTAAGCTGTCAAGGCAAGGTAGCTCACTGAGGGAAGTCATAATCAGGAGGCTAAAATTAGCTCTAGAGCAGGCTGCATCTTCACTGGGAAATACTGGGATGCTGCATACTGATTGAGGTGGAAAAAACAGGGAGAGCAGCCCTGGATGAAGTGGTTAGCAGAGAAATGACAGAAGCAGCATTTCCCTTCTCCCTCCTCTGCCCTGAAATATTGCTTCTTTTTTAATTTCTGTGCACTCTTGGTCTCTATCCATTCTAACCACAGCAGTGCAGAGGCTTTCCTCTCTCCGATGCTTTGCATTGTTTGTTTTTATTTGGATTTTTTTTTTCTTTTCCTCTCCTCATTTACCCCTTTCCCTTCTCTCCAAAGAGCTTTCTTGCATGGAAAATGGCAGCCACCTGCTCCTTTTGTGAAGCTGCTGCAAATGGGAGCAGCCACTTTACTGAGCACAACTGCCTTTGGGCAGGAGCAGGCCCAGCTGGGACTAAGATCTACAAGTGGACAATTAGCAGCCAAGTAGTGGACTGAAGCTGGTTATTTTTATTGCTGCCCTGAGGAGATAGGTCAGGCAAGGCAAAACATTAGGGTAACCAGCAAACTGTGAGCATCTGAAGCTCCTGCAAGCCCTGAAATGCCTCATTTCTGCTCAGCACTGGGCAGCAGGGAGATGTTTTTCTCATCATTGTTTTTGTAACATGCAAGCTGTTGAAAGAGGAGCTCGATGATCATTTTTTATGTCTCACTTTTAAAAGCCAATTCTGCATTTTTTTTTCTTTGCTCACCACATCGTGATCTGTCACTGCTGGCTGCCACTGGTCACTGGTTGTTGCATTTTGGCTATAGGAGAGGCAGAAAGGATAATTCAACATAGTTCTTCGTGTAATGGAGAGGCAGAAGAGAGCTTTATTTAAAGAAACACTACACTTCTATAGGGTAGTTTGTGCAAAACAGAATAGAAAAGACTCATTGGTCCAAGAAGGCAAAACCTCTTTGCAAACATGCTTTCTGCAAAACATCACATCTCCAGCAGGTGTTTAATCATTGTTATAATTTCTTGTCCTTGAGCAGCCTGAGAAACCCAAGGCTGCAAGGCTGCTTTTCCCTGGTTCCCAGCAGCATCCAACGACAACTGGTGGTGCCAGAGTGGCATTTTCCACTCTGGTGTGCATGAGGTGAGACCCTCTGTGCCAAACCCACATCTCCAGAACCAGCCCAGGGACACAGGACAGCCTCCAATGGACCCATTTGTCCAGTCCTGCTGCCAAAGGAACCAAAAAAAGGGGAGGCCACATGTGGAAGAAGCAGACACCCTGACAGGGCCTTAGAATGACTAATGCTAGAAATATTTTCACCCCCTTCTGTAGACTCTGCGTTATCCCTTTGTGAGTTAATTGCTCCTTTTCTCAATCCTTTGAGTGATTGGTCACTCTTACCTAAAACCTTTAAGTAGTTGGGTATCATTGCTCATTTTCTAAGGCACCCTAACCCTATAAAACCCCTTAAAAACCCTATATACTCGGTCTGCTGCCCAGACCCTCTGTAGAAATAAAGTTGTCTGTGAAACCTCTGTGCAGCTTTCTCAGTCTTCTCTTTTCTGGCTAAGAAGGTCCTGCAAGCGAAGCTGAAACCACAAAAGAGCTGACAGCCTAAGCTGTAGGCACTGCTTGCATCCAAGGACCTTGTGGCTGAAGTCTGCCTGAAGCACCAGGAAAAGCTGTTCCATACAGAACATTTTATCTGGGCTTCTTGTGGCAGCCTGGGGCAAAAACCCAGCCCTGGCAGCCACAGCCACAGTTTTGTGATGATTCTTTGTGCATCTCTACCACTGAGCAGCACTGCCCTGCAGGCCAGGATGTGGATCAGATGTGGAGATTAGGAAAAATTTCTCCGTGGGAAGGGTTGTAAAGCACTGGCACAGGCTGCCCAGAGAAATGGTGAGGTCACCATCCCTGGGGATGTTCAAAACCCATGGATGTGGCACTTGAGGACGTGGTGGTGGTGCTGGCTGCTGGCTGGACTTGCTGGGCTCAGAAGTCTTTTCCAACCATAATTCCGTGATGGAGAAGTTGCCTTAAGCTGTGGTGTGTGTGCCAGCACAAAACTGCAAAGCCTGCCAGGAATGACCTCCCTCATCACAGACTTTTGGCTGGACTTTGCTTCTTTCCAATTTTCAGGTGTGTTTTATGGCAGGAAAAGCAGAGACAGGACTGAAAGCTGCTTGTCTGAATGCTCCACGTGCTGTTACAGCTGCTTTTTGAGCCACAGTGACACCCCATGTGGTGCCAACCTGGCAGCTGAGCTCCCAGAATAGCTGCACAGGACTTTTTTAAAATCAGTTGTGATGTCAGAAAACTTCCTTTTTTAGCTTTTGCCTCATCTATCAGCTATAACTTGCTTGTGGTAGCTGAGCCATAAATAGAAGCAAGCAGTTAATGTAGGCTAAGGTTCACAAAATCATTTCAAGGAGTTAAAGATCATTAGGAGAGAGCCAAAATCTCCCACAGGGTATTTATTAACCTTATGGCAGGATGAGAGGCATGAAAATGGGATGAAAATGTGCAATGCTTTATTGTAATGCAGGAAAGCTTTTTCAACATATTTTGTATTTATCATCATGAAAGACTTAAGGCATCAAGCAGATAAAAGGCTTTGTTTGACCTAAAAAAGTCAAAGGTTGAGAAGGAGGGGGGACAGACAAAGGGACTTGTGCTCAACTTCCAGAGCTCAATTCATCTCTCCCTGCAGTGAAGGAATTATCTTCTACAAGTGGACTCTGAATGCAGCTCTGGGTGCAAATTTTAGGTGGAGACATCTGAACACACATCAGACAAGGAACCAGAGCCTGCCCATGTGTGGTTCCTGCAGCTCCCCAGCAGCTGAAAACTGGTGGGGACCCAGCAGGTGAATCCAGACTTCTCTCCCCACTCCTAACCCCCTCTGGGACCTTTTGAAGTTGTTCCAATTGGCAGAGCAATGATTGTGGCTCATGCCAGGCAGACCAAACCCCACCTCAGCTCTGACAGCTCTTCAGTCAAAGCACTGAGCATCTCTGCCACAGCCAGAGAATCAGAAACATCAGTCCAAACAGCAACACGAATGCAGCTAAAAATGCACTAGAGATGGGCATTGAAACCAGGAACATTTGCTGTTTGTTGTTCCTGGCTGTTTACCACGAAGCTGGAATGTGCAGTGGCACAACTCCTGTGTCACTCCTTCAGGGGCTCATGAGCACACCCAGGGATTTGATAAAACTTGGCTTTGTGTCAGATCTTGGGGAAGAGAAAGACCAAAACTTCAGGGGAGGAGTGAAACATGACAAAAGCTTCTCCCCTCCAAACCAACAGTGCAGCACCCTGTCTTTCATGTCTCCATTCATTTCCTCCTATTTCCCCAGTTCACAGAGGGCAGCTGTGCTCAAATAGGAAGAAAACATTAAATGGTGAGTTTTGGGAAGCAGGGAGACTTCTTCTTCAGGGAGCACAGCCTTATAAATCTCAAATAATGCAGGACAGAAGGCTTCTTCCATTTCCTTCGCTGAATTCCTCTCCTTGAACAGATGTGCCAGGACTCTGCCACCCCCCTGCTCCACTCCAGCCTCAGCCACACTTCATTCATCTCCTTCCTCCCCCTGAAACCCGAGTTATGCAATCCCAGATCATTCATTACACCCTGGCAACCCTGAGCCAAGTGGAGCATGACAGAAACACGGAAAAAATGGAGCCAAGGAGCAAACCTTGATGCAGCCCACGGGAAAACTCCTGCACGTGGCACACACATCCCTCAGCACGGAGCAACAGAGCTGTGCTGCAGCACAGGGAACAGCAAAGGTCACAGGCAGAAGGGGCTGGTAGCTAAAATAGGATTTTAATTTTCTTTTAAAAGCAGTTTGTCAACAGCTGAGATAATTTCCAGTTTATTTTTTTCTTTTCTGTTTGAGTTGGAATCTTTGCTTTTTTGTATCTCTGGTTAAGGACAGATTTACTATTCTGCCTTTGCATCTTTAGCAGCAAACTGCAGCTTTCACTATCTGATCATGTTCTATCCTCCTCATTTTTTTTATTCCTTCCTATTTTTTCACTCACTGGGGTTACCAAGGCATCACTGTCTCCTTTACCTGGGAGCCTTTTGTAAGAGCCCAGTCATGGACCAGCCACTCAGTTCCTTGCATCTACTTGTTATGAAGGTATTAACCATCAACAAAACCCTCAGATGAATTAAAATGCACTGCACCAATCAGCACTTTTTTGGTGGACAGCTGAGTCAGCCACAGCAGAAGTGTTCAGCCCCAGAATGTCCTTTGCATGAAAACCAGGACCCCCCAAATTGCATCTACAATCACAAGAAAAATAGCCCCAGTTTTTGATCCCAAACCATGAAAGAATGGGTTTATAATTATTTTAAGGATTCAGTCATAACCACTCTTTACTTTTAGGACTTGTTTTGTCTTTTAGGACAAGCAGCAGGCACACAACCCCTCTGCCTCCAATAATTTCTCCAACTGCAGTGGCATGCAGAACATTATGCAGAGTTCAGAAAAGTACAACTCTAGGATTATTTATCTCTGTGGTAGAAGTTCAGGTCTCTGCCTGGTGACTTTTATGTTGTTTCAGATAGGGATTCTTGGAAGATTTCAATTTCAGATTAAAGATTTATGAACTTCATGTTAGTGACAGCATAGCAAGCCTGCAGGTGATCTGTCCAAAGGCACCTTTGAGGACAGCACTATTTTAAATCAAAAGGGTTTCTTTTGAGGTTTAGCTAGTTTTAGGAAAACAGAGAAGACTTGCACCTTAGAGATGCTTAGATACCTACCCAGATTGGCAATCCAGTTAAAAACAAAGTTCAGTACAGTTAGTGATCTGTTACACCTCATTACTGGTTTTCCTAATTGCAGATTAAAACAGCACAGAGCCTTCAGTGGGGACAAAAAAGGAGCATTTCTGTGCCCTGTGCCACTGCCAGGATTTTGCTGCCTTAAAGCCACACTTTGCAGGAGAGTGAAACACTGAGGGAGATGTGGGCTGTAAAACAAGTGTATTTCCACATGGAGATTCAGGGCTGCATTTGTGGGAAGGCACCATTTAATTTGAAATATAATCCCAACTGAAAGACAAAACTGGTGGGGGCAAAACGTTAAAGGGAGAGCAAGGGCTGTGAGATTACATCATGCAACCTTTGGGGCAGCGTTCACTTTGATTTAAACGTTTAGTTCCCAAGGCCTGCCACTAGATGGGAATAAAAACCAAAATAAGGGTCAAGAGAGGCTTGGCTTTAGCATCTCTGCCAAGCACAGCTGCAGGAGTTTCCCAGCTCCACACCACTGCCTGCCAGCCCAGAAGAAAGGTGATGCCTTTCTGGGGCTACCTAAAAACAGAGACCAGACAAAATTAAGGGAATAAAAAGCAATTTTATTTATTGAAGGGTCTTCAGGTATATTTAGGGCAGACAAAGCCCCCCAGGGGCTGCACGCAAAAATGGACAATGGGTCACGGGTTTGATTTTCATATTTTTATAAGTTTGGCCCATTTGCATATTGGGGGGTAATTTTCCAATTACAGCTTCAGGTAATGAAGTCATTCACCCCAAGTTTGCTCCCCCCAACTCATTTTTGTTTCCATTTCTCAGGGCCTGAGACAGTGAGGTGTCCTTGATTCCCAGCCTAGAGAGGAATTGCTGTGTCTGACCTAATGGGAAAGCAGCAGCTCACACTGTGTATGGAGTTTAGGGTTATAAACTAAAGAATTGCAGGTTACAAACACATGAGAAATGGAAAAGCTAAAATCCTAAGGCATCAAAGGTGCTGGTCCCTTGAAAGCCCAGCAGAATGACCTGATGTGACCACAGCACGTTGGAGTGGGCTCTCCAGCTGTGCCACAAAAGCCAATTTCACAGTGGCAGAGCCAGCCCTAGGGACAGTCCCCTCGGGGCCCTGGCTGGGAGCCACTCTGGAGCTTCAGGCACCTCTGCTCCACATTCTTGCACCTTCCCAGGAGTTATCTGTGCTCTACACCCTGCTCCCAACAGAGCTGGGCTTCCCTGGCTGCAGCTCAGACAGAAAAACAAGTTTTTCCCTGAAGTTGTCTGTCACATTAGACCCTTACAAGCCTGCCTGTGGATCAGGTATCCCACTCCTCCACTGCATTTAGGGTAAAGGGGAGATAAGCCATCTTCACTTTCTGATCCCAATTTACCTCAGATTGATCAATCTTCTGAAAAATAGTCAGTAAATCAGAGAATAATTGTAGCTTTCAGCTTGTCTGGAGCAGACATCATATCAGACATGGATTGGCATCGTTTTGGGGTCCAGGATCAGCTGGCATAGCCTGGGTTTCAGCACAAAGGCTCACTGCTGAGCTTAGGGATGGCAAGGGTGTTCTAGCAGTACAGTCCCCTCCTAAACAGAGCTCTTAAAAACACCAGGTACTCCTGGAGAAGTGCTGGATTTGGGGTAAGTAAAAACCAGCACGAGCTCAAAGCCAGTTCAGAGCTCTTGTTTCATATCTTGTCCCCAATAAACAGTGCTTTAATAGGGACAACCAAGTGGATGCACCTGCTTCATCACATCCCCCCAGAAATCATCTTCTCAGTAGGTTAATTACCCTGCTGGGTAATTAATTTTTTACCCAAATTAGTTCAGCCTCATCTCATGGGGTCACTTCTGGTGAGGGGATGTGGACTTGATTGTTTTTCTGTCCAGTCCTGGGACTTTCCTTTCCTTTCCTTTCCTTTCCTTTCCTTTCCTTTCCTTTCCTTTCCTTTCCTTTCC
>WBND01000240.1:428789-439825 GCA_013398595.1 Tychaedon coryphoeus | reverse complement strand
AAATAAAAAAAAAAGAAGCAAAACAAAACAAAAAAAAACCCCAAAAACCAAAAACCCAAATGAACAAACAAAACCAACAAAAATCAAACTAAAAAAAACCCCAAAAAGCTCTGAGCAAATTGAAGTCAAAATGCTGATTGCTGCTGTGCTTTGGGTAAAGTACAGTCTGTGCTCCAGGTTTTTGTCTGTTGACATCTACAGAGCTCCTCTCCCCAAGCTCAGCACAGGCACAAATGGTCCCCTTGGGGCTGCACCCTTGGTTCTTGCTCTGTCTGCAGCTCTCTGCTCAGAACTTTTGTGCTGCCCCTCTCCTCCCTTCTCTTTACCTTTGTTTCTTCCTTCCCAGGAGCCTTCCTTCAGAGGTGACAGTCCAATACTGCAGCTATGCCAGATATGTCACTCTGCAAAGAAAAGGGAACTTTATTTTTGGGATTAGAATCCTCTCTCCTGCTAATCCACTGCCCACCACTGCATGCAACCTCCTGTTGCATCTCAGCTGGGTCTTTAACACCATAAACCAGAAATACCTCATTAAAGGCAGAAATATTTAGGAAAATCATATCAGTACCCTGACTATGTCATGGCTACAGCAAGGGACACAGCCAGCAAAAAAAAAAACCCAACAAAAACAACCTCACCACCACCACAACTCTGATTTTTTTTCTCACCTTTCCTTTGTTTTCCTTCCTAAAGGATGCTGGGTTTTTTTCTAAGTTTCTGTAGGTTCCCTGCTGCCCCACACAGCCAGAGAAAAGAGATTCTCCACATTGTTGCCAGACAACCTCATTCACAAACTGAATTGCCTTTTCTTCTTCCCAAGGTGAAATGCAGATTCTCATCACTGCTATCATCTATGTGCTCCTTTTGAGTAGGGAGAAAAAAAAGCCAATACCAAATGTAATTAAACCTATGGGATACCAGCAGTTACCTTGATGTTTTCTATTCTGTGGAGTGTTTGTACTTCCCTTCTCACAGCCCCCACTGAAAACCCGACTTTCCCCCCACAAAGACCCAACCCATCACACTTTTGGCTGTTGGCAATAATTATTTTGGAGTCCCACAGCTGCAACTGAGCAGAACCACCATGAGTTTTGTGAGCAGCTTAATTTGATCATCTGGATAATCTATTTGTTTTCTTAGTGTTAGGTGATTTAGATTGATTTTGCTATTATTTGCAGCTCCACAGGGAAGAAAAATGGTAAATAACTTCTTTTTTTTAAAATAAAATTGTGACAATCATTAACTGTCAACAGAGAATCAGACAATGCAGCAGCAGCAGTGCTGTATTCTCCTGTGTCCCCTCAGCAACACATCCTGAACACCAGAGGGGAAAATTGAACCATCCCAAGCTCAGAGCTCCAGACCTAAGACACAACTAAAACCAACTTTCCTGTTTCAGAACTCCCTTGTTGTTTTGGTTTTTCTTACCTGATTTTTCTTGCTCCTCCTCTGTAGGAAATAGAAAAGGTATAGAATTTTTAGGAGGCTGTGTGAAAGTAAATTTTAGGATGGAGAAATGCAAGAATACTGAAGATGCAAGGACAAGAAACAATAGGACTTTGCAACTATTTATTTACCTGTGAAAAAAAGATTACCTTGATTAGGCATCACAAAATTCAGATGATTTACAAAGAGCACTTTAAATTTTTTCACTCACCCAAGTCTCAGGCAAATGTTCAGCAGCAGATTCACATCTCCAGACCCTTCACACCAAATTCTCCTGCTTCCCCCACAATATAACACCACACCTTTGAGCACCCCTCAAAGCATACAACAAAAAACCCCAAAATGTTCTTCCCAAACAGCCCTGTCCTGCTGGGCTTTGCCCCTTTCTGTGGCAGGCAGGGCTGGCTGGGCTGGGCTGGTGATGAGCAGTTCTGTTGTGTGTGGACACCAGTTCTGAGATAAGGCACTCCAGAGGAATGGAGGGTAAGTGTTGTTGGATGCTGCTGGGAACCAGGGAAAAGCAGCCTTGAAGCCTTGCCTTTCTCACCCTTCACAAGGATTAGAAATTCTGACAATGATTAAACACCTGCAGGGTGGTGAGAGCTGTGTGAGTGTCTTGTGATATTTTGCATAAAGCATGTTTTCAAAGAGGTGTTGCCTTCTTGGACCAATGAGTCTTTTCTATTCTGGTTTGCACAAACTGCCCTATACAAGTGCAGTGTTTCTTTAAATAAAGCTCTTTTTTCCTTCTCTATTATATGAGGAACTATGTTGCATTATCCTTTTCACTGCTCACCTATAGCCCAAATGCAACAGGTAAGCAATCAAGTACCACCTCTTTCCCCCTTCCAAATTTAAGATTTCAGGAAGTCAGGGAGAAGTTAGTGCCTGTTTAGGAAGTATTGTTCATATAGCAGCACTACAGGAGTTGATGCTCCTCTACAAAGTGTGCCAGCAGTGAAAAAATGGCCTCAAGTTAAGTCAGGGGAGGATTGGATTGAATATTAGGAAAAAATTCCTCATGGAAAGGATTGTCAAACATCAGAACAGTGAAGTGGTGGAGTCACCATCCCTGGGAGTGCTCAAAGGACCTGGGGATGTGGCACTTGGGGACATGGTTTGGGGATCACAGTGGTGGTGCTGACCTGGACTTGATGATCTTAAAGATCATTTTCCAACCTTAAAACTCCAGGACTGTTCTGTGATCTGCAGGTAACATAAACCAGAGCTCTTCCTGCTGCTTGCTCCCAGATTAAAATCGTGTGGGGTCCTAGCAACAACAGTTCCTAATTTGTGAGATGTCAAAGCTCTCTGCCCCCCTATCCTAAAGGAGCAATCCACCCTCCATTGCCCACACCCAACCTGCAATTCTGCAGCTGAGAAAATCACACATCCCTCCACCAACAGCTGCACCAAGGGCAGCACTCTTCATTTCCAGAGCCATCATTTGAAGTCTTTAAATCAACACTTTAAGACATATTCACATTCTGAGAATTTGTCAACATTAACAGATGGATTTGTATGTGTAGTGGATTCATCTGGGTACAATATAATCCAGTGTGACATCCAAGTGATTCAAGCAAGGGAACCACATGCAAAGCCCTGCTTGAAGAAAATTAATGTGATTTCTTGTCAAGGGCATCAGGATGTTCTGATCCTGACCCTCCTCCTGTGTACACTTCCCACAAAAACATGCCCTGCTGTCCTCCATGGCCAGATGGCCACAGATTTCCCTAGGTGAGCAGCATAATTCCCACACACCCTGGATTTCATTGGCTCCAGGGAAGAATTTCCAGTGGAGAATTCTCTCCAGTGGAGAATTTCCAGTCAGGCCAGCTCAGGACAGGTGGTACAACCAGCTTTGTCCAAGCAGAGATTTGGATACCTGGCAGGGAGGAGAAGCAGCAAACACTGAGGTTTAATTTTATGCCCAGTCAGGCCTTCACACCCTCTCACTCAGCTCCATAAATTAGGCTGCTCTTTTCCTAAATATTTGCTTGGAACAGCTCCTGACTTTATCCTGGAAGCTGAAAGATAAACTCTGAGGTTCCTGTATGAGGAATCCTCCCTCTCCCCAGGCCAGACCTCTCTGTCCTTGGATGCCAGCCTGTCACCCTTTGTGCACTGCTTAATTTCCCTGACAGAGCAAGGAAAATGCTGCAGAAACTGCAGGTTTGGGGCTGCCCTAGCAGGGGAATGATGGCACCACTGATGGCTTTGCTCCTTTCTTCTTGGCATAAGGGTCATGTTCTGGCTTGGGGCTGACCCTGACACCTCAATTCTTATTCCCAGATTTCATCCAAGCCTTCCCTTTACTGAGTGGTTCCTGGAGTGTTTTGTGGGACTTGTTTCACCCAAATACCTGTGTGGTTTTTCCACCTGGAGCACTGTCAGCACCCTTGCTGTTCCCTTGGTACTGTGTTTTTTTGATCTCTCTTGGGAGGACAACTAATGTGTGTGATGATCAGACAGTCTGATAAAGGAAAAATGACACGTGCTGCACCAGAAAGGGAAATGAAAGGGTTTTTTTTCATGCTCTGTGTTTGTTAATAAGCTTTAGTTGCCTGGATCAGCCTCATCTGGGACCTCCCCCTGTCACCCATCAGTTTGAGAGTTACACTTCAGCTCTGCATGGTTTCTAGCTTTGTCCTCAACTATTCCTGGCTTTAACTGGCAACATCTTCCATTTCCTGGGGGTGACACAGGCTCACTTTTTTTAATGTGGTGAGATTGCACCCTGGCTGCTCAGGATGGTGCTGCCACTGTGGTCACCCTCTATTCCCAGCTTGGTTTTCCTTTCCTTGGCTTTCCTCTCCTGCTAGATTCCTTGGGTAGACAAGATGGGAAAGGGAGGGTGAAAGGAGAAAAACCTGTCCCCATGCTCAGAATGTGCCTGGATAAACAGCTGTTGGTAGTTTGCAGCAGGCAAATCTAGAAATTAAAGAAATAATTCACCTTTGCAGGAGGGGAATACGATGAACCACAGTTTCTACTGACCCTTGCACAGCCTTTCAGAAAGATGGGGATCCCACAGCTCCTGTGTTTGGCTGTGAGCAGATGATGAACTTGTGGAGGGCTGCATTTCCAAGGTGCAGCTCAGCTCTGGCAAACTCCTACAGCTTTGCACAGCAAGCGTGGAGAAACACCAGGCTCCCTGCTGATGTCACTTGATGGATTTGTCAAACACATTTCTGCAATTTTACCACGTTTTCATGTGGTGCAGAACCACGAGCTCTTCCTGTGTTTGGTACAGCTTAAATCCTGGAATTGTTGGGATGGAAAGCTGGCCCATGGTGTGCTGGGGCTGTCCCCTGTCACCTTGGGGCAGGGGTTGTGCAGGTGGCACACGCCAGGGCTGGCCAGGGAGCAGTTTGCCATGGTGGCACAGGCTGTGCTGGTGGCACTGCCAGCCCTGGCAGGGTGGGAGCACCTCTGGGGTTTGCAGCTGGCACAGGAAACTTGTGGGATTCTTAGATTAACTCAGGGTCACGTCCTTCTTACAGGGAATTTCTTGTGCTTTCTCCCTTTGCGTCATGCCAGGGCTCCCTGGTTTGGAGAACTGGTTGAAGAAACTCCCTTTCTTTCAGAAGAGTCCCTCTTGGAGCAATTTAGACTTTTCTCCCCTTGAGTAAGGGTTTGGCTGGCAGCAGCTGCTCCAGTGTCAGTGATGACAAGGGAAGGAGTGTGGAGCCAAACGTGAAGGAGCAGCAGAAGGAGCAGCAAGGGAGAGCAGCAGCATTGCCGTGGCATTTGGGCATTTTGGCATTTTGGCACCAGCCAAACTGGAAATGGGGACATGTGAAAAGCAGGGTCAGGGAAAGTCGAGAGCAGAGAAGCTGCTGAACAGCTCAGCTCTGTCTGACTGCTCAGCACTTGCACTGCTGCTGCTGTTGTGAGGATATTTCAAGCTGTTCTTAGTCCCTGACCCTTGTAAGTCTGGCTGCAGCAGTGGGAATGGGCTGGGAGCAGGGTTTCCCAAAATGTGGAGCATAGATTCTCACTGCTGCCTTCAGAAGTTGGTGGTGCTGGGCTTCCTGTGCCTGTGGCTGAGGTCAGAGCCTGCCCAAGCCCCTTCACAGGCCATAACTCAGAATCTGTGTTGTATTTCCTCTCTCATTCTCACAGATGTGACAAGGATGCAAGGGCTGAGCACAGAGTTGGGGTCTCAGCTGTGCCCACCTGGGACAGAACAGGGAGCACAGGAGGACTCTGCTGGACACACATGGGGTCCATCCTCACCACACCAGCACGGCCTGCAATACAGAAGGACATTCCCCTGTTCCCATGGGCAGGAATTGTCAGCTGGGGACAGCCAGTGGCACTCAGGCAGATGAAGCAGCTTTATTCTGGATACTCCTTTCCCATCACATCCCTCTGGCTGGTCCCAGGCAGAGTCCATCTGTGGCTTTGCTGGTGCTCAGTGGAGAAGGGAGGAGGAGGAGGAGGAGGAGGAGGAGGAGGAGGAGTGGGTGCTCCCTGGGTGGCAGCAGGGGGCTGTGGGACCCCACTCCTGCTCCTGCCCAAGGCTAATCCTGCCTCTTGGACTCGGTGCAGAGAGCCCCAGCCATCAGGTACAGTAACAAGTGGGCTTTAATGGTCCCAGCAGGCAGCCCTGGCCCTGCCAGGCTTCCCACAGCAGGGCTGGGAAGATCAAAGCTGCCATGTGTGAGTGCCAGCCTGGCTGGTGGGGACACAGGGAGCAAATGGGATCGAGCAGGAGGGACAAGGCTGTGCCCAGCACCTCCCCTGGCAGCAGCAGGAGTTTGGAGAGCAGCTGGGCTTGAGCTCCTGTCCTGGGCTGGGGAGGATGAGGAGGAGGAGGCAGGGGATGAGCTGATCCCCTGCCCAGTTTCACCAGTGCCATGGGGGAGTGACTCTGCTGCTGGCTGTGCTGCTGCCAGCCCTTCCCTCTGCCCTGGGAGCACAGGGACAGGGTCCCCTCCTTTCCCCCAGCCTGGCTCACTCTGTGCTCAGGTCTCACCAAACCCCTCTCAGCAGAGGGGGATGGAGAATTCCCCTGTGCTGGTCCCACTCCTGCGCTTTGTAGCACACACTCATTAATTAATTGTGCATTATTAGCATCCATTATTCATTCCTGCCATGTGTGCACACATTTGTGGTGCTGGATAGGAAGGGAATTATGCCCAGCAATTAAATGTTGCTCCACAGCCTTGAGAGAAGGGGCAGGATCACAAAACAAGGGGGGATTTAGTGGGGGCTGGCACCAAACTGGGTGGGGAAAGGAGGCAACAGACCTTGCAGGAGGAAAGCCAGGGCAGAAGGCAAGAAAGAGCAGAGATGTGTGAATTACAGCTGCCTGAACAGACTATTTTTCATGTGAGTGGCTGAACCCAAAGAAAGCAGAGGGAATTTGGGTCAACCACTTTGGCAAAACTAAGTCAGGCCTAAGTGGTTCCTTCAACAGGAAAAGAAAAATGCCCTTTATCATCTACTCTGGTTTTTAATGTTAGGCTAAACAAAATTTGCTTCAGTGTTGAGAGTTCAAAAAGGACCATTTCAAAACATTTCAGCTTGATGTCAAAACAAACCCTGCATACATTTGGCTGAAGCTGTTTGTGAAATTAGACACAAACTTGCACATAGTTGAGTCAACTTGAAAAAGGAAAATTTTCAGCAATTTGGCATATTTGTTTTTTTTATATGTGGCACGGTGAGGAGGGGAGAGGAAGGAATCTCCCAGTGCTCAGGGGAGAAAAGCAGATCAACCAGCACAGCTCAGAGCTGCAGTGTGTGTGTGAGAAAAATCAGAGCTGCAGCAAAGCTGGAGAGGGGAAGCTCAGGTTTTCAGAATCCATCTCAATTGACAGAGATAATTACAGGTGCCATGTTCCCAATTTCTTCTTCTGAGGACTCTCCTCTTTAATAAACTCATTCTAACAAATTGATCACAGCCTCTCTGGTACTCAGCACATATCAAAGTCATTTTTAAGATTGAAGAGAACACTTTGGGTGAAAAATAGGAACCAGTGCCAGACTTTGTAGAGATCTAAATCTACCTCAGCTGTAATACAACTGAATTAACTTGCTGGCTTCACATGCCCCCTGCTGAATGTGTTCATGGATGTCTGAGGTTCTGAGCTTTGGTCAGTGCTGAAGCCAGGATCCAAAACCACCTCTGGAACTTGCTCATGGTGTTCTCTGGGGGTTGCACCCCAGCTGGGGAGACCAGGTGAGGATCACACTGCAGTTTCCCAAAGCAGCTTGGACACCCCTGTGCTGTTTTGGGCTGACTGCAGAGAACCAGACAGAAAGTTTTGGGTTGGAAAGGACCTTCTTCCACCCCCTGCCACGGGCAGGGATGCCTCCCACTATCCCAGGTTGCTCCAAGCCCTGTCCAGCCTGGCCTTGGACACTCCCAAGGATGGGGCAGCCACAGCTTCTCTGTCAGAGCCTCCCCACCCTCACCCAGCAGGACAAGTGCATTCATATAGACAATACAAATAATGCAAATACAAATAATAAAAAGAGATTCATACATTCTGCAGGAGTTTGAGTAGATGACTGCTTGATTTGGTCTGGGTTGCTTCTCTTGGTTGTTCCCTGTTCTTATTTCCTGTATTCTCAGTGGAGTGTTTGTGCCAGCATAATTCTAGTCCAATAACTACACAAAGAGTAACTTTTTCACAGGAGCATTCAACATGCTGAACACCTTGTTTTCTAAACCAATATAATTAAACCAATTCCCCCCAAAACTCAACAAATGATTTAAACCCAGGTTTTTAAGTGCATTTCACCAGACACTGGCAAATACCACGAGGATGCTGCAATTCCCTTTGTTGAATTAGTCTGAGGAAAACATCACAATTAACTGTCATAACTCTAAAATAAATACCTCTTAACCCAAACTGAGAGCACCCATACTGGCATTGCTCATGTGAACAAGCTGCAAGTTCAGGTAACTGGTGCAGCCTTGTGGAGGTGCTTTGCTCTGCACAGTGACACATTCAGCTGTTTCATCTGGCCCAAAATCTTCTACAATCCTGGTTATCAGCTGTCTACAGGAGGCAGAATTACAGGGATGGGCTTGTCCAGGACTGCTTTAAACACATGCATCTCTCATCTACCCTTTCTAGCCAGGAAGGGCTTGGTCTGCACAGAAAACTGCATCACTTTTATGTAACACAGAGTTACAGCCAGCACAGACACCTGCACAAAGCCTCTTCTGGTGCACCCCTCGTGCCAGCTTTCAGCATCTAAAGCACCTCCTCCTGCTCCTGAGGGACAGCACTGGCAGCCTCAGGGCTTCTCAGCCAGCCCCAGGACAGGGAATGGCTGCTCTGTGTCTCTGCTGCACATTCCTTGGTCAGCAGGACACAGGACACAGATACTGACTGAATCTTTTTCCTTACAGACTCAGGGGAAGCTCCAGGAGCTCTGCTGGGTGGCTAAAGTGATGTTCCAGCCCCTCAAACTGACTCAAACTGACTGTCCTGGTTTGAAGGGCAGGTGTCAGCCAATGAAGGCAGAAGCTTCTCTTTGAAATGGAGAATGTAAACCCCTTTCCCCCAAATTATTATTATAATTTTGAAGTCAAGGGGCTCTCAGGCAAAGATATGGGAATTAGGAAGAACAGTTCTTTACTAGGAAAATTTAAATAGAAATACAGTATTACAAAGAACAATCCCAAACCCTGCCAGAGTCAGAATCCAAGCTGACACCCGTCAGTCAGTCAGGGTGTTGGCAGCAGTGCCATTCAATGGTGGCTGCATCCTCCTGCAGGGGCAGATGTGGTTCAGCTGGAGCAGTGCTCCTGGAGAAGGTGCAGTTTCCTCTGAAGGTCCAGGGATGATGTGGAAAGGTCTGGTTTTCCTCTGGAATCCAGTGGAAAGAAGGTTCCTTGGTGTCCAAAATCTCAATTTTTATCTGGGTAGGAAAGGCTTGGCTCCTCCCCTGGCTGGAGCATCTCCCATGGGATGATGGAATTTTATCAGCCATGCCCTGGGACTCAATGGCCATGAACAGGAGAGATCTCCTGGTGGGAGGATGGGCTGTGGGAAAGATAAAGATGATTGCCCCAGCTGGTTTAAAGCTGGCCCATGAGCAGATAATGTGTGCCAGGAGATCAGGGGCACTGCCCCACCCGGCTTCAGCAGATGGGGACAGAATCCACATTTCTGTCACATCCTGTACTGCAGCCCAAGACACTGACCCCAGCACTTGAGGAGTGGCCTCACCAGTGCTCAGAGAGGGAGATGTCACTGCCCTGGTCTGTAGCTGCTGGGCTTGGGTTTTGCCCCAGGCTGCCACAAGAAGCCCAGATAAAATGTTCTGTATGGAACAGCTTTTCCTGGGACTTCAGGCAGACTTCAGCCACAAGGTCCTTGGGTGCAAGCAATGCCTACAGCTTAGGCTGTCAGCTCTTTTGTGGTTTCAGCTTTGCTTGCAGGACCTTCTTAGCCAGCAAAGAGAAAAGAAATCAAGAAAGCTGCACAGAGTTTCTGCAGACAACTTTATTTCTACAGAGGGGTCTGGGCAGCAGACTCATGTTCAGCTGCTGCTGACCAGCACCCCCAGGGCCTTTCCCACCAGGCACTTTCCAGCCCCTCTGCCCCAGCCTGGAGCTGCAGGGGTTGTTGTGACCCAGGGCAGGACCTGGCTGACCCTCACACAATGTCCAGATCCCTCTGCAGAGCCTTCCTGCCCTCCAGCCTTACCCAAAAGGAGCTTCTTGGGGCATCCCACTGAGAATCAGGCCCTGGTGGGAACAGCAGCAGCATTTTGCAGGGCTGGGAATGCAGAAATGAGCTGCTGGCAAACTGCTCGTGCCCAAAGGGACTTTGCAAAGGGCTGGGTGGGTGGGTGGCAGCCTGGGAAAGGAGCCATTCAAAAGCAGAAGGAAATATTTTTCCAGTTCAGGTGTGGTTTCCATGTTTCATATGCATTTTTTTTTTTCAGCTCAAAAAAGGAAGAAATTTTCAGCTGGAAAAACAAGCCCTTTGAAATGGACCAAAGAAGAACATTTGAGCTGCTGAAACCTTGCCCTGCTAAATTTTATGTTTTATTTCACTGCTGGTCATTTAAATACCAAGTATTTTGAGCTACAAGTGGACATAAATTTATGGAAATAAAATTGATTAAGATTGACTGACCTCAGCATTGAGGTCAAACGATTGACTGCCAGTGCTGCCCTTGTCCCCTGCTCCCCATCCTTGAGGGACAGGACTGGGCAAACTGGGGAGGAAACTCCTTTAAAGACAGCCAGCTCATGGCTCTGCAGAAGGCAGCCAGGCAGGACACCCAGCTGGGCCATCTCCCCTCCAACCTTGCTGTACTTTTAATTTTTGGCTGGGGCTGGGGGGAGTTTAATTTTGCTGCTTTAAACACATGCAGGCTGCTCTGCTCTGAGAACATTGCTGTGGTCATTAAAAGCAACCACAGCACTGGCTCCCAGCTTCATCCTCTGCAGAGGGACAAGGGGACAGCTGGCAGCCCTCCAGGGAGTCCTAAACTCTCCTGAAGTGGGGACAACTGGCCTGTTTGCATCGAGGTTGTTGCCTGGAGAGGCTGAGCTGGAGCAGAGACTAGGCAGAGCAAAAGGAATAAAATAGGTATTTATTGAAAAGGATAAA
>WBND01000240.1:350253-377969 GCA_013398595.1 Tychaedon coryphoeus | reverse complement strand
ATGGATGATGGATGGATATGAGCCCAACTTTTTGCACCCCAGCTGCCACAGGGAAGATTTCTGTTTCCTGTGCCTAACCTGCAGAGGGAGCAGGCAGAGCTCCCAGAGCAGGGTAGAGCCTGAATCATCTCTCACATTTCCAGACAAACCTCTCTCAGGGAGGGAAAGGGAAGTAAAAATAGTGGATTTCTTCCCTGCTGGCCTGTGAGATGGGAGAAGAAAATTGCTCAGTGGTCTCAGTACAGAAAAAAACTCCTCGGTGTTAAAAACTCCTGTCTTAACCCATCAGGCCAGATTCTCTGCAGAAAATCAACGAACACCCGTGGAGAAAACAAGGACATGGCTGCAGACAGCAGCTCCAAGTGAGACAGGAGCAGAAGAAACCTTTCTATTGGATGGAGAGCTAAATAACCCCAGGCTGGGACGTGGGGAATGCAACACTGCCAGGGCTAGATCCTGATCAAGGGGCAGGTTGGAGGTGGGGGCTATGGAGAAGCCCCAGGAGGAGCCCAAGCTGTGGGCAGCAGGCAGGGCAGGCTCTGGGGTGGCAGAGGGGGCTCTGACAGTGTCCCCAGGGCTGGATGGGCCATCAGGTGGGATGTTGGACATCACCCTGCACTGCTCCACAATGCCAGGAGAGCCAGAAGGGATGTCCTGCCCAGCAGGGAGGTCTGGTCCCCAAGTGGGTCAGCAGTGAGAGGGCTGGTGTCCCCCAGCAGCAGGTGACTGGTGAGAAGTCACCACAGAGAGCAGAAATGCTCCAGAGCAGATACAGCCAGCATCTCTCAGCTTAAACCCGCACATTCTGAGGTGTTTGAAGCATGGCAATTCTCTCCCTCTTGCTCTAAGGGATTTTTTGACACTGGTGAGAGGGTTCTGCCTCCCCAGGAAAGCGTTCCCTGGGCTGGGAGCCCCACAGTGTCTTGGCACCTCTGCGTGCTCCCAAACTGACTCATCCCTCAAGCACACCTCGTTACATCACCAGGGCCAGGAATAAAAACCCCCACCTCACACACGCACACGTTTCCCAGCACCGCCCCCACCTTGGCAGGAGGAGATCCCTCCTTCCCTCCTTTGCCTCCACCACCAAACTCCTCTGCAGTTCTCCAGTTGCTCAGTTTACACTGCCTGGGCTCCTCGCCAGCCAGGCATGGTCCACGCTGCTCCCTGCCTGCTTCCCAACATCCCAAATCCCCCCCGAGCCCAGCAGTGCATCCTGGCCTCCTCAAATCACCTGTTTTGCCAAAAAATCCAGTCCTGCCTCTAATTAGAATGAAACCAAACAGCTTCAAGATTTCCCTGAAGGGTGTTTTAAAGCTGGTTGCAGCTACGGTTCCCCAATTACCATAAGAGAATTTCAGCATTGTTACAGTGGTTGCTATTTTTAGGTCTCTGAAAACAGACAGCAAAATGCTGGTGACATCAGCACTTGACAAGTGTCGACTTGTTTCACTACCAAATGGATGCTGCATGGTCTGGGGAAGGAAATAAAAATCCCAGACCAATGTGTAGCTTGAATGTGTGATATTGTAAAGCTTATTGAATATTGGGGCAGGGCTCCAGACAGTGTCTGGAGGTCGAGAGAAAGCCTTGGTAATTCTATTACTCAAACATCAATAGTTGTTGTAAAGCAGCTCGAAAGAGTGAGGGAAATATCGACCTAAGTGAAACATCAACATTCTCTGACATGGTTTTTCCTAAATGAAAAAATTTCTCCCTAATTGTTTAAAATTTGATGGGACCGATGCAATTTCTGAAAAGAAACCACCACAAAACCCCACCATTAGGGTGGTCAAAATATAATAAATTTAGCCAGTTCCATCCATCTTTTCCTCACGTGTTTATCCACCTCCCTCCACCACCCAGCAGCTTTGTGTTTGTGGGTAGCACCTCCAAGCCTCCCTTTCTGTTGCAGAATTTCCCCATCATTTTAGCACTCCCGTGTTTCACACCCTGGGTGAACATCCCTCCTGTGCTCCACTTCTCATTCCAGCAAGGTGTTCAGGGCCCAGGTGAGCTCAGGCACCACGTGCCAGGTTACTCCTCCTGCATCCTCCCATCCCACTCGGTGCTCTCAGAGCTGGGAGTGCCCTTGGGCTGGCTCAGGGCTCAATTTGGCCTTCTGGGATTTGTGCCATCTGGAAACTGTTTAGGGAAGGGGGTAGGGAACACCAGTTCTGCATCCCAGCATCACTGCTGCTGTTTATTCATTCCTTTTGTTGGAGACCTGGCAACCAGCTTTTAATCTGAGCCCGGTGGGAATTAATTTTGGAGTAAGCTTTTGTATCGAACGCTTCCCTGAGATGGAGCTGTATTGCATTCCCTTCAACCATTAATTTGCTAATTCCACCAAAACCAAGAAGAATATGCTTTTCTGACTCCCAGCTTTCACAATGGATTACAGGGGTTCATTTACCCATGCAAACAAGCTATCTGGAGCCTGCTCTTGTTCTCACAGAAGTCAGAACTGCTCATGGCTTGGGTATGCCTTGACTTGGACCCTGGGGTCTGGTCCAGGGATTGGTCTGGGTCCTGCTGGTCCCTGGAACACCTGCTGAAGGCAGAGGCCTGCCAGGATGCCATCCTTCCCTGCTCTCTGACATCAGAGCCTGCTGGAAAAAAAATGAGTGTTGTGCCACAAATAGCATGATTGAGTCACTTTGCTACAGGATCAGCTCAGAGGAGGGGGAAGCGAGCGGCGAGAAGGTGGCGGGAGAGGAGCAGGAATGTGGGATCTCACTCGGGGGAAAACAGGCAAACAAAGGAAAAGGAGCAGGTATTGCCTCCTTGGGCCCATCAGGATAACTCCATTTCATAAATTCCTCCACAGAATGCGAGACAAGAACAGGCTTCAGAGCACAGGGCAGACCTGCCCTTCCCTCCCTGTTGGCAGGGCAAGCCTGGCTGCACATTTACAGAGAGGAGGGGAACACAGCTGAACATTCAGGGATTGTTTTCCTGCTTGCTTACACCTGCTGAGTACTTTTGAGTAGGATGACCATTATTTGCCCCTGGAAAAAAATGGACCTAGCACTCCTGTTTTCAGAAAAATTGCAGGAGTCAGTACAGAAAGCAGCCCTAAAGAAATCCTTTTCCTTCCACTGTGAGCAAAGCTAGAGGGACTTCAAGCATTGTAGCCCCAGTGCTTCCAGCAAGCCATGCTGACCTGAGATACAGCTGGGGAGCAGGAGCTGCCATTGCTCAGGCCTTCACTTCTGCAATTGCCATTTTCTCCAGGGGCAAGGGAGCAGCTTCCAGGAAAACCAGCCAAAAGTTAAACCAGCACAGGGCTCTTACTGAGGCCCTGGAAATAGCGGGCAAACAGCTGTCATTTTCTTTCATTTGGCCTGGGTGCAATTTTCCTCTTCTCTCCCGTTTGCACAGGTCGTTTCAGGGAGCTGGGATGGGAGGGGAGAGGAAGAGAAGTGCATGAGGAGCTGGCACAATGTCCCAGCCCCAGCCAGCTCGAGTGCAAACCCTCCAAGGACTTCCACCCGTGCTGCTGGGTTCACACTGCTCGTTCTTGGAGCTGACTAAATGGCAGCAGATAAAAATACACCAGCACTTGTACTTGTGCTGTGCAGGTGTGTGCAGAGATTGCCCACCAGCCTGGGGGAGGCAGCTCTGTGCTCAGGTGGGCTGATCAGCAGCAAAGAGCAGCCTGAGCCCCCTCCTTCCTGGATTTATACTCCTACCTGCCCCCAAGTCAAAACATCTTCTTGCCTGGCCTTCACTCCTGTTTCAATACAATGAGAAAATCTGGGGGAGTCAGCTGTGGGACTGCTGCAGTGTTTCTGGTGTGTCAGTAAAGCCAGCTTGGGGCTCTCTGGCAGTTTCAGCCAAACAACATCACTGGCCCGAGGGAGAGAGATGGATGTACCTGTCCTGGGAAGGGAGGGGCACAACAGGGTCACAAAGCTGGGTTTGTTGCACCTTTTGTGGTGTCTGGGCCTGGAGCAGAAGCATTCACTAATTAAAAGGAGAAAACAGCACAGACAGGACCCCAGGGACCCCAGGCTGTCCCTCAGCACCAGCAGGAGCTGCTGCTCCTTTGGCTTCCCAGGGCTCTGCTGCAGGGACAGCACAGGGCACATCAACCTTTGGCAGGATGATGTTCTGGGCAGACTCCTGCTTTGCCATGGCTACACCCAGCCCTACCCTCCCCAAAACAGCCCTGCCACTCAGAGAGGTGTAAAATAATCCTACAGGTCACACTTTGCCACAGAACACAGCACAAGATACTGTAAATGGGAAGGGTGGGTGTATCCTCTCTGAAGGGGAAAGGTCTTTCCTCCCCCTTTGCTGCGCTGGGACATAAATCCAGACATGCTATCACAAATATTTGTGGAGGCAGGTCAAAAGAGCCAGCTGTGGATTTTGGTAATTGAAAAGGAAAAAAAAATCACAACAAAAATAAAAAACCCTCACCAAACAAACCCAACAACAACAAAAAACACAAACCCAAACAAAAAAAAAATACTAGGAATAAAGTGGACAAACACAAGGTTGGAAAAATCATTTCCTGATTTCAGCTGCAGCATCCTGGAGCTGCAAATTTGCCCTTTAGCCCTCTGCCTCTCCATTTAACATTTTTACCTCTCTTTTCTCATACCCAGGTAACAGAGTAAGACCAACCTTTCCCCCCTCCACTTCCCACAAGCACAGCGATTTCAAAGGCCTTGGATTTGCCTATGTCAATTTGTTCCAGACACCACAAAAAATGTCCTCACTGAGGACCATTCTCCTACCAGATATCAATTTTCAAGCCTCAATCTTCAGAATTGTTCTAGTAAACAGGCTTTTTTTTTAAACCATACACAAACCTATCTTGAACACAAGAAATGACTGAAGTGGTTTAACTAAAAGGCTACAGAAATTTAACCTTGGATACCACAGTAACAAAGGCTCATCTTCATAGCCCAAACTTGCAGAAAATTATAAGCAACCGAAAATGAGTGTTTCAAATGGAAGTGTTATGCAACATGAATGACAGTGACCTGAAACGCCCAGAGCAGACTATTCCCCTCTCCAACATCCATCTATAGCAGCACAGGAAATGTTGGAGGCCTGAAAGAAACAGCCATTTCCAGCTTGGAGATAGAACAGACACAAAAACCGTGCAGCACTCGAGTGTCTTTTGGGTCCTTGCCTTACCAGAATATTTTTGGACGTGGCAGAAGTTTAAATGAGGTGCTGCTTTTGACAGCAGCCGCTAAAGCAAAGCCTTGGACTCACCTCAGGCCGTAGAGGACGGTGCCGTCGGGATGGAGCCGGATCATGCGGTTCTTCACCGTCACCCCGTGCAGAAAGGACTTCTTGTCGTTCAGGAAATAGGTGTCAGGCAGCCACAGCTGGTCAGCCACCCTGTTGTCCAGGGTCAGGTTGAGAGGAAGGTCGTTGTAGGCCAGGCGTTTGTCCCGCCAGCTCTGCTGGAAGTACATGGTGATGGTGTAATCCTGGGAGAGAAACGGGCACACGTCAGCCTGGGGCCACTGCAGCTCCATCCCTTCACCCCTCCCAATTCCTTGGCACCCAAATCTTTGTTTGTTTGTTGGGGTTTTTTTTGTTTTTGTTTTTTTGTTTTTTATTTTGTTTCTGTTTTTTTTTTTTTTTTTTTTTTTTTTTTTTTTTTTTTTTTTTTTTTTTTGAGGGGTGTGCGCTGTGATTTCTTCTTTGAAAATGGGAGCAAGCCCGAGTTTTACAGAGGACAAAACACCACTACATGACTCCAATCAAGCAAAACTCCATCCCACTCCTGCTGTCCCAGCCTGCTGCACCACCAGCAGCAGTTCAGGAGCACCAAAGGGTGTCAACCATCGGTGGCTGTCGTTGGATGCTGCTGGGAACCAGGGAAGAAGCAGCCTTGAAGCCTTGGGTTTCTCAGGCTGCTCAAGGACAAGAAATTATAACAATGATCATGCACCTGCAGGGTGCGTGAGAGACGTGGTGTTTTGCAGAAAGCATGTTTTCAAAGAGGTGTTGCCCTCTTGGACCAATGAGTCTTCTGTATTGCATGAGCTACCCTATATATAAGTGTAATGTTTCTTTAAATAAAGCCCTGTTTTTGCTTCTCCATTACACAAAGCCCTATGTTGCATTATCCTTTTTGCCACTCTCCTATGGCTCAAATGCAACAAGTGGCTACTCAGCAAAGATTTCCAGGGTTGTCCTCCCACTTATAAAGGTCACTGCTCCTTACCACGCAGCTGGTGAAAGCCAATTTTGTTTTCAGCAGAAGCTGAGGCCATACCAAAGGGCACAGGGAGAGCCTCACCTCGAGGCCAAGGTTTCAAGGTCGAGCCAGGCCAGCCATGACAAGCTCTCAGCACTTGCCTCATTACAGGAGCTAAGTTGGGAGTTCATCGTGGTTCTCAGGAAGGGACATATGGGGAGGAAATCTGTCCTCAGTGGAGCATGATCCACTGGTAAAGGGGCAATTCCTTTAAAAATCTCCTATGAATTTGGACATCAGGAGGAATTTCTTCATGGAAAAAGTTGTTAAACCTCAGAATGGAGTGGCTGGGGAGGCGGTGGAGTCCCCATCCCTGGAGGTGGCCAAGGAACAGCTGGACATGGCACTGAGTGGCTGACAAAGCAGGGGTCAGTCACAGGTGGAACTCAATCTTAGAGGTCTTTCCCAGCCTAAATGATTCTGTGATTCCCAAACCATCCCCAGCTAGCCCAATGCCACACAGATCTCCTGCTCCCCTCCTGTCCAGTAGAGAAAAGCTGACGCTTAAAACTGTTGCTAACACAAGAATTCTATAGAAGGTGTTTGGTGGCTGTAGCTCTGCAGAAACCAAACCCACTGCTGGGCACATCCAGGGCACATCCAGAGGCCTTGGATCAGCCTGTTCAGAGGCACAGTGTGGTGCCACATATTGGAACAGTTTCTTCTTCTCAGGTAAACAAGCAGTACAGGAAGGAGTCTTGTACACACCAATGGCAGGAAACGTTCTCAGGAAACGTTCTCACAACAGGTCTTAAATAGGCTGGGAGACAAGATTTTTGGGATAAACAAGATAGCATTAAACAAATAGGATGATGATTAGGAAGTGGGTACAAGTCCTGTTGACAGTGACCCAGAGATTTTTTTCCCCCAAATCCTTAAATAAAAAGCATTTTTGCAAATGATTAGAACAGGTGGGATCACAGAGATGATGTCTCTTCCCAAGCAGTCGCTACAGAGCCACGGGAATCCTCTTGACCACGTGAATTTGCAGGATGAGCCTTTCTGCTCTGCAAATCCCAGCTCTGAGCGAGGTGGGGAGCTTGCTCATGCACCAACATCTGGGCTGAGCATTGAGGCATCTGCCTGCCTGTCTTCTCCCACAGACTTCATTCAAAGCCAGGTTTGATTAACACCTCTGCAAACAAGCTCAAATAATCCCACATCATGGATAATGCCAGCTTTTGGGTATCTAACTATGATTCAGAATTCCAGACCCACATGCACATCCGAAAGGTCACGGAGTAAATCTGCGGAGTACACCAGATACAGAGCTGTATCTGTCACTTTCTGTGCTGTCTTGAAAAGAACAAAGACACAGTGACAGCTTTCTGGCCAAGGAGCTGTTTTGCTCTGCTTTTTAAAGGGCTGTAAACTCCTGCCTCGGAAGCCTGCAGTCCATCTCTCTGAGGCACAAACATTCTCATTTCAGTCAGGACCCTGCAAAGGAAGATGCTGTCTCCAAAATCCCTCCCAAGGCGCTTGGGGCTGCACTGCAGTGAGAGCACAGAGGAGCAGAGCACCCAAATTCCTGAAGCCTCTTACCCCTGTTGGTATCAGACTCATCTCTTACCTGTGGGATTCCTGGCTACAGAGGCATCCTTTCCATTTCCCCTTTGAGAGCTCCACCCACACATCTTGGCAAGCTCCTTCACTGACCTGCATTTTCCTAATCCCTGACAGAGCCCTGCAACACCTCACCCCTAACCAGGCCACCCTGCTGTCACTGCAGCAGCAGGCAAGAGGTGGCACTGATCTCCAGAAGACAAAAAAGGGCAAGCAGCTTACAGAGTGAACAAAGCACCTTCTAAACACACCCTCTGTACTCCCAGCACTGAGGGGAACCAACTCAGAGGGGTGCAGAGAGAAAAGCCTGTGCCCTAGCCATCGACTAGATGCTGTTCTTCAGGTGCAGAGACTTTCCTGGGGAAGAGCTGAGTTCTCCAACCTTCCTGGCTTTCTTGGCACAGCAGATTTCTCTGGGCAGCATCGTGGAGGTGAGCACTTGATCATCATGGTTCACACAGTGCCTCAGGTTTCCCTCAGCCTCTCTCTCTGCTGATTCCTGTGCTCCACTTCTTGTTCTGCTGCCCTCATCATGTTGTTGAACAGCAGGCAGGATTTCTGGGCAGAAGGATGAGCAGGGCAGGTGTCCACCCCACAGTGGTCAGCCTTCCCTGGAAGGACAAGGGGCACTGACATGGGATGGGCACAGAACCAAGCTGTGGGGAAGAGGGATAGGCCAGGTGTAACGGGGTGGGGTTTTACACTGCTTAATTAGTGGCTTGTCTGAAGTTTCTTCTGTCTTCACTTAGAGCCAGAATTGAAAAACACATAAAGGACATGGATTTTCTCATGTTTGCACCCGGTTGTTTATTAAATCTTATCTAAAGTACAGAAAATTCAGCAACACTCCTAACCACCAGCTAGAAGTGAGCAAAATGGAGATGAATCCAGCTAGCTACAAGATCTCTTAAAGCTAAACAGTCCAATAGAGAAATAACTCCTATATTATTTGTACTTTTAACCCAACAACCAAACTCCTGTGACCCTCAGTGCAGCACTAACTGTCCAACCAAAAACCACTGCATGAAACCATGAAGAAGGAAGATGAGCACCGAAAGAGACACCACCCAAAATCCTCCATCTTGTCCCATACCTGTTACTATATTATAAAAACCTCACATTTAAAACCCTTCACCATGTGAGAGTACACACTTCTATTTAACTACACACCCGTGATTTTAACTCCATCACTCAAATTTGGAAGCCTTCTCCAAGGCCCCAGGTCAAAAGCAGTGTTCCCCAGGGGGTCAGTGCCAGAAAGCACAGAAAGCTCAAAAATCCCAGGTTTCTGGGATCCAACAGGCAGGCACAGGCTGGAGGCAGCGCTGGCAGGGCAGAATCCAGGAGAGGAAGCAGTGAGCTTGCCTTCCCCTTCATCCCCCTTTCCTGGTCAGGCAGTTATGAAGCACCCATGTGCCACCCTAACATCACAGCCTGGCCATGCTCCAGAGCTGCTGAGATCTTAATCACAGCCTTCCCTCCAGAGGCACACCCAAAAATGGCCAAGGGTGGCATCATTCTGCAGAATTAGAATGGCCAGATGGAGCCAAGGCATGCAGGGGTTCATAGGCTCAGGAATCAGAAGTAACTGAGCCCGATTTTCCTTCAAGTCTTGGATGACCATGCCTTTGTTGTGGGGTGTTATCTGCCACTGGGCTAATATGAGGCTTTCCCAAACCTCACACTAATCCATGACACTCACAGGCCTGCTATTGCCACAGATATTGCACAAGCTGGGTGTCTTGGGTTGCAATACAGGATGTGACAGAAATGTGGATTCTGTCCCCATCTGTTGGAGCCGGGTGGGGCAGTGCCCCTGATCTCCTGGCACACATTATCTGCTCATGGGCCAGCTTTAAACCAGCTGGGGCAATCATCTTTATCTTTTCCACAGCCCATCCTCCCTCCAGGAAGATATCATCTGCTGCTGGCCCATTGAGTCCCAGGGCATGGCTGATAAAATTCCATCATCCCATGGGAGATGCTCCAGCCAGGGGGAGGAGCCAAGCCTTTCCTACCCAGATAAAAACTGACATTTTGGACAGCAGGTACCTCCCTTCCACTGGGTTCCAGAGGAAAACCAGACCTTTCCACATGATCCCTGGAGCTTCAGAGGAAAACTGCACCTTCTCCAGGAGCACTGCTCCAGCTGAACCACATCTGCCCCTGCAGGAGGATGCAGCCACCATGGAATGGCACTGCTGCCAACACCCTGACTGACTGACGGGTGTCAGCTTGGATTCTGACTCTGGCAGTGTTTGGGGATTGTTCTTTGTAATACTGTATTTCTATTTTAATTTTCCTGGTAAAGAACTGTTCTTCCTAATTCCCATATCTGTGCCTGAGAGCCCCTTAATTTCAAAATTCTAATAATTTGGAGGGAGGGGTTTTACATTCTCCATTTCAAAGAGAAGCTTCTGCCTTTATTGGCAGACACCTGTCCTTCAAACCAGGACACTGGGTTTCCCAGGATCACCATCTGACAGAAGGTTGGCCAATTTACTGGGTTCAGTGAAGAACTTTGAATTTAAACACACCTGGAGCCCACACACCCTTCCAGCTCTTCTTTCCACCCCACCACTGAGGCACTTTGGTGGGACAGCACAGCTGGAGCTCCCTGCTGCCTGTGCCAGGGATTAGTGAGCTGTTTTCCCTCTGCACACACCCCCAGTAAGCAGAGTTCTCCACTGGTGCTGCTGGAGGAGCAAGCCCGAGGTGCAGGAAAATCTGATTTTCCACTTGCCTCTGAACTGACAGCCTGGACCTTCCCCACCCTGCACCAGAGCAGCTCCAGCAGCAACAAAAATGCTTCCAAATGATGGATTCCACGGGCTCTTTGTGGAGGACCATAAAATACTCAGGTAGGGCCAGAGTCTGGCCATGGCTATCTGAGCTGGGGCAAGGATGGGAGAGCTTTGTGGGGAGCTCCCAGCTCGCCCTGCCAAGTTGATCTGCACTGGGATAGAAGGCAGGACCCACACTGGAAGGGGCACAGGTGTGCCAGGCCACCCAGTGCAACCTCCTGCTTCGTCTGTGCCTGCTGGGGGAGGAGAGGCTGGAAGAAGGGAGATACCTCTCCTCATCAGAAACTCTGCAAACTTTGAAAAGTGTTCAACTGGAATTCCTTTAAAAAAAAAAGAACAGATGCTGGGACAGGTCAAAGGGGGCTTTTGAAGGGTGGATATGACCAGAAATTGCATGCCTCCCCTTGTTCTCCCTTTTTCCATCCCAAGGAAAAGCAAGTTTTGCAAGGATACCTGCAAACTCTGTCCAGCTGGGCTTTGCTACCAGAGCTCAACTGGCCATGTCAGGCTGTCCCTGCCCTGACCAGCATCCCACTGCAGGAGGCTGGAATGCCAGAATTCACAGCTCTGGCCAGGGGGAAGCTGGCCTAAGGAGGCTCACTGACCCAAAAAGCACGTGCCTCTTTGCTAAAAGGGCTTGTGTGTTTCCAAACAAGCCTCTCCTCCATCTCTGCCAGCCCAGCAGTGGCCAGACCCCTTGGTTTGTCCCCAAAGGCTGGTACCCAGCAGCTCCCAGCTCCAGCACCACTCCCAGCTCTTGAACCCCCTGCAGGAGCATCCCTGAGCATCAGCAGCATCCCTGAGCTGCCCTCCCATCCCAGCAGTGTGCAGGATGGCTCTGGCCACCACAGCTCCCCCTCCCGGGGCTCAGAGGGCACCTGAGCCTGCTGGAAAGCTGGGAAGATGCTGAGCCTGGCTGTCCCTGAGGGATCCCTGCACACGCCTGGCTCTGTGTGCTCCACTGAGCAGCTCGTGTGAGCTGCCAGAGCCAGCCCCTCCCCGACACCCCTGCTCCCAAATTTTCCAAAGGCTTTTTTCTGTCTCCTTCCTGCTCATTGAGGCACACAAGGCAGAGGTGAGGGCTGGCAGACACTCATGGTGCAGGGGTGCTGCCCTGTGAGTTCACCAAGAAGGACACAAAAAATCTGCAGAAGGAAGAGGAGATCACTTGGGGGGCCTCACGTGTTGGACTGATGGGGTGTCCTGCCAGCTGCTGAGGGCAGGGATGCTAAAATCCTTCTCCAGATGAGAGGATACTGATAATTAATTACAGCCTTTCCTGAAGCTCGGCTGAGACCCCAAAACCAGAGATGGTGTTCAGTGTGAGTGGCTGGAATGTTGACACGGCAGGGGCATGAACGGAGGAAGGTATTTCCTGCAGAACCCCAGAGGCAACAAACTCAGCCAAGCATGCACAGGGATTCCCCAGACTCTCAGAGGACAGGGCAGAGAAGTCTGAGGGAACAGCAGCTGAGTCACAGCAAGAAGGGAAATAAGCTGGCACTATTGGTGTGAATTCAAGAATGAATTTGGACTGTCTCCTTTTCCAAACACCTTTATTAACATCTGTCCTATAAGGTGCTTCTCCCCCTCCACCTCACAGAGCCCCTTTTGGGAGTGAAAAGCTCCTTGGGAAGCAAACCTGGATTGGCCTTGGACCCCTCCCCACTGGTGCTGGCTCTGTGAGCCCAGGAGCAGAAATGAACCCCCTGTCACACAGCACCAAAGCTGCCCCTTGGAGAAGTGTCCCAGGTTAAGATGCCAGATCTGAGCATAGGAACAAACTCACTTGTGCAGAGGAAGGCGAAGTTTGGGGGGGACCGAGGCAGTGAGAGGATTTTTGAGTCCAGGGGACACGAGAGGAGCCCCTCCTGCTGTGGGGAGCACAGGCTGGTGCTGCTGAAGCAGTGACAGGCTGGAGGATGCTGAAGCTTGGAGGCAGCAGATATTATCTGAACCCACCACAACCCAGTGAGCACACAGAGCAGCTGGTTGTGTGTTAATGGTGTGCAAGGATTGCCCAGACCACCAAGGGACACAGGGAGCCAGCTCAGCCTGAGAACCTGAACTTCCTTTTCTACAGCCCAAAGAACAGCAAGGGGTGGACAGGGGCAGTTAAGGCATCGTGTCCCTTTCTGTCACTGCAGAGAGAAGAGGGATACAAAATTAAGGAGCCCCTCTTCTCCTCAGTATGTAGGAACAAGCCTGCTCTGAACCCAAGTGGAGTTCTTACAGAAGTGTTTGTGCTGGTTTTGGAGACACGGGTATACTGTGTCAGACCAAAAGTTTTGTGCAGTCATAGCCTGTCTTCAGTAACAGGAAAGAGAATGACAGAGAGGAATATAAGTAAAAAAGGGGGGGGGTCTTTGTTGTGATACTGCATTCTGCAGCTATTTGGACTTAAGGATCTCCTCAGTCAGAGCTGGTACCTTCTTAATTGAAGATACTCAGTTTCTCTTATGAGAGCTTACTTCTCAAAATATTCAACCTTTGGCACCTGCGCTCTTATGACCATGAGTCCCACAGCTGAGCTCTTCACTGTATCCACATCACTTTAAACAGGTGCAAATCAGATTTTCTCTTTTCCAACTCCCTGTAGTGCTTGTATTAAGCTGGTAAACAACCACAACCTTGTGCTCTCAGGCTCACAGGGTCCCACCTCCTTTTAAACAGTTCAGGGTTACTCATCAGAGCACAAATAACTACAAGCACTCTCAGAAGTAGTTGAGAGGCTCTGACAGAAGCAGGAGACAGCAAGGCAGGGAGAACTGTTGCAGGGGTTAAGCACAGTGCAGAGCTCTGGCAGAGTCTGATATTCAGCAATGGGTTTTTGCACAAGAATAGACTGAAGGCAAGGTAATGGAAATAACTTTCCACAGAGCCTGTGCAATTAGATGTTACAAAAGCATGAAGTCAGGAGCATAAGAGTATTTTGGAAGGTCTAAGCATTAATATGGAAAATAAATTCAAGATGATATGGAAAGGATCTCACAGGAAAGAATAGCTCAAGGATGCTGAGCCTGCTGCTGCAAGGCTCCATCTTCCAACTGCTTCCATATTTGAGCAGAACTCCCAGGCAGCTCTCCCTAAATCCCCAGCACAGCTCCTGAGAGACACACATTGTGGGCAGGCTGGGTCAGATCATCTTCCTTCGTGCTGTGACCCAGAGAACCCCCAGCACTGAACCAGTCCAGAGGCAGAAGTGTGCAGGCTCATTAGGGGCTCCACTACACTCAGGCACCAGGATCAGAAATTGAAAGAATAATGTGTGTGGAGAGGTCAAATATTTGCTCAGAACCCAGCAATTCTGGCAACACAGATATTGCCTGTGCCTGGTCCATTTCTGTGGATGACAAATGAGTTGGATACCTTTCAGTGGGGCTTTGAAAGTGAAGGTGACTGTTCCAGGCTGCCACTGGAGGCTGTTTCACCAAGCACTTGTAAGGCACTGGGAACAATAACTTTTCTGCAGGGAAGAGAGTGCACTGCTCTTCTGCTGCTGCAGGACTCTGGGCATGAGGGATAAAGGAGGTTTTGCAACTCATCTCCAGCTCTAGCTGTACCACTTGACTTTTTTCCCCCCGACTTTGATAAAGAAGCTCCTTTTGGAGAAGCAACCAAATAAAAGTCCTTCCCTATATAAGCAAATGACATATGGTCTCCTTGTCCAAGATCACAAAAGAACATTAGGAAAGCCAAGATGCTCCAGAAAGAGGGAGAAAAATGGAACATCTGACTTAGTAAAAACCAAGCTGCCACTGCCAGAGACTAATGAACAGTTTGCTGGCTTCAACTTCTTTGATGATTAAACACCAGCTCTTGTTCCCATCATTCTTGGGAAAGAAATTAAAGGACAAAGTAGTCCTCAAGTATGCTTCATTTGAAGGAGGGGATAGGAGAAATAAGAGGAATTTTTTGTTTTGAAAAGGAGAAGACAGGATCTGCCTGCAGTCAGCTGCAAGGGATTGGAACAGTGTAAAATGTATGGGAATGTGCAGGAATGTACAGGAATATACAGGAATGTACACGAATATACAGGAATATACAGGAATATACAGGAATGTACAGGAATGTACAAGAAGGACAGAGCACAATGGCCACAGCCCTTCCTCAGCAAGCTCATCAAAGAAAACTACTTAGCCTTCAAATGGGATTGTCCATCTCCAAACAGATAAATCAAGGCACCCCAGACCTCAATGTCCACCACTGAACCTGCCAGAGGTAAATACCTGCCAGCAGCCTTTCCAGCCCCCAGACAGCAGAGTCTGTTCAGACTCTCACCTTTGCTTGAGGCAGGAGGCAGCAGCTTTTGTACTTACTGTACTTTTCACAGGGAGAGCATCCTGCCAAAATATTGCTTTTAATTTCTGTTTTGGTGCAAGTGCCAGTGCCCAGCTTACAAGTCTGAAGTTCTGCATGACAGCTGTTATACATAAAGTGACAAATATTTCAATTACTGCCCTTCTCACTACACTTGAGCCTAGCAGGCAGGAAAGACACAATCTTTTTCTACCTTTCCTCTTTTTGAATAGCCAGGTGTCAGCACTGACTTGGGAATCAGGAAAAGCACTCTCCCAGCAGTGCAAGGAAGGGCTGGCTTCTAGGATATACTCTGTGCCCTTCTGTGCTGCAGGTCTGTGTGCTCTTGAACTCATTTTCTTCGAGACCTGAGAAGTACTTTGCATAGATATGTTCCCCTCACTAATCTGATCTACTTTTGTAGTAATTTGCATGTGTTTAATTGCTGAATGCATGACCAGAAACTGGGACAGGTGTCTGCAATATCCTCAACAGCTCAGGGTGTGTGGGGAAAGTGTGGCTTTGTTGCCCTATTTCTCTCCTGCCTGGCCCTACCCCTGCAGCACCTGGAATGGTGCTGGCCCTGCAGCTGTCATTTAGAGGACATAGCTGGGTCCTGAGCCAAGGGGATCTGCTGTGACAAGGCCTCCAGAGTCCTGAGGCTGGCCCTCAGTGCCCTGTCTGAGCACCATGTGTCACCTGCTGAACTGCCCCAGTGCTGCTGGAAGCAGAGATTGAGAGCAAAGAGCCAGAACTGATGGGCACAGGGGCGAGCATCACCTCTCTGTGAGCACAGGCAGAGCAGAAACCTTGATCAGAGTTACAGGAGGCAACCCCAAAATCACCACCTGCAGCACAGCTTCCTCAGGCAAGTGCTTTGAAAACAGCACCAGGCACTTTCTACCCCTGAGCCATGAAGTCTGTGAGCTGGTGAACAATATTCCTGTGAGCTGGTGAACAACATTCCCATGAGCTGGTGCACACCATTCTGTGGACACTGCTGAAGGCTCGTGGAGAAACCTAATCTGGTTTTTTCCCAGCCTGTTGACTTTTCTCAGCTCCAGCCTGGGTCTTTCCCAGGTTGGTAATCTTTGTCAGAGACAAAACAAGGGAAGGAAGGAAGAAAACACAGATAGAAACCTGGTGTTGACCACCGAGTTGCAGAAGTGTCTCATGATATTTTGCAGAAAGCATTTTTTCAAAGAGGTGTTGCTTTCTTTGACCAATGAGTCTTTTCTACTTTGTTTTTCATGATCTCCCTTATATAAATACCATACTTTTTCAATAAATCACTCTTTCTTGCTATCTGAAAAGAGTTTTTTTGCTGTGTTCTTTGCCACTTCCTAACCTTATAACAGCACCATTCCTGCTGGGCTGGTGTCACTGTAAGGCTGGGGAGTGGTGAAAAAATACAGCAACACAGGCTCCATCCAGAAAGCAGAAGAAGTGATTTATTGCAGGAGTAATCACATTTTTATAGACTGGTTAGTTGAACCAAGGGTAGAATTAAGCTCATTGGTCCAAGGAAGGTAACACTTCCTGTAAACATGCTTTTACCAAAACATCACGTTTTTCACACACTCCCCCTGTCCACAACACCAGGTGTTAAACTTTGTTATTTATTTTTTCCCTTTTGTTTTCCTTTGAGTAGCTTGGGAAAACTCAAACTGCTTTTTTCCCTGACTCTCACCAGCATTCACAGGCTGGTGCACACCATCCCTTCTGGGCTGCCCTCCTCACTCTGTCCCCCCCAGGTTCCAGCAGCCAGCCCAAACCCAGAGCCCTTTCTGCCCCTCAGTTGTCCTGTTTGTGCACCACCAGCTAGATTGCTCTCAAAACCCAGCACAGCTTGAGAAATTGCCTTTTCCAGAGAGCAGCCACTCAATGGGGACACGTTTTTGTTTCCTGTAGCTTGCCATGGCAAACCAGCACAGGGCACACTTTGACCAGAGACCCACCTAAGGGCAGGGAAGCAAGGCCATATATAAAATTTGGGAAAGGTACTAATTAATTTGACTATTTTTGGGCAGAAAGGATGCTGTTACACCATCTTCTAACCCTATATAGGCTGGGAAATGATAGGGAACTCACATTTACGTTTTGCTAGAGCATCAGATGTCTCCAAATGGCTGCTCCAAGGCTTCCCAAGTCCCTTCTCTCCCTCACCATATTTACTTAAGGCAAAATCTTAATGTAGCCCCTTTTGTTAACTCAACCTCTGCCCAGGCATGCACACGCCCACAGTGTGGGACACAAGCATTAATGCCCTATCTCTGTGGAGTCCCAGAGAATTATGACCAGGAAAGGGAATCCAAGAACTTGCTTTTATTACAAAAAGCTTGGTGTGAAGTTCTTGGTGATTTAAAACATTATGCTGACCCACCACAGAAAACCCTGGTGCACTCCAAGGCCATGTTCACCTTCCACTGGTGACCTGCACTAACCCAGCCCTCTACCCCACTGCCCTCCACAGTGCTGGTGCCTGAATCCCAGCTCTCTCCTCTCCTTTCCTCTCCTTCTTGGCACTGCCCTTCCTGCCTTACAGCCTGTGAGGCCAGTGTCCTGCTGTACACACATATTGGCATCTCTAATATACAGCCATGAAAGCTCAAAAATGCTTTTAATAATTACTTGGTATTTAATTAAACATGCAACAACCAGCCTATTAGAGTAAATTAAATCTGAGTGAGACATTTGAACAGCGACTAGTGAAGATATCAGTTTCCAAAGCTCTCAGAATGATGGAGGAAGAAAACTGGATTATGTCAAGGGAAAGCTGATGCTGGAAGATGAGTGATGCTTCCTAAACCTTTCCCCCACATCTCTGGGCAAGTGCTAAGTGTGTAAACACAGAAATTATTTTTTCCTCCCTGAGGAAAAAAAATTAGACAGATATTGTAATTCCCTGTGCTGTCAAGACCTCCAGTGTAGTTTGGGGCTGCAGAGGTAGGAATTCATGTTATAAATAAAACAATATTATTACTTTACATGGCAAAAAATGAAATAAAAAACATATTACTTTACATGGCAAAATAAAATAAATGTATATCCAGCCCTGAGCATTGAAGCCATGAGACTGCAACAATATCAAGGCACACAGGGCTTTGAAGACATTGTTTTAACTTAGGGAAGGAAGGTTCCCTGTTTCAGGTTCCAAAAATTGCCAGAAAGATGTCATTTCCCAGGAGTTAGCCAGAGGCAAACAAATCCTTTAAATAATTTAAGACATGTAGCACCTCCTGGGTGAAACCATCACCTCAGCTAGGCTGGCACAGATTGGCTTGACCAAAAACTTAGACTGGTGTTTGTTTCCTGTAAAAAACAAAGTTTGATCACGTAGGAAGGATGCAGTAGATGGTGGAGAGCAGGATATATTTCTGATAGGAAGGATGCAGTAGATGGTGGAGAGNTGGTGGAGAGCAGGATATATTTCTGATAGGAAGGATGCAGTAGATGGTGGAGAGTAGGATATATTTCTGATAGGAAGGATGCAGTAGATGGTGGAGAGCAGGATATATTTCTGATAGGAAGGATGCAGTAGATGGTGGAGAGCAGGATATATTTCTGACAGGAAGGATGCAGTAGATGGTGGAGAGCAGGACATGTTTCTGACAGGAAGGATGCAGTAGATGGTGGAGAGCAGGATATATTTCTGGCAGGGGGTTCAGTTAGGTCAGGCACGGTCCCAGCACAGAGGATGGCAGCCCTGGGGCTGCAAAAACAAGTCCTGCTTTTCAACAGGAACAAGCAAAGTGGGTGCAAAGCATTTCACCTGCAAACCCTCAGACTCCTGCACCCAGAGGCCTGGTTCCATATCAAGGGTGACTTTCTGCAGCGAATATTCTGAAAATATCCAGACCACAGGGGACAAGCTCATGAGAGGGAATGGTGTTAGAAAGAAGGGTCAGCAATCAGATTTATCCGCTGTAGTGTGGACACAGCACTGCCCAGTCATGCTGGGACAGCAAGAAAGGGCAGGAGTATCTTCAAATCTGTTCTAGGAAAGATTTTCTACTTGTCAAGGTTACTGGAGCAGCAATCATGATGGATGGATGATGGAAACCTCCTCCATCCAGGGGTTAGTCTGCCTGTGGTTATTCCAGGCCAAGGCAGCCAGCCCAGGCTGAGGCCAGCAGAGTGGCCACCACATGGACCAGGCTGGCCCTCTCCCACTCCATCCATCCCAATCCTGCCTGTGGGATCACAGACCTGAGGGGTGGGTGCTGCTAGCACTGCAAACAGCATCCACACTGCAGCTGTACACAGCACTCCTGATTCTGCTGAACGAGCCAAGCTTATCACAGGGTGCACGAAGGAAAAAAGAATGAAAACGAAGAAGAGGTTTCAGCAGGCTGTGGAGGTCCACAAGCAGAGCAGGCTTTGACTTCACAGCCAACTGGATGGGGAGCACAAGCTGCAGTCCCTGTCCACGCTGAGTGAGTGCTCTCTGCAGCACCAGGACCAACAGTCCTGGAGCCAAGGAGCTCTATTTGCACAGCTGGCAGGGAGCCCACGTGAGCTCAGTGAATAAAGCATCCAGATAATAAAAACACCCAAAAACACTGTTTAATTTTTTTTTTTCCCTGAGGGATCTGATATGGAGAGAAGGGTAGGGCAAACCCATCCCTCCCTCCAGAAGAGTGGAACACACAGAACCTGGAAGGTCTGATGGCTCCCAGCTGGTACAGCTAAATACCTGACACTGCTTTTTGGGGCAAACAGGGCTCAGACAGGAGCTCCTGTATTGTAAAACCTCTGCAATCCCAGCTGCAAACTCTTGATGGATGAAAGGGTCAATGCTTTGTGTATCAGTGACCTAGGAAAGCATCAGAGGAGGTGGTCAGGGGCACAGAAGCCAGAGCTGCCTTCCCCTGCAGCCACACTGAAGATGCAGGAGACACTGGGCTAGCAGGGTGCTGCAGAGGGAAAAGGAGAGGGGATCCAACCTGTAGGCAATGAGCACGTTCTGGGTTTGCTTCCCACCTCAGCAGAGCCTCAGATGGGAGCCCAGCACAGCCTGGAAATTGCAGGCAGGGATGGATGAGATGGCATGGCCAGCCTGGGGAGCCAGCACACTCTGGGACCAGCTGTGCACACCTGGCAGGGAGGGGACAATGGATCTTGCCTTTACTCCTTCTTATGCCATTTTTTTCTGGCTGGGGCTGGCCTGAGATTCTGTTTGTGCCAGGGCAGCAGGTTCTACCCACAGCTCATCCCACATGCATGCATGCCCTCCTTCCCCAAAATGATCCCTTCATCTGACTAGACGACCTCAGAGGATCCTCTCTGGATCTCCAAACAGCTCAGCAGACCCTCTTCCTTCTACCATCCCTTTTCCTTGAATGTTCCTTTTTCTCTGTAGCCTAGCAACTCAGCACAGACTCAGAATATTAACAGCTCCTGTCCCCACACACGATCTTCTCCAGAGGCCTGAAAAATGTGATAGCAGAGAGGCTGAGAGGGGTAGGAGCACACATGAGATGTGGGGAGCGTGCAGGGAGCCTCTCCCAGCATTCTGAAACAGCAGAGCCATTCAGCTGTCGGATCTGCCACCTTCACTTAACATGTACATAACATATAGAGCTATTTATAGCCCCATTTATTTACATATTCAAATAGCAGCACGACACGCAAGCACTTGTATTTTGGATTTAGGTTCTATATTGAGGTACTGGCACTCTTGCACAAATACATTCTCTGTTGCTGGGTGCTTTAAATGTATATATGACAGGATGTCAGAAGGTCAGATTCTCAAGGTCTAATTTGGTTTTCAATCAAATCAGATGAAGCTTTCACTTGGGGGGAAAGCTACTTTGGCATTCTGCAGTAATCCTCTCCAATGCTGCAACATTGCTATTGAAACAGGTGGCAGGTTGGAACATTGCTCTCCAATAGAGCCAGCTTTTTAATACTTGTACATATATAAAAAGTATATATATAGGCTGGGGGAGTTTTGCCCATGTAAAAACATGAATAAAAATTTAAGCAAGGGGTGGGGAGGAAATGATCCCAGGCAGTTTTCTGCAGCAGGAATTCTAACTACTACAGGGCTGCTGGGGTGCGAGCTGAAGTGGTTCATACCAGCACCATACAACACTGACATGTTCAGAGCTAAAGATAACTCGGCTGCTGGGGGAACAGATGGAGCACTGCAATGCACAGCCCTGTTGCAAACCATGCAGCCACAGCCTCTCCTCCTCCCCAGCACGACTCCTGTGCTGGCGTGGGGCGCAGCCTCCCCCCAGGCGCGCAGGGAACTCGCCCCTGGCTGGCAGTGCACCCAGACTGCCCCGTTTGGGAGCTGCCTGCTGAGCAGAACTTGGGAATTCCAGTTCTGAGAGCTGCCCCAGCCCTCCCCAGGCTTGGATTGTACTGCAGGACTCGCAGAGCTGCTCCTCAGGGAGAGCAGCCCCGTGGAAAGAGTCACAGAGGGGGATCACTCTTGGTAAGCATTGCCAGCGGGTTTTATTTGTGCTGCAAGCCCCAAGCTCTGGGCTGGGAGTCAGCCAGCTCACCCCACAGCTGTCCCATCACCCAGAATTTCCCATTAGGCAAAGAGCATTCTGAAAACCGTCCCATTAAGATATCAGGTGGATGCTGGAAGATCCCCAGGCAGAAACAAGCAGAGTAGAATAAAAAGCTTCAGGGGCAAGAGAGAGAATCATTCTCTTGTCCAGCAGCTCAGTCTTTCCTCAACTGAGAGCTTCCTCCAGCCAGGTTCCCACAGTTCACCTCCTACTTATGGCCAAATCGTGCCTTTTGGCCAACAAAAATATCCATTCAAGGTCATCATTGATGTTGAAGAAGCCATAGCCCATCAGCACAAGCACAGGGGAGCCCTTTTTGGGGAGGCAGTGGAGCTGTCCCTGGCACCAGGAGAGCCTCAGGACTGCTGCTCCCTGCCCCAAGGAACCGAGTCCTTGAGACCTCTGTGTCCAAAGGAATTCCTGGGCTCTGTGCAGGTCTGGCCAGGGCATTTGGAGAGACTGCATGGTGATCTTTGGCTTGTTACTTAGCAACTGGACTCTAAGTAGTGGTGGATTTACTGGGCTGTCACTGCAGCCCAAGCAGTACCAGGAGCAAGGGCACGGGGAGAGTTTTGTCATGGGAATGGGATAACTTGTGAAGTATTATGGAAGGCAGGCGAGATTTTTCCCTTCTACAAGTTGCCATAAATGCAGCAAATATTGACATATGAGTCACACTGACCTATTTTCCAGCTTTTAAGCCAGGACAATCTCTATGCAACTGATTTCAGAAGCAGCGAATGGGGAGCACTTCAGGCCCCTTCACGAGTTCACTTTATTCTTGACTATTTTATGCAACCCCTTTGGAAGAACCATCCTCATCTTCCTGGCAGAGAGGGGATCACTCCTTGTTTAAACTTGAGCACCCAATCCCCCCACCACCACCCTGCAGATTTTCCCTGTGGCTTTCTTTGTCCTCACACACTGCCTCAGTCCAGGGGATGTTTCAGCACAACCAGTGGGAATTCTGTTAAAGAAAAGGTATTGTGTGATGTGAGCAGGCATCCACATCTGATCCTTGACTTTTCAGGCAGTGTCAGTGCTGGTGAAAATCACCCTGAGCCTCAGCACTCACAGGATATCACTGCTGCAAGGATGAAAACATCCTAACCACAAATCTAATGATGGCAGGTGAGGTGGGTCCATGGCACCAGCTTTGCTAAGGTGTTTCTGGAGCTCAGTGGATTTCTACTCTTGCCCTCTCTCCAGAGGAGCCACAGAACAGGCAGCTGTGCCTCCTGCATGCAAACAAGAGCATCTCAAAGCTGCCAAATCCAGAGTGGTTTGGA
Source organism: Tychaedon coryphoeus (assembly GCA_013398595.1). Taxonomy (NCBI): domain Eukaryota; kingdom Metazoa; phylum Chordata; class Aves; order Passeriformes; family Muscicapidae; genus Tychaedon; species Tychaedon coryphoeus. Next base: position 355,255 of record WBND01000240.1, on the reverse strand, counting down.
GGTTACTCTCACAGCCATCTTTTATTCCTCCAAACATCCCTCTGGCAGCAGGAGAAAAACATCAAAATGCTGCTGCTTTCCCTCAGCCAGCCAAGTGTCCGTGTGCCTCCCCCTTCCTACTGCTGGGGAAGCAAAGTGAGCAGGTCCCCAGGGTGACTGTGTGACTGATGGCAGTGTGCACATGGACCTTTGCCTCCCCTGGTGGGTCTCCCCTTGAGGAAAATGCTGTTCCACATGTAAAGAGCCAGCACTGTTTGATTTCCCAGCCATGCACTCACACCAGGAGCTGAAGGACCAAGAGCTGTGTGAGCCCAGCAGAGGAAACCCTGAGGAAACCCTGAGGAAACCCTGAGGAAACCTTTCATCCCAGCTGTCTGCTGCAATACCCTGCTTTAGACCACAGAGAAGCCCCTTGTGTGTAAAAAAAGGCACATAACCCCCACCTGCCCATGCCTGTGGGGATACCTCACCCCAAGCCAGAGCTCTGCCATCCTTACCATCAGCAGATCAAATCTCATAGAATCATTAAGGTTGGAAAAGACCTTCAAGGTCATCAAGTCCAGCCTTTGACCAAATAGCCCCATGGCCACTAAACCACACCACAAACTGCCAGGTTTTTTAGCACTGCCAAGGATGGTGACATTGCTACTCCCCTGGGGAATTTGTTCAAATTTTTAACCACTCATTCAGTGAAGAAATTTTTTCTGATATCCAACATGAATCCCCCCTGAGTCCTTCTCCACCACCAAGGTCCCACAGCACCCTCTGCTACCTACAACACTTCCATCCAGGAGCCTCCAGCAATCCAGCAGGACTGTATCCCCTGCAGCACCATGACAGGCACAATCTGCAGCTCAGCACCAACCCTGCCTCCTGCTTTTCCCATATTTTGGCACTCCTAAATATTCAGGAGCCTTGAATACCAAGATGTAATGCATACACACACACAGAGTTTAGATACCACAGTGTCACAGGGCTGGGGATACCCAAGGCTACAGAAAAACATTTGCAGCACTGGAGTGTCATTTCATACTTGTATCTCACAGTGTATAACTCCAGAAAACTCTGACTGTAGGATTTAAATGCTTTAACCTTTGCTTTTAAAAAACACTTGGATACCCAAGGACATAGAGACTGAGAAGTATCTGTATGTCATTTCTCCATTGAAAAGACACAGCAACAAAACTAAATGTTTTCAATTACAAATAAGGAAAACATTGACACATTTGAAGAGGGTAGATGGTACTAAAAGGCACAGCCTAATGGTAGAGCTTTCTTCCTTAAAATCATGTTTTTTAAGGCTCAAGACATCTACAGCAATGGAAAATCCTTTTCAAGGGCACATTGCAGCAAAGTCGTGTTTGTCCAGTATTGCAAGTGTACATATATTCCAGTGAAAACAGAACTGCAAAGCCTGCTCAGGACAGATCCCACCACAAAGCCTATTTCAAAACCTGGAAAATTTGATGTAGTGACAAGAGTGATGCCCCACTGATGGTGGCATAACAGGTTGTAGGATGAACTGTCCTGGTCAAGAACACTCTTACACAAAACCTGGTCCACTTCATTTTGGGTTAAAAGGCAATTGAAAACCCGTGCAGCTCATGGCTGCCTTGAGCAGGGAAATCTGCCAAAGCAGACAGCTTGTTTTTCAAGCAAGCTTGGAGAAGTTGGGAAATAACAGGCACGATGCTTCCTGCCATAACCTCCGAGAGATCCAGTGCAGCTGCCAGCACCAGAGCAGGCACAGCCTGGCAGCAGGGGCACAGGGCTGGGAAGCAGTGAGGCATTGCAAGAGGCTGCCCAGAGAAGCTGTGGCTGCCCCTGGATCCTTGGAATTGTCCAAGGCCAGGCTGGATGGAGCTTGGAATAACCTGGGGTAGTGGAAGGTGTCCTGGTTTGGAATGAGATGGACTTTAAATCCTTCCAACCCAGACCATTCTGTGATTCTCTGAAGCAAAACATCAAGCCAAGCATGCTGCCCCTCCCCACTGCAGATTATCCCCCAGCAAAAGGAATTGGCAATCCCACAGGCATCCCTCCTTTCACACCCCTATTCCTGCAGATGTTTTTATCTGGAAGCCTTGTTTCCTACATTAGCCCTCTGCAACAATCCTCTTGTAACTTTTCAACTTGTCACTAGGTTTATAAAACTTTAAAGCTGGTGCTATAACAAACTGAAATGATGTTATTGCAGATGTAGGAGAGCATCTTGGGATGAATAAATTATAGGAGCCACAAAGAAATCATGACTATAATGGCTGGATGCTCCGAGCTGTCTACGGTGTGCAGACACAGGAGGGAGCAGGTTTAGGACTGCACAGATCATAGGGCAGGAAAATTGAAGCCTTATGAAGGGTAACCTCCTCTTATTTCAAATGCATACAAAACTTCTGGTAGTTTTCCTTGTTGAAATAGTGCATTAATTCTTCAAGGGAGTCTGAACTGTCTGGTGCTAGAAGAATGTGTCCCCAGGGATTGCCTAGAGAGGGAAAAGGCTACACTGGAAGGATTAGTCCTTGTCTGGTCCCACCATGCAGGGATGTACAGCACACCCTGAGCAGTCCTCAGCTGGAGGAAAGGACATCCAGAGTAGGGGGGATTTGCAGCTCTTTCTGAACCACTGCTACTGGACACTGCCAGAACTGCACCACCAGGGCAGAGCCCTGGGATGAGACTGGGCAGTGTCCTGGCCACAGAGCACAGGGACAGACAGGCACAGGCTGCTCCAGTGAGTGTGACATGAGCTCCACACTGCCAGAGCCCTTCTCTCCCCAGCTCAGAAACTGCTGGGCTCCTCAGAAACCTGACCACACCAAGAGACCTGAATGTGCCACTGCCCCAGTGCCACTGCACACCAACAGGAGTCCATAAACACCTGCAGGCTGTTCCCTTGATGCCTTAAGGTTTTAGCTTTTATATTTTTCAGGCCCTGTACTGCATTAGTGAATAACTCTGAATTCCATATAGAGTGTTAGTGAGCTCTCCTCACAGTTTGGTCAGACAAAACAACCCTTCCAGGCCTGAGAACCAAGGTAACCTCACAGCCTCAGGCCCCAAAAAGTATAAACAAAAGTGAATTGGGGGGAAGCAAACTGGAGGAATGTGACTTCATTACCTGAAGCTGTAATTGAACAATTAACCCCTGATATGCAAACAGACCAAACTTATATCTGCCCAAAAAACTCATGAACCATTGTGCATCTTGGGTGTAGCCTTGGAGGCTTTTGCACTGCCCAAGATGTACCTGTTAAAAGCCTTTAATAAATTTTAATTTATAAAACCCAGTTTATTCTTTGAACTCTGCCCAGCCTCTGTTCTAGGTAGCCATCCCAGGCATCAGCCTGCTCTCTGCAGCTCAGTCCCAGGGCAGCTCAAGGGAGATCCAGGAGATCCATCCTGCTGCCCTTCATGGGTCACCTGAGCTCCTCAACAGCAGCAGGAGGACATTCCTCCTCCCAGCCTGCCTTCAAATCCCCGACTTGCAAATTTGTACAGGAGATGAAAAGACTCCAGCAAGGCCTTTCATCTTCATGGATCAGCACTTCCCAGAGGCTCTGCCACTCACATGTGCCCTCCCCAATACCTATTTGGCCTGGCCCCTGGCGTCCTTCCCCAGACATTTCAATTGATGTCACTGATCTTGGCTCAGCAAATAATCCTTCTAATCACTGACAAGAACAGAGGCTGCAGCTCAGCGTTGCTTAGCCTTGCTAAGGGGGGTGCACAGCAAGAAAGCATCACTCCAGAAAGTGAACTGACAGCATGGCTGGCCACACACAGGCAGCAGCTGCCATGAACCAGGAGGAGACACTTCTTGAAACAAGGGCTGCAGTTGTGGTCTCTCATCACTGGGAGATGGTTCCCACTGTACCTAGGAACACCCTGGCACAGGATCTGGGAGTGGCCCTCAAGGGAGCTGGAGGTGAACCAGCTTTGGGTCTCAGAACACACATGGCATCAACAGGCAAAGCATTCTGTGTGTCATAGTGTCTGGGAACATCCAGCATCAGGACATGGCTGTGCTGCCTTTTCCAAGAGCCCTGTGTCCTCCAGGACAGGAATGTCACCACAGCTTCATTTTGGGAACAGGGTTCCCATGGGAGTGAAGCCTCGTGGATGGAGCTGCATCCACAGCACCACAACCAGCTGGGCTCCCATGGAAAACAGCTTTTGGAGGCATGCAATGCCTGGTCACTGAGAGCACTTGTTCCCCACCACCAGGCAGCCAGCAGGCGCCAGGAGTCCCAGGGAAAGGCCTGGGAGAGCTGGGGGCTCTCCTCAGCCTGCCCAGTCCCAGCACCAGGGCCATTGTTCCCAAAAGGATGTCTGAGGATTAATTAATTATCCTACAAGGGGCAGTAAGTAATAACACTCCTTGTGGAACAATAGAAGCTATTTGGTCGCCATGACAACCCAGCTTCACTTGTGTGCCTTTAATTTATTCATTGCACAGTTCCTTTCCCAAGCACACATGATGCCAAAAAAATGCCTTGTTTTTCTTGCCAGTATCCATGTCCAGAGCAGGGGTAAAACACAGCCCTTTCCCCGGGGCATCTGTCACACAGAAGAATGATGCACATATAATCCCTTCAGCCTGGAAACTCACATCACATGAGAACTCTTCTGCTCCCTGAATGTTTGTTCTTTAAGATGATTCTGATTTTTAACCCCTTTTTGAAGCTACCTCACCATGCTGCTCAGAGACCTTGATCCTGAATAGATTCTCACCTACAGCCACCTCATCTCTCACCCCTAAACCTTTCCACACCCTTTCCCCCTGCCCAAATCTATGTAGGAAAGATGAGCAGGAGATTATTCTGGTCAAACAGAGCCAGGAGGGATAATCAAATCTGAGAAGTGACATTCCTTCACACTCACAGCAGTGTGGCAGTGACAGTGGTGCCCAGCCTGGCCACAGCCATTCCACCACCATCAGAGCACTCACTGTCCATGTGTTGGGCTGATGTGACAGAAATGTGGATTCTGTCCCCAGCTGTTG
>WBND01000240.1:321196-341355 GCA_013398595.1 Tychaedon coryphoeus | reverse complement strand
CCTTTCAATAAATACCTATTTTATCCCTTTCAATAAATACCTATTTTATCCCTTTCAATAAATCCCTATTTTATTACTTTTGCTCTGTGTAGTCTCTGTTCCAGATCAGCCCTTCCAGGCTTCACCTCCAAGAGTGCCCCACTGCCTGCTTGGCTCCCAGCCTGTCCCCACCAGTGCTTGTGTCACTGTGGCAGTGCATCCCCTCCTTCCCCTGCACCAGCCAGGGTTTTTCCCCACTGAAGGCAGCAGGCTGGGTGGTTAGAGCAGGGGAGCACTGGCAGTGGGGATACAGAATATTTGTCAAGCCCAGAGCCCGTGCAGTCCATCCTATCCGTGCAGACATTTGTGCTGTGCTCATCACCATGGTACCCGAGCGCCCGGGGTCATGCAGTGACTCAGTGCCAGAGCCAGGGATGAGCTCCAGAGCTCCCCACTCCCAGCTCCAGGAGCAGCTCTGGGGTGGAGGGATCAGCTCCCTGCAGAGTCAGCAGGGCTCCTTTTGGCACTGCCAGCTCCTCCACAGCCCATCTATCAGAGAATTTGGGAGGCTCCACTGCCCACCTGCGAGCCCTGGGCTGTGTGACCCGTGGGGTTCTGTGTGTGACTGTCCTACAAACAATGAAATGCATGTCCTGCCTTTACTGCTCCTCTTTTATCTTGATGCCAGGGAAGCCATTTCACCTTCTCCAGGTGAAGGCTGGCTCCCAGTCTGCTCAGGACAGGGATTCAGGAATGTGGACACAGCCACACAAAAATACGTCCTGACTCCCAGTGCAGCCCAATGGAAAACCAGGCCAGCTGGTGCCCAACATTCAGACTTTAAGTAGTACAGAAAAATAAACAAAGGACATCAATTCTGCCAATGTTAATAGCTTCAGGCAAGTGGGATACAAAAGTAGGGTATTTCAAATATGGGATAACTTCATCGGTAGATTTGCCCAGAAGAGACAGAACTCTGCATTTGTGGATCCCAGACAGGGCAAAAGAAATAAACCTGATATTAAAGGCCCATGCTTTTATCTGTGCCTTGCCAGTGGGTACAAAGAACTAGGCTTTCCCCCCTGAAAAAAAAAAGCTTCTGCCTGGAAAGGATTTGTAGGCAAGATCACGAGGGAGGGAGTGTGAGGAGTTCTGCCACTTTTACCAGTGAATGGCACCCTCACACATCCCTGTTTCTCACCACCACTGGGGAGTTCACCAACATTTTGTCCTGAAAGTAGTTTGATGCCTGAAAATAATGCACTTGGGAAGTTGGGAGGGAAGCAGACAAAAGAGTTATAATAAAACCTGTCCTTTTTCTGCAAGTGATACTTGTCAAATATAAACAGTCAAGGTAGAGAACAAGTTGTGCTAATCTGCAATATTTTCCCAGCAACCAGTTATTATTTTCACATTTTATTTTATAATGCGTAAAGCCCCAGCACCTGCAGTCACACTGCTAACAGAAATAACTTGGCACAAGTGGAGAGGAAAGGTTGTGTTTCCAAGCCTGTGATGGCAGCCTGGACTGGGCCATCTCTCCCAGGACTCAGCCTGGTTCTGAGCAGAGCTCACTGAAGACAAAAGCACAAAATTCAGTGAAACAGGGGGGTGAAAACTCAGGCAACTGCCCTGAGCCAAGGTCCGAGCTGTCCCCTCTTCACTCCTACCCAAAGAAGTCAACTCTAGAGCAAGCTTGGGTTCCTCTGCCTGCAGATCTCCAACTGCAGCACAGACACAGCCAAAAAGGCTCCAAACCAGTGGGCAGGTGAACAGAGCTCGATTTATGGTCCACTGAAGCCACATCATTTTTATGAACTCCAGCCAGCGCTTCAAGGCTCCTGGTTCCTGCATTGCTGACCACGTGGACTCGGCACTGCTGCCAGAGCCAAGGTTTGCAGCTGCTGAGGGACAGGGATCAGCCTAAATTACCCTTTAGTCTGAGCTACAGGAACAAAGCATTAACAGGGTGTCAGAAATTTCACAGCTTCCCTGAGCAATACCTCCCTGCCTTTCACTGCACTGAAGGCTTTTCCTAGATATCCAAACCAAATCTTCTCTGCAGTTTAAATGTAGTTTGGTCTCATCATTCCCCCCCCCTTCACGACAGTGAAAGAATAAATCAATCATCCTTCCTTAACAACAGCTTTTATGTTCTGAGAAACCATGACATCCCCCTCCCTCCCCCACCCATAGTGCCTTGTCTAGATTAAATGCACCTGATTTCTTCAACCTCTCCTCAGAGGTCATGTTTTCTAAAGCTCTGACAATTAGTGCTGCTCTCCTCTGGCCTTTTGCCAATTTGTCTACATCTCTATTTTAAAGCCTGGTATCCACAAACCAGCCGCCGAAGCGATGACACACTCGTACAGACAAAAGAAAAAGCAACCTTCCCCTGTACAGAATCCTCCCAAAAGCACAGGAACGTCTCCAAAGCTGCTGCACCCATCCTGGGAGCTGCTCAGTGTGTGCAGGAGGTTAGGGATGCAGAGGGGCAGCTGAGCTCCTGCCATTCGAGTGCATCACGCGTGCAGCAGGAGGGAGCACAGCCCTGTCTCTTCTGGACAAGAGGAGAAATTGTTCAAGACAGCTTTGTGCATGAGCCTCAGCATTCCCTGCTTGCACCCTGCCTGTGGCATCACCAGCCTCTGAGATCCCTGCAGCAGCAGGAAAGCTGCTTTTAGTTCTTCTGCTGAGTAAACAAAGCCAACCAGAGAAAATTAGAGGCTTCAGTTACTAAACCTACATATAGAACAGGTCTGTGCCTTACCCTGCAATGGTAAATACCCATAGGCATGAGACTCCATCCATGCAAAAACCATCACTCCAAACCCTCCAGAAGCTGAAGGGCAGCCCCAAAACAGCCAGTCCCAGCCAAGGCTGCCCTTGGTGGAAGTGTTTCTGCACAGACAGGGTGGTGCAGGCAGGCAGGGAGGGGGTCAGGCTTGCTGCTCAAGGACCACAGAGCCTCTCTTGTGTTTTCAGTGACCCCTCACCCAACAGAACCAGCTCCTGGGGCAATCTCAGCCTCACCACAGGCGTGACCAGCACACCATTCCACTGCCAGGAGTTGTCCCTTCAGCCCTGACTCCAGAATAAGGCAGGAGCGTTCAGCCTCCACTCATTCTTTCTGCAGAAAATGGCTTGCCCAGGCTGCTGCCTCTGCTTTGTTCCCAGCCCTGAACCTCGGGGCAGCCTGGCTTTGTGTTTCCAGCTCAGACCCAGGGCCCACGTCACGGCTACGTGTGGCCATGGCTTGGTTACCCCAGGCCTGGCAGACGGGGTGAGTTGGGAGCCGAGAGCTCACAGGTAACTGGAGGTGCAGAAGGCAGCACATCCAGCACCAGGCTTGTTGCTGGCTGAGAAGCTGCTGCCAGGATGAAAACATTCATCCTCTCCATAAATCTCCCCCTGGCCCTCCCAAAACAGAGAGCCTTGAATCATTTTTGGCTGATGGGCTAATTAGTCCTGTGCCGTAGCTTTTTGAAACCGCCCAAAAGATAACTCAGAGGCCAGCCTGTTGTCAGGACACTCAAATTTACTGCACCCCAGTGCAGGCAAAATGGAAATGCTCCTGGATTTTCAGCACACAGGAAGACTGCAAGAGGAGTTCACAAATTGCTGTCTGCATAATAGCTGTGCTTACAGATCTCAGGACCAAGGCTCTGCTACAGCAATGAGAGAACGTCTCAAAGATGCCAGCCCAGCAGGCTACACAAGCCAAACCACAAAGAAGTTTCCCAACACTGATTTTCCTGTTCCTTTCCTTTTATTTCAGCTTGTGTACAGCATCAAGCACAAACTCAGTTCAGTGTTAATGTTGCTTGAGGAACAAGAACAGTTGACCATGTATCATGAAAGCAGAAATGTTCTGGGAACCACTTTTATCCAGCATCTCTGATTTGCAGTGACATCTAGAAGCACCGAGTTCAGCAGGGTCCCTTAAGAACCTACTCAAACTTTTCCAGTAAAATCTAGGTTTAAACATCCATTTAACACTTTCCAATCTTTTTTCCATTTGGTTGGGTTTTTTTCCACTCTTATTTCCATGATCTCTCCCCCACCCACAGCCAGTGCTGTGCATTTCTTTTGCCAGGTTTAGCACAACAGCCAGGAACACCAAACACATTCAGAGGCTGATATTGAAGCCTTTCCTCTACTCCCAGCAGGTCACCCCATGGAATCCTCTGGACTTCAAAGTGCAAAGCATTACATTTTCATGGTTTTACACTTTTGGGCACTGTTATACATTACTAGAAGGAGAGATGGTCTCGAGGCAAGTCAACAAATCTGGCATTGGCTTTTTGCCTGGGGGGGAACAGGTTTTATGAGGGACTTGCCACTGCTGAGCAACGTCTCAGTGGGATTTTGGGGCTAAAAGACAGAGCTCTGTCCTCCAGGGTGTCTGAGGATAGCAATGATTGCTCTTTCCCCATGGATTCATGGTTCTGCAGGGGCAGGAAGGATATCTACCACCCCTGGTTCCCATGGAGATTGCAACACTCTCCAAGTAGGTGTGGCAGAAAACAGTTTATTGGGTATAACAGGTTTCCTACATTTCCCCATACTCCTTTAGGGAGTGCTTGGCCCTTTTTACACCACTGGGCCCATGCACAGAATGAGATTTTGCCTAACCCTGGTATGGTTTCCATCCATGCACACCACACCAGGCACAGCACCACCCTGTGCAAGGAGGATAATGAGGATTTCCAGCCTGTGCCATTCTCCTCTCCTGGAACCCTGGCACTGTCACCTCATCCAGTCAGACAACTGAACTTGAAATATTTATTTAAGAAAGGGGAATGAATACTTGGGACTTCCCAAGGAAACTGCCAAGCTGGAGGAAGCTCTCACCAGCATGGTGACATCAAGGACAGCACAAAGGTGGAATGGAACATCTAAGGAAGGGCACAACCACAGCACAGCTCTTGAGCAGACTTTTGTAATATCCAAACATGAGCATGGTGCAAGCAATGAGGCTGCTGTTCAGTGAGGAAGCAGAGCAGAGCCTTGCAGAGCAGGCACAGCTGACCTCTGTTCCTGCCAGCACTGCTCCCTGAGATGCTCTTTGCAAAGACACAGGTTAACCTGGATAACAGCAGCCACAGCCCCAGCCTGCTGTCACATGGAGCCTCCCTATGGATCTGAGCAGCCACAGGACATCCCTTTGGATCTGAACAGAACATCCCTATGGATCTGAACAGCCACAGAACATCCCTATGGGTCTGAACAGAACATCCCTATGGATCTGAGCAGCCACAGGACATCCCTATGGATCTGAGCAAAACATCCCTTTGGATCTGAACAGCCACAGAACATCCCTATGGATCTGAGTAGCCACAGAATATCCCTATGGATATGAACAGCCACAGAACATCCCTTTGGATCTGGTCACAGAACATTCCTATGGATCTGAGCAGCCACAGAACATCCCTGTGGATCTGGTCACAGAACATTCCTATGGATCTGAGCAGCCACAGAACATCCCTATGGATCTGGTCACAGAACATCCCTATGGATCTGAGCAGCCACAGAACATCCCTATGGATCTGGAGAGAACATCCCTATGGATCTGAGGAGCCACAGAACATCCCTATGGATCTGAACAGAACATCCCTATGGATCTGAGCAGAACATCCCTATGGATCTGAGCAGCCACAGAACATCCCTATGGATCTGGTCACAGAACATCCCTATGGATCTGAGCAGCCACAGAACGTCTCCTCCAGCAAACTGTGCCTGCTCCTGAGCCAGGGCTGAGGGATCCTCCTGGAGGAACAGTGCTTTCCCAGAGCAGGTTTAGCACCCATTCTGTGACTGCTCCAGGGCCAGCAGAGAGTTAAGGAGCACAATCTGTGAGGCACAGTGGATTACCTAATCTATCTCACAGGTATTTTTAATGGATTAGGAGGTATTAGAGTGGGATATTGCAAGTATCCCATGGAAATTTGGAAGTGAGAGAGAACAATCAGCTGGCTGCAAAAACACTGTACAAGTTGTCCCAGAGGGATTGAAGGATTACAGAGGAAGCTAAATCAAGGTTGATTTTAAAAGATGTTGGTAGACAGCTACCAGGCTGAATAAAAACAAGGTCTCAAATGTACAGGCTTAAAAATGGAACAAGGGAGCAGACACCAAGCCTGACAGCATCTGGATTGCCAGTGGACCCAGTCCAGCAGAGCACCTGTACACACACACACAGAGGGCTCTCAGCATTTAAAAAAGAGTTACTGACCACTCAGAACATCATCTGTTCTTGGAAGAGGCCTAGGTCAATATTCAGGAGATAGATTTTTAAAGCTGTTTCATCCTCAGTGATGAAAACAGTCTTCCAACAGCTTCTGCTTGTGAATCTCTTGCCCAGGTGATGCACATTTGGAAAGGTTACAGCAAAGCAAGAGGAAAATAAGTTCTCAGCTTTGTCAAGCTCTAATTTAGAGACACACAACTGCATCACCTCACCAGAACTGACCATCATCAACCTGGCATTGACCAGTGGGTCTAAGCAATCAACTCTTGGAGAGCAACTTTACCAAGAGGACTGAGAGCCAGCTTCAATCCTTCCCTTAAAGCTGGCAGTGCCCAGCTGAGACAGCAGCCAGCTTGCTTTGCAGGGATGCCACTGCCATTGGGCTCTGTTGGGACCTTGCAGAAGGTGGATCCAGACCTGACCCTTGGGAGATGAGGGCAGTGCTCCAGACTCCTGGAGGGTGGGTCACCTGCCCTCCCTGTGTCCCCCAGAGCATCCCCATGGACCAGCTTTGCCACCTGCAGGGCACACAGTGGGTGTTCCCCTGGTGGATCCCTCTCTGCAGAGCTGGCACTACGAAATATCACCTTTCCCTGTGTTTACACTGAGCAAATCCCAGGAAAGCAGAGACACTGAGCACCCCAGCTCCCTCCAGCTCTCCTCCACCAAGAGTAGTAGCAGGAGGACAGCAGGGCTTGCCAAGCAAGTGCCTGTTGTAGAGTGACAGCAAAGCAACACAAGCCAGGCTTCTTCTCCCCAGCAGCAGCGTGAGGCATTGTGCCCACGCTGATCAGCCACCCCCACACCGCTCCACCTGAGAAGACTTCCCTCCTACCTCTGTCAGGATCCTGGCAGGGAATGCAGCCCTCCAGGGGCCCTGCCAGAGCAGCCCTGGGGCACAGCTCTGCCTGCCTGGGAAGGGCTGGTGCACTCAGGAATAGCCCAGTCCTTCTGCTTTCACTCAGGCTCTCAGAGCTGGCGCTTGCCCCATCTCCTGGAGCCAGCCAGGGCACTGCCAGAGCCCCTGCTCCTCCAGCTGGGGCAGGCTCAGCAGCCTTTGGCACCCTCCTGCTCCTCCTTTCCCAGCCCAGCACCTGTTACCCTGCTTTTCTTCCTTCACAAAGGATTGACACAAAGTGTTTTGAACCCCTGGGTACAGCAGTAAGCAGGGTATTTAATGTACCATGTACCAGAACACACTCACCACACACAGCTCCCCATCTCCAGCTGCCCAGGTCAGTCTCTGAGCAAACCAACCCCCAGGACTCATCACAGCCTCAAAACCACTGTTTACAATGCCAAATGTTCAATTTCTCTACCAGCTCTGGTCCTACAAGGTCCACAGAGGCACACAAGGTTTTAAAGCAGGTTTAGAGCTGAATCCTGAGCACTGGGATCCCTCCCCTAGCATGATAACACTCCTTGCAGAGCCAGGAGGTAGGAGTGCAGCAAAATACCTGGAAAACCCCAGAATCATCCTCTTCTTCACAGCCAAACCACCCCCAAAGGCAAGGGTGGTGCTGCTGTATGTGGGACACTCACCCCATTATCCCATGCCATGCCATCCCATCCCATTATCCCATTATCCCATCCCATTCCCATTCCATCCCATTATCTCATCCCATCCCACAGGATCCAGCCACTCCACCCCCTCAGGCTGGTTTGTCAGAATGGCCCACAGGGGATGTATTTTAGGCTTTCCCTGCCTGGATGTGGAAGTTTCTCCCCATTGCCCATGGCAATGTCTCACTTCTCACCTGCCCACTCAGGGCACAAAGGTGCTGACCCAACTTTTCAGTGCTGGAGCTTTCCTGGCACGTGAGCAAGAAATGTTTTCTCCATGGAGGAGCCTCTCTCCTGTGTGCACTGGAAATTTCCTCCCCCAAAGCTACTGCAGACCTGGCCTGGGCTATAGGAAGTGGCCTGGCTGGGAAAACACCCTCACATTACCAAATCCTGAGCCATCTAATCCCCTTAGCTGCAAATGAGCTGAGCCAAATTAATTTAAATGGGTTAACACAAGCTCCTCTGCTCACATCAAATCCGTTTCTCTGCCTTAGAAGTGTTTGTAACAGCAACAAAATACCTGGACTTGTCATTTTTATCAAAGTGACAACAACAAGGTGTTTTCTCTTTTTTCCTCCCTGTTTTCAATTTTTTTTTTTTACGAGTTAGTCACACCTCCTCATCACTGTTTCCAGACTCCTGTTTTTAAAAGATGCAACTCCTGGATTGGATCTAGTTGGGCATCCCCAGCATGTGGGGAAAAAACAGAAGGAGCAAGATGGCCAGGTTGGGATCTGGTGCTAAACTTGTGCCATGCCCAAGGTTATGCTCAGGGGCAGTCAGGACAATTTACAGGGAAAGTATTGAAAAAAATTGAGTGAGTCAGGCCTGAAAGTATCATTACATTCACATTAAATTCATATCTCAGTCAGGAATCACGAGAAACAAAGCACACACATGGAAACAAGCCTCCCCCTTTCCAAATGTCATCCATGGGATGAGAAGTTTTTATCCCTCTGTTTCTGAGGCTCTTGGATGTGCTTTGTTCAGGTGGTCCTGCCCTTTCTCCACAGTTTGAAGACACAGAAGATCTTACAGAATTCAGAACTGCAAGAGTTTTGTAGGAAAAAAGATCTAAGATGTTCACTTTTGAAAGATTGTCCCTGTGCTGGTGCCTCCATTATTTCAGGAAGACTTGATTTGCAATAATGTCCTGGACAAAAGTTGCATTTTAGCCCAGAATCTCTTTATTAAGACATAAAACTAAGTCCCATTTGCTCACCAAAATAATTGCTTTCACTCAGGATGCATGGATGAGTGAATCTTGCAGAGCTTTTACATATATATTCATCTCCAGCAATTCATCAACACAATAAGCACATATTATTAACTTGAGTACTCATCAATTTCTTTTTTCTGGAGCTTCAAATACTAGCAAGGAGCTAGTGTGCAATAGGGAAGAAAAACATGTAGGGGAACTTGTGATAAATGTTCTATTTTTGCTGTGAAAGGAGGATAAGAATTTAGCTCATAGCTTACCCTCTCCCTCACTTCCAAAAATTTCCTGCCAAGCTGAGATCCTTCTCCAGAGGCCAGGAGAGTGGGCTTTGCTGCAGACCTTCTCCAGGTGACATCTGTGACCTGGGTGGCCTCTTCTGCTGGCCTGACAGCTTGTGATCTTACACCCAGAGCTTTGCACTGCCATGGGCACCCACTTTTTCATGCATCACCCACTGGACTGGCCAGCACAGCCCTTGGATGTGGCTTTTCCCGTGGCACAGCCTGCAGGTGTCACCTGCTGTGGTGTCACCAGCACCAGGCTCCTGGAAGGGAGCAGTCAATCATCTCACAGAGGGTGAGAGAACAGCCAGAAGTACTCCAGGCACCTGAGGGGATGTGTTTGGAAAGATCTGCTGGCCAGAAAACCCATCCTGGGTGTTCTGTGGAAAAGCAAGGGGCACTCTGGTGTTCTCCCAGCCCCGCTGCCTGTCCCAGGTGTGAGCACAGGGTGACAAAGCCTCCCAGGAACCAAAATCACCCAATTTCTTCCCCTGCCACAGATGAAATCCCACCGTGGCTTTCAGTGGCTGAATGGCTCTGCAGGCTGAGAGTGGAGCCTCACATGGGGACAGGGCAGCTCTGGTTCCCTTCTTGCTGACAGCCCCTGGGGGATTCACTACAGGAGCACAAGAGTGAAAGCTGAAAGCAGTGCAGGACACCCTTCCTGCTTTTACTACTCTGTGACATGATCATACACAATAAATACATTTTCTGCCACATTTAGTGGGTTTTTTAACATTTTGGCATTGATCAAGTTTATAAAATTTCAGTTTTTCTTGGAAGGGGTGCTGAGCAAAGTCCTTCTACTTCATCCATCGGAAGGTGAGCTCTTTGTGAACAAGATTGATGCCCATTAATTAAGAGCTTTTCCTATGGCTATACCATGCCATTTCTCTGCAGCAAGAAGTGGGGCCACCTGCCTGTTCCCTGTGGGGATTCCCACAGGCAATTGTGAAGGAAAGGTCACAATTTGGTGACCAAGCAATGGCCCAAAGATCAGGAGGTGCTTAGGTCAGTTCTTACAAATAAATAGCAGCAAGCAGAGCTTCCCAGTGCCACTCCTGGTGCTGCTATGGGTTTTCACCATCACCCCCAAAAAATTGCCCCCTTTTGGTGTCCCCAAGGTGTAAAGTGGCCCCAGTGGTGGCCCAGCCTCCCCCAGGTGATGAGGAAGATTATTTAGTCAATATTTGCACAGCACAGGAGCCTTGCTGATATCTGTCACACAGAGCCCCTAACACCACCCAAGAACAAATAATTTTTATGCATACTCTACATCACCTCCAGCTCAGCCCTGATTTGAGAAACCTTTTTGGGGAGTGATGCTGTCCAGGGCAGAGAGAGCACAGCTTGATTTCCAGAGCCCAGGCTGAGCTGGCAGAGCTGGCAGGTAGAAATATCTTGTTTTGACTGGTAAACTGAGCAAGTTTGACATGGAAACCACTGAGGGAGAATAAATATGGAACAACAAGATGTAATTTTTACAGAGTCTCTCTTCCAACTAGAACTGCACTCAGAGTCATCCCAGAGCTGAACGAAGAGGTCCTGAGGTCTAGGGAGGGGAATTTTGGACACAGTGGGTTGGGCTGAGGCTCAGCCCTGTCACAAGCACAATTATTTAACAGCACTGTTCCTGCAGGACTGCGAAGAACAGGAGAAAGAGAAAGGGGAGGGGGGAAAAGATCAGAGGAAATAAAGAGTTTTTAGCTGTGACACAGAAGCAGGGGATAAATGGCACAGGCAGAAAAACAGCCTATAGGAACAGCATGATCAGTGCTTCCCAACCCAGCCTGAAATTCCTGCTCTGCTCAGGGCAAACAGCAGCTCCCAGCAGGAAGGGAGAAAAGCTCTGCTTCCTTCCATTTCATGGGAACAGGATCAATCCTGGACCTCCAGAAGATCTCTTTAACTGACCAAGCTGTGCTCCACCATCCACCTTTGCCCTTTCTCACACATGAGATGTCAATTCCTCTGAAAGACCTTGTGCCTTCATTAGACACCTCTTTTGTCCTCTCCATGTTTCTGGTCATGCTTTAACAAGTGCATGATATTTCACAAGAAATATCAAGTTATAAAAACCTCCAGCAAGGGCTCTTTGCAAGAATGGATTTTACAGACCAAAAACTCTCAGTACCACCAAAAAGCCCCTTCTTACATCCAGCCAGCCTGACACTGTAACAACCTCCAACTCTTTTTCTTTGAACCAGACATAGGTGAGAGAAGTGACATGCACACACAGAGCCTCTTTCACACAGCACATTCCTTGGCTTTTCCATTTTGTGTTTTATAAGGATTAAAAATACTTCTCTGCCTAACTGGGATACTGGGAGTCTTAGATGAGCAATGCAGGTATGTAAAGCTGCTCTCATGAACAGCTCCAGGGTGGTGGGAATATATTTTGAGTAATCAAAAGGACTTCTACTAATGGAATTTACACTCCTTTCACATTCTGCTTTCAGTGGCAGTCCCTCGAAGGCAAGTTTACTGGCAGGAATAATCTCAGAAATGGTGAGTGTTAGGTAGATGTTTGTCAAGGAGGAGAATGGGTCCAGGTGATGTGGCAAACATCCTCCACACTGGCTATAAACAACAACCTGCTTTTAGTCAGGTAATTAATTAAGAAGTATTGGAATTATTCTGCTAATCAGTAACTCGAATGCATTGCATCTTGATGTAAAAAATCTATGACTAAGGGTGGAGGCAAAATTCCTGGAATAAAAGCTTAGTTAAAATGATGATGGCATCTTGGTTTTAAGAGAGATCTCTGAGGAGTCCTGGGTAACCAGATGCATTTATCCTACACAGGCTTGGGCATAAGCAGGAGAATCAACATCTCCAGTGCCAGTGGAAGTACACTGGAATGGATGACAGCAAAACTTCATGTTCCCCACTGGACAGCAAGCCCTGAGAAGCAGGCACAGCTCTGTGGCAGGCACACAACTTGCTCAGAAACCCAAGTTTTGGGCTGAGACTCAGGAGAACTCATCTCCATTGCTGTCTTCCCCCAAAACTGCCTCCACTGCTCTGTGCCAGAGATTCCTGTCTCGAAAGGAGGATAATAAGTGTGGCCACACATGAATGCACAAGGGTGTTTAATGTGCAGTGAGAGGTCCACAAGCTCTGTCACACTGGAGGAAGGGGCTGGTCTAATATCCTAAAATATTATTGCCCTCAAGAAGAAAATCATGAGGAAAACAAGATGGATGAAGGTTAAGTGGAAGGATGCCTGCTGCTGAATGGATGTTATGGAGCCAGTTCTTAATTAAACTGTCCACAGCATCCTGCTCATTCCTTTACCTTGATTGATAGAGGATGGATTTGCAGGAGGGCAGCACAGGCAGTGGGGTCCCTGCCTGCCCTGCAGCGAGTGAGGGGAATCCCACAGGACAGAGAAGATGATTTTGTGGCTGAGCCCTGTTCCTCAGGACTGGATGTGTCACAGGGCTCCTGTGTGCTCAGGATTTCAGTGAACTCTGTGTGTCCCTCTCTTGGGGCACTGGGGCTGAGCACTCACAGCTGTGGCTGAAATCAATAGGAGCTGTGCTCCAAACTGGCTCCAGTGCTGCAGAGAATCCTGAAAAAATCACATTTTCACTGGGCACCCCTCAGCAGGGGATACCTCTGGCTTCTCGGGGGAGAGGTGTGAACACGCTCCTGCTGTACTGGTGTGCTTGAGAGCATCCTAAAAACAGCTGATGCTGTGTGGAGAGCAGGGCTGAGCACAAAACAGCCAGGAAAGCACAAGTCCAAGGTGGGCTTTGGATGCTCAGTCCCAGGATTGGTATCAGACAACCACCTCAACCCACCCTAATCACCTGCTGTGGCCACCTCAGCTGTCCCCACTGCCATGCCCCTGCCTGTCCCCCTCTGGGATGAAGGGAACAAGAAAAATCAGTTCCATGTGTAAATGACATCTTGCTGTGCCCTGTAGGCTGCTCAGGAGGAAGCAACTCTTGGACCTTGCCTCCTGATGCACCTTCACAAGCGGACCAAAAGTAGATCCCCACAGAAACCCCAATTCTGTTTTTTTTCTGAAGTTTTTTGTGTCTGACTTTACAGCCTCCAAGTCCTTCTCGCAGCATGTATTTCATATAAAAAGAGCAAAGTGGAAAAAAATAGACATTCCATCATGTGGCAATGTGTTAACATCCACATATGTCCCAAGAAGGACGGGATCCCTTCATTTCCTGCCACTTCAGTTAATGAAGTAAGACACAACAGCAGGAGGTTGTCATCTTCCTTCTGGATTAGCCCTAGAGAGGATGTGACCCATGGTCTGGAGCCAGAAGTCACAAAAACTGGGGAGGAAGTGAGGGCTGCATGGCTGCAGCCAGGTTTACTGACCAAAAATGGCTTTTTCTCAATATCTTTATTCAGGAAGGAAAGTGGGACTCCTGACAGCCCTAGCAGGTATCCACCTTTCCTTTGGCCTGGAGTGACACTGGGGTTTACAGACTTCCCAGCCAGTTTCTGTCTCTCCCTCCTCAATTAACTCCTTTCCCCAGCCTGATCCATAATTACCCCTCTGCTTTCAAACCCAGAGCTGCTCTTCTGCCCAGCCACGGTATGGGGACAGAAGGGGGACATTTCCTGGAGGAGTCAGGCTCTGTGAAGTGCAGCATTTCAGGTTCACCCCTGCACAACTCTGGGCAAGTCCTGCAGGCAAAGAAGGGACCAGAGCCTTCCTGCTAAATCTCAACTCCCTGCCCCAAAAGGGCTGGCTCAAGGCATCTCAGAAGAAACAAGAGAATTGAGCCTGGCTGCTCTGAGATTTAAACATTTTTTTGCCATAAAGAGGAGGGGAAAGTTGAGAACCAAAGCCTAGAAAAGCAGGTGAGCATCTCCTGCCCTGGACAGGCAGCCCAGGACCAGCGCCCACAGCTCTCTTCCAGCCCCACACCCTGGTCCTCCTGCAGCAGCATCATGCTCTGAGGTGCTGCCCCACACCAGAGGCAGTGGGGACCCAGCCCTGGTGCCAGCCAGGTCACTGGTGGCCCTGGGGACACGCCTGCTCCACATACACGGGTGCCAGCCCTGCAGGAGGTGCTGCCGATTTCATCCCCCAACATTTTAGGACAGAAAAAAAACACCCAGCATGTACATGTTTTGGCTTGTTCTCAGAAATTTCTGAATCATTTCTCCCAAAAATTCCCCCCGCCTTTCCCCTTCAAAAATCCAAAGCAAGCGAGCTGCTTGGAAAAAAACACCACCTGACATGCAGTGGAAAACAGGGACGTTTTTGGGAAGGCTTTAACAGTTCCACCAGCCTTGACCATGGAAGAAACCAGATTCCCATTCCTTACAGCACAACACCACTGAGAGCAGCTGTTTCCTGGGCACACAGGGCTGGTAGGGCAGGGAAATAACACAAGCCCCCCATTCCCTGCTGTATCTGTGCCAGCCAGAGCAGCCGCTCAGCCCCGCCAGTTTTGGAGCCCTGAACCACTGATGATGCTTCACTGCAACACTTTATGCATCAGCAATCATTTATTTTTACAATTATGGCTTTCAAGTGGTGCTGTTACACAGGGAAAGGCTGAGGATTTCACCCCCAGCTCCACTGGATTTGGAGTGGCCACTGAAGAAGGAGTACTGGGGAATAAACAGGACAGGGGAGCAGGGCTGGGTGCCCAGGAGGGTGCAGGTGTGATGGAGCAGAGAGAGCTGAGGGCAGGAGGGGCAGGGGACAGGGAGGAGGAAGGCCAGGATGTTGCAGCAAAGAGGGGTTTGGATATCCCAAATGGGAGTGATGAGAGCTGGGAAAGCCTCACCCATGACACAAAGCAGAGGAGGAGCAGGACACAGGCTCATTGCAACCCAAGACCCCTTAAGTGCTAATTCTTCTCAGGGAAGTTTGAATAAAAATGGGGCAGGGAAAGCTGCTGGATCTACAGACATGAAAACCCAGGATTTACTGTGCAGTCCCAAGGGCTTCACGGTCATTCTGCTAATGATGGTCATTTCCACATGCTTGCACACCCCCTAGGAGAAACACCAGGAACCCTGCACTCCAGGAGAGCTGGCAGCTAGGAGCTGAGAGTGCCCTCACCTTGCTTTTGGCTACCAAGACCTGCAAACAATGCTGGAAAACCATAAAGAGCCATCTGCTTGGAACTCTTGTGAAGTTTTGGGCTGGGAACGTTGCACCAACAGAGAGCAGCTGAGTCACTGAGCTCAAGTGGGATCTTCCTGCCATTCCTTCATTGCCTTCTCTACCCTGGGGCAGTATGGTCTCAGTTTGCTTTATTTTCCTTTTTTTCTTTTTTTTTTTCCTTTTTTTTCTCCTTGGAGCTAATGCTTTGGAAAGTGAGTGCCTAAGAGCACTTACAAGAGCCAGGGTGCTGTTCTGAAAGCTCCCTGCCCAAGGCTCTGCAATGATTCCCAGACATTATCTGCAGCATCTCCTGCTCACCCAGTCCTAAACCCTGAACATCCTGCTTGCCTCATGGTGTAATTAGTGTGCTATATAAATCACCCCCAGACTGTCCATCCCTCAGGGCCAGCTGGATGGCACCCACCTGTGATTTGGTGTCCCTGTGAGAATGTTGTGCTGTCCCAAAGACCAAAACCCTCTCTCTGCATTGTGCTGCTCTTGTAGGACCAGGACAAAGATCTCCCTCTTGGAGGCCTGGCTGCATCTTGCTTCTCCCTGCAGGTTTCTCCTGAAGGCTGCTTCAGATCCCTACCACAACCCTGGCCAGACCCTTTACACTTCTTTCACAGAATTCACAGAATCACCGGCTTGGAAGAGACCTCCAAGATCATCGAGTCCAACCCATGCCCAAACACCTCAACTAACCCATGGCACTGAGTGCCACAGCCAGTCTTTTTTTAAACACATCCAGGGATGGTGACTCCCCCTCCCCAGGCAGACCATTCCAGTACTTTATCACTCTTTCCATGAAAAACTTGTTCCTAATATCCAACCTGATTTTTCCTTGACGCAGTTTGAGACTGTGTCCTCTGGTTCTGTCAGTGCAGCCTGGAGAAAGAGACCAACCCCACCTGAGCACAGCCACCCTCCAGGGAGCTGTAGAGAGTGATAAGGTCACTCTGAGTCTCCTTTTTTCCAGGCTGAGCAGCCCCAGCTCCCTCAGCTGTTCCTCACAGGGTTTGTGTTCCAAGCCCCTCACCAGCCTCGTTGCCCTCCTTGTTTGCCACCACCCCCTCCTCTGCCCTGAGTGCCCTCTCCTGTGCATGTCCCCACCTGGCACTGTCCCAGCATGGTGTGACACTCCAGAGCTTGGGGACTCAAACATGACAAGGGTCAGTCCCTCAGGCTGCTCCCACCTAACCAGGGTGCCTTTCTACTGGAGCTGCTCCCAGATTTTCCCATCATCTCCACACAGCTCCAGCTTTCCCCTTTGGTGTCCCCCCACTCAGCCGAGCTCCCCAGGTGACACATGGCCCTCATTGCCACGGCAGCACCCCTGAGAGCCGACCTGCTCACTGGCCTGATGGGTTTCCAAGGGGGTGGGGGAGAGGGAGGAGAGCGAGTGGCTGACGCTTCTCAGCCACTCAGCTCGGCCCAGACCTAACGAGGCATCTCAAAATTAAAAAGTGAACTGCAATCCCCAGCAGGCCTGTCCTCCTTTTGGCATTAGGCTGAGTTCTCTTTCTCTTTTTCAAAAAAAAAAAAAAAAGGGCTGGGAAGAGTTGTATTTGGAGCTGTGGAAGCACCACATCCTGGGCAGGGTGGGGGTGCTGGGATGAGCCTTGGGGCTCTCTTAGAAAGACTGGGAGGGGCAAGAACTGTGGACACTGCTGAAGGCTTGTGGGGAACCTAATCATGTTTTTTCCCAGATTGTTGACTTTTCTTAGCTCCAGCCAGGATCTTTCCCAAGCTAGAAATCTTTCTCAGAGATAAAACAAGGAAAGGCAGAAAGAAAACACAGGTAGACACGTGGTAATGACCACAGAGGCATGTGAGTGTCTCGTGATATTTTACAGAAAGCATGTTTTCAAAGAGGTGTTGCCTTCTTTGACCAATGAGTCTTTTCTACTTTGTTTTTCACCATCTCCCTTATATATTCCATGGCTTTTCAATTAATTTCTCCTTCTTGCTGTTTGGAAGAGGAGTCCTGTTGCTGTATTCTTACACCATTTCCTAGCCCCACAGTGACACAAGTGCCTCACCATGGCAAGTGGAACATGGGAACAGGTTCTACCAGGTGCCTTCACACCCAAAGGATCCCAGTTCCTCCTGTTACAGGCAGGAGAGGATGGAGGAGGCACCCCAGGACGTGGAGGTGTGACACTGTCCCCAAGGCTGAGAGGGTGGGGACAGTGCAGAGTGACTGCCACTGATGTGAGGGCGGGATGACCAGAAGGAAACAGCTCTGCTGCAGCAGGAAAACATGGGGGAAGCAGCAGGAATGAGCAGGGAAGGGAGGCAGGGAGGCTTTGCCCAAACTGTGCCTTTTCTATAGAATCACAGAACATCCAGTGCAGGAAGGGACCCACAAGGATCATCCAGTCCCACTCCTGACCGTGTCCAGGACACCCCAACAACCCCAGCCTGTGCCTGAGAGTGTTGTACCAACCCTCCTGGAGCTCTGGCAGCCTTGGGGACGTGACCATTCCCTGGGGAGCTTGTTCCAGCTCCAAATCACCCTCTGGGGAAAGAACCTTTTCCTAATATCCAACCTGAGCCTCTCCTGACACAGCTTCATGCTCTTCCTGTGGGTGCTGTGGCTGTGCCAGCTGCACACAACTTACTGAAGAGTAATTCACCCTCTCCACAGCATGACTGTGGATGGACTGGGAGCCACACAGGGTTAGACACATCCTGGCATGATCCCACTGGATTTCACCTAGAAATGGGTTTGATCCAAACCCCAGAGAACTGGTGAGCTCTGGGTACAGCAGTGGTACAAGGAAACTTCCACCCCTTTCCCCTGGTCTTGTAACACCAACCATCTCCAGCTTCCAGACTCTGGTGTCAGCCCAGCTGGGAATGCTGCAGGAATTTTGCTTGGATAAGCTTGTCCTGGTGGGAGGGAGCCAGGGATGCTGTTGGTTTGGGCACCCCTGCACCATGAGCACCAAGGTGCTCCCCACCAAGACCTCGCTCTCACGAGCAAAGGGAAGGACAAGAAAAGATGAAGGGCAGCAGAGAGGTGATTACAGGGAAGGGGGTTATGGTCATAATTCTATTTCTTTGCTTGAGTGAGGAGAAATGCAGCTTGCACTTGGGGGATTCAGAGTAAAATCAAACGAAATGCCACGGGGCATTTCCTGCAGCCCTGGAGGATGCAGTGCCTGTCCAGCCCAGCCCAGCCTGCACGGATCCTACATTGAAGGAAGGGCTGGGCCCTGTCCTGCATGCCCTGAGGACCTGGAATCAGGAAACAAAACCTGCTGGACCCCGAGCCCATGGCTCACTCTGCTCCCTGGCTCTGCTCCCCTCCTGCTTTTCTGTATCACAATCACACCATGCCCTCACACCGTGGTTCTCTTACAGTTTTATGTCATCTCCGTGGCTCTCCCCCTCATAAAATGTGACTGCAGCAATTTCTGTGATCAGGGCTGGCCAGGTAATAGGGACATTTCATGTTTGCTGGGCAGAGCCTTTAAATCAAAGCCAGCCAAAGGAGAGAGGGAAGATTGGGAAGCGCTGTTTGCTTGCAGGATGCTGCATCCAAAGTGTCTCCCCACTGCACTGGGTGACCTCCCAGCTGCTCCTGAGCTCTTTGGAGGGATGAGCATCATCTCCCCACCCTAGAGCCCTCCCTGAGGCCAGGGTGCAGCAGCACCACCTGAAAGCCCCTGTTCCACCTCAGGGTGGGGAGGTTTGTGTGGGTGGAAGGGGCTCTGCTGAAGGGTGTGGGGTGGGCAGGGCACGGGGCAGGTCTGGGTGAGGTGCAGGGAAAGCAGAGTTTTCAAGGAGAGATGGTTTGGTCATGGCTAACAGCAAAACACTTGGGGTGCTTCAAAACCTGATGGAATCAGTGAGGATATTCCTCTACTCCCAGCTTCTAGGAACTATGGATCAGCCCTCTTGGGAGAAAACTGCTCCCCTGAAACACTAAATAATTGTTCCTGGCCTCTCTTACCCCTGGGAGCACAGGCATGAGCCTGTCTCCATCAGCCCTGTGACACCTGGATGTGTAGCTGTCCTCCTGTGGGCTGAGCATCCCCCAGCCCCACACACGAGGAGGAAATAGCATTGCCCAGAAAAGACTTAAAACAGCCAAGCTGAGTTCAGAAGTCCTCAAATCCCCCTCCCTGTGCTTTTCCAGTGCCTGCTCCTCTCCAAGAAATGGACCTGGGAACACAACTGTGCCCAAAGATTTTCCATATTTCGTCTCCACCAGGAGATTCTCCTGTTTGCTCACAGAACCCAAGGGAGAAATTGAAGATCCTTGCACCTCCTGCTGAATGGCAGCTCCACAGGGATTATTTTATGTCTCACTGTTGCTGAGGGAGCAGCTTTGCTCAACCTCAGGGCAACCAACAGCCCCACCAGCAATCACCTCGACCCTCTGTAGGGAAAAGAGCCAAAATATCTGGGACTGGGAGCAGAATTGGATGAGGGATGATGTGATGGAGGAAAGCTTGGAGCAGAGGAAAAGCTGAGTGTCTCTGTTGTGGCAAAATATCCCCAGAAACGTCACACCATGGGCAACCCAGCTGTGTACAGAGATGATGGGAGGAGGGAGGAAAAAACAGGAAGGGTGAAAGAAAATGAGGGAGGAGGTCATAAGGATGTGAGGACTGGGGTTGGGGATGTCTGAGGGGAGCACTCCCTGCTCAGGGGGCCCAGGGGCCAGCACAGGCCAGAGCAGCCCCTGCCCATGGCCAGCACAGGTCCAGAGCAGCCCCTGCCCATGGGCAGCACAGGCCAGAGCAGCCCCTGCCCATG
>WBND01000240.1:287358-301745 GCA_013398595.1 Tychaedon coryphoeus | reverse complement strand
ATGTAAGAACAGGGCAAATGGCAAGGAAAGAAATTGTTGCCATCCCTACCAAATGCTTTTGGTCTTCAAAATCCCCCTCAAAGCCACAAATCTCCCTGTACCTGTGTCCTTGCATTTGCACCCAGAGCAGAGGGGACTCCAGACACTCCCAAGGGATTTATTGAGGTGCTGTTTTGTCTCACAGTGAGGTGTCCCCAGCTCTCTCTGCTCACATTTCAGCCCATTTTCATCCCTGGGTCAGGATGGAGGCTGAGCTCAGCCCTCCACACCACTGCCCTGACTCCAGCACTGCCCCTGCACGGAGCACATTGCAAAAAAAATGACACCCCCATTCCTTTGGCCACCCTCTGGCTCCCCTTTTGCTGTTTTAGCCTACCCACAGCATCCCCCAGTGTCCTCAGGAGGAGGAATTCATCCATGCTTCCTCTGGAACACATTAAAAAAAGTATTTTGTTCACACTCACATGGTGAGCGAGCAGTAGGGTTGTGATGGGCTGTGATTTCCCTGTTCTCAGCTCCAGACTCTTAATTATTAAAACTTTTACCTCAGTACTTTCCATTTTGGTGGTTTTTCACCCAGTTGAGCTATAAACAGTGCTGTAACAGGACTTTGACCTGGCAGGAAATTCCAAACCCAGCAGTTAATTTATCCCAATTTGAAAAGACGAGCAAAAATACTTTATCTAAGTACAGCTGCTTCTGAAATGTCAGGATAAAGTTTTGTTTTTAGCTGTACCTTCCTTGTCATTTATAATAGGAGACAATACTAAATTTACCCCGATAAGTGCTTCAACACTCATCAGAACAAAGCCTATTACAATTTTCTATCATGAGTATGGAGGGGGAAAAAAAAAATCATCCTCTCTCCGCAGAACGTCTCCACTTTGTACCGTGTTTTCTGAGAAAATTAATCCTCTTGCTCTCTCTTTAAAAATTAAAGCTCAGCAGAGCACCTGAGAGCAGCAGGGGAGGCAGCATTCCTGGGGGCTGCTGCTCCTTGCAGGGTGAAGCAGCTGGAGCCCAGGACGTGCTCTGGTCACTCTGTGCCAGCTGCACTGCTCACCTGGCCTCAGCTTCCCAAGGAAAAACACTTTATTTTTTTGAGAGTAATGCTCCAAAATGTGGGCAGAGGAGGGTTCCCTGTGAATCCTCTCCCAGCCATCCCTGTAGCAGGCTGCTGTCCCTCTCACTCCACTGCCTTTTCTCAGGCACTGGAGCCTTTTCTCAGGCAGAGCTATCCATAATTGAAGCAATAGCTGAACCATCTGATTTTCCACCAGCCAACACCTCCTGCTGCAGCTAGCACCAGCCCAAGGTGAGTGCATAAAGAGACATCACACTTCAGTAACATGTTACATTTGCTTTTTGCTGGTGCCAGCTGCTGCAGAAGGTAGTAGGGAGCGAGCTGAAGCTGGAAAAGGAGATTTTGGGAAGCTGTTGCCATAAATCCAGGCCACATCTAATCTTAATTTCCTTTACCTTTAGCTATTTGGAGACAGAAAGAGAAAGGGAGTGAAACAAAGAGAGACAAAGAGTGAGAGAGAAAGAAAACAATCTAAAAAATCTCATACACAGAGTGACCCCAGGCATGGATGTAGGGGTGCAAGATTTCTCAGTGTATGCCCATTTCTACCTCACCAAAAGGTGCTTCTAATTATTTCCATTCAGGCTCCAAACTAATGTTTTCTGTCCTCACCAAATCCACTGAGAGGGGGAATGTTTCAATCTAAAGAAAGTCCATAGGGGAAATTAACTTTTCCAAGGAAAACAGCAGGGAGGAGAGAGAACAAAGTGATGGGAAGGAAAAGTGTAAAACATCCTGCAAAGCTGCTCAGTGCAAACCTCCTTGTCTTGGTTTGAAGGACAGGTGTTTGCCAATAAAGGCAGAAGCTTTTTTTTTCTGAAATGGAGAATGTAAACCTTCTCCTTTTAAATTATTATAATTTTGAAATTAAGGGGCTCTCAGGTGAAGAGATGGGAATTAGGAAGAACAGGTTTTTATTAGGAAAATTTAAAATAGAAATGCAGTATTACAAAGAACAATCTCAAAAACACTGACAGAGTCAGAATCCAAGCTGACACCCGTCAGTCAGTCAGGGTGTTGGTAGCAGTTTCATTCAATGGTGGTTACAGTCTTTTCACAGTGGCAGATGTGGTTCAGCTGGAGCAGTGCTCCTGGAGAAGGTGCAGTTTTCCTCTGAAGCTCCAGGGATGATGTGGAAAGGTCTGGCTTTCCTCTGGAATCCAGTGGAAAGAAGGTTCCTTGCTGTCCAAAATGTCAGTTTTTATCTGGGTAGGAAATGCTTGGCTCCTCCCCTGGCTGGAGCATCTCCCATGGGATGATGGAATTTTATCAGCCATGCCCTGGGACTCAATGGCCATGAACAGGAGAGATCTCCTGGAGGGAGGATGGGCTGTGGAAAGATAAAGATGATTGCCCCAGCTGGTTTAAAGCTGGCCCATGAGCAGATAATGTGTGCCAGGAGATCAGGGGCACTGCCCCACCCGGCTTCAGCAGATGGGGACAGAATCCACATTTCTGTCACATCCCAAGACACTCGTCCATGCAATAAACAGCATCTTTAGAGCCATCTGAAGTCTCCATCTCTCCCTCCAGCTCTCACACTCCACATTTGGAGAGGACAAAGCAGTGTGTGAGGGTCAGGCTGCAGAGGCAATGCCGGGGACAAAGACAGAGCTGGGTGCCTGTGTCCCCAGGGAACCCACAGCTGAGCTGCCCCAGCCAGCACCCACCCAGCAGAAGGAAGAGCTCCTGAGCCTGCTTCCCAGGCCACCTTTCCAGCTCCTGGAGGTGAAGCTGTTTCCCAGACTGCCCACATAATTCTCCCAGCAGCGGTGACCCAGCTCTGCAGAGAAAACTGAACCAACCAATTGGTGATGGCCAGACCCCAATCACAGAAACACTGGTGGCCAGAGAGCTCTGGAGCTCCAGCCCAACCTCCCCTCACACTGAGAGCCACCCACACAGCACAGGGCAGCCCTGACCCCAGGGGATTCCTGTTCTCCCAGGCTCAGGAAGGTGCTGCTTGATGTGTTCCTGCCTTCTCCCCCAGCACAAGCCCCGAGCCACATCCCCACATTGTCACACTGCTGTGACCTCAGGAGCAGGCAGCAAATCCATGTTCCCCTGTCCTTGGAGTCAGCCAACACCCCGAGGGGGTCTGGTGTGTCACATTTACACCCACAGCTCTCCAGCCTTTAAGGGAGTGGAAAAGCTCTTTGCTTTATGATGTCTAGCTCTCCGTGGAAGTGCAGGGGTCAGGACAGGCTGTTTTTCGTGCCAGGATGTCCTGACTGAGTCAAGCACTGGTGATGGCATCTTAAAAGATCTCAAGAGGGGTAAATCATCTGCCAGCACCGGAAAGCTCTGGGGAGAAATTACCAAAGAATGCACTTGTGAGGAGTCAGAATGGGCCAGGCAATGCCCATCCCTCTGCCAGGAGCCCCCAGGAGAGCGGGGTGGTCCCTCACGACCAGGGGCGGGCAGGATCTGTTGGCATGGCAACGCGGGATGCTGCAGCGGGAGTTTGCAACGCGGAGAAATGTTTGATAGATTTTAAAAATGCCAGCCCCGCACGCTCTCGTCGTCTCCTGGCCTCCCTCCTCCCTCCTCCCTCACTCACTCACTCACTCCACCTTGTGCTGCCAAGTTGAATAACGGCGTTGTTGCGGTGGGAGAAAAACGGCATCATCTGTAGCTCTTGGGAGAGGGGCACAGAGGGCTGAACCACTTTTTTTCCTGACATTCCCCCATCTCCTGCCAGTATATCCCCCTGTGGAGACAAAGGCAAGCACTGGAGAGGGATCTGGGGCTCCAGCAGGAGGCTCAGGCTCTGTTTGTGCTGTGATATCCCACATTTCTCATCAACACTCTGGACTATTTTACCCTCCCCATTGCAGGATGGAGAGGGCAACTCTGACTTACCTTTTTTTTTTTATTTTGAAAATGTTTAAGATGCAGGGCTTTTCAAGCATTAAGTAATTCTTGGTCACCAGTAGAACCCAGGCAGAGTATTCCTTATGGAGCAAAGAGGAGTGAAGAGGGAGAGAGGTTAAAAAAGCAGATTTTTCTGCATAGCCAAAACGTTTTCTGCTTTCACAGGGGATCTCTTGGATGCTGGAGCTGAGATCAGGACTCCCTGCACAAATGGCAGCTGCAGAATTCCCTGCTCCCACTCCAGGGGTGACCTCCCAGCCCAAAGGAGTTTGTCCCAGGTGCAGCAGGCAGGCACATGTTATCCTCCTGCACATAATTCGGGACAGTGTGACAACCACACAGGTCTGGCTAAATCCAGGATAAACATCTGCTGCTTTTGGTCTGGGTGTGATGCCAAGGGGTGTTTCAGTGTGGTTCTGGCTTCTCCCTGGCCAGGGCTGAAGATTGTCCAGGCTGTTTCAGGTCTCCTGAGGGGCTCACTGAGAGTCCCCTCACAGCACTCAGCCCTGCAATGGCTCTGTGAGCCTTGTGCTCCACACCAGGGCTTTGTGTGCTGCTCCTCCCCAAACCACCAGCCTAGAGCCAGAGCAGATTCTGGGAAGAGTCACCTGTGACACCTGGAAACACTCAACCAGCAGGACACCCACCCCCAAAGAGATTTTCCCAAGGATGTCACAGCTCTGTAACAGCCCTGAGTGCATCACCTGCCCCAGCCAGCCCCACCTGGGAGATGGAGTTTCCACCTGTATCTTCCCCAGCACAGACAGGGGAGCTTCTCTGTGGATCCTCCTGCAGCTCATGCAGGAGAAAAGCAAACAGGAAAGAAGGTCCCAGCTGAGTCCCCTACAGTGTAATTCCTGTTGTGATACCTCCCAGCTGGGCAGAGCATGAGCCAGTTCCTGCTTCTAATCCCTCCTCAAGGTAAGAGTGAAGGTGACCTTTCCCTTGGCAAGAGGGACAAGGGAAGACCAATGTTCTAAGGTCACCACGGAGTTCTATGTCAGAGAGCAGGGCTTTGTCACTAAACCACACCTTGAACTCCAGGCAGGGTTTAGGCTCCAATATTTTGCTCTCAAATGTGGTTTAGCATGATCTGAACAGGTGAGGAGACACCTGTGTCCTTTCCTCAGGAGGGGTTGGTCAGTGGGAAGAACCCTGGTCCCAAATCTCCTGGGCTGCCTCCCTGGCAGGAGCAGGACTGCTGTGCAAGGCTGGCTGGTGTCCTGGTGTCCACATCTGTGAGGGGCTCAGTCACAGCAGCTCAGGAACTGAATTCTTGAATTCTTTCATCAGTGCTTCCCCCTGAGCCCTGCAGGGAGGCACAAACCCCCGGGATTCCCTCGGCTGTGGTTTTGTGTGAGTGCCCAGCCCTGGTGCTGCTGATGGCAGAGGGAGGAATCCCCATCTCTGGAGGGGAGCAGAGGGGGATGGGGCTGCTGTTTTCCTCCAGCTCTGGCTGATGTGCAGGGAAGAGGAGCCCTCTCCAGCAGCTCGTCACTGTGCCAGCACCAATCGGCAGCACAGGGAATCCCTCTGCAGGAGCAGCTCTGCTGAGCCCAGCCAGCTCCTGACAGGGATCCTCCACACACACACAGCCCCCCTGAACAGCATCCCACATCTTCCCCCCAAAGGAATCCTCAGAGCTTCCTCTCTCCTCTGTTCTTTTGTGTCCCCCTGAATTTTTTCTGCCTCGCTCCACGCTGCTCTGCAGCTTTCTGTGCTCAAAATAATTTCTGCTCAGGGAATTCCTCTCCCTCTCCCTCTCTGCTCTCCTGCAGTATTTCTCACTGGCCTTTGCCCTAAGAGATGTAGTTGAGCATTAGCCCAAATATCATCTCCCACTGGTGTTCTGTAGCAGACTGGATGACTTTAAAACCCTCCTGTAAAAACATCTTGTTTCAAAAGCAGAGCAGGAGAGAGGAAAGCTTTGCTCTCCAGGTGGGGTGTTTACTGAGGAATTATTCTAAGCACTGAATATCTTGGCAAAGTGCTGTGTTCACCTAGGGCACTCCCAGCCTCAGAAGGAACAAAATCTGGCAGCAGCATCTCCTCTCCAGCCACAGGAAGGTGCCAGCCTCCAGCAGCCACCTGTGACACTGGGGGGACCCTCTGTATCCATCCCATCATCTTCACTTAATCACCTGCAGATCACAGTCAGCATATTTATATTGATATATTATGTTTCTATTACATATTCCTGATTGGTAGGTGCTGAGCTTCTGTGGGAGGTCTCACAGGTTGGGCTGGGTTAGTGCTGGCAGCAGAATTGTGGGGCAGAGGTCTCTGGGTTGAGATGAGGGACTGAGTGTCAGCAGTGCAAGCAGCTCCTCAGAGATGGGTCCAAGGCACTGCAGAGCCTGGGTTTTTTCTTTCTTTGCCACAATTAGGGATTGTTTCTTGCTTCTGCCTCTTGTTTCAGCCTTCTTCCTTCTGCAGTGAGTGCTGAGGTTCATGACTCCTCTGCGAAGCATTGAGGGGACATGGGCAATTGCTGCCCCATAGCAAATGTGTTGGGTTTTGCTTTTTGAGCTGGACCTAACGTTGAGCCCTGAGAGCAGCCTGGTTGCCAGGGTGCTGTGCATGCTGTAATGTGTGCGTGCATGTGCTGCAGCTGCTGCTCAGAGACTCAGGGAGGTAAGAGGAGGCAGCTCTGTGTATAACCTCCCTTTTAAAATACTACAGCAGCCTAATGCAGCTTGTGATGGGGGAGAGCAGCTATTTTTAGCAAAAACGCTTCAGGTGAGTTGAAACTTTCCCCTTTGTTGCCTGCATCTTCAAAGCTCTTCTTCCAGCCTGGAGAAACAAGGCTAATCAGCCTCTGCTGCTTCCCAGTTCTCCCAGCAGCGAGTCTGCAGGCTCTGGGATGCTGCAGCCTGCCCTGCTTGTGCCTCAGTGCTGGGCCATAAAATCTAGGGATATAAAAAGGGATATAAAAACACCACGGCCATGAGAAAGCTGGGAAATGCCTGGGGGGCCTTGGCTTCCAGATGGGCTGGGGTGTACTGGAAGCTGCTCTTTGGGGTTTCTCCAGACGTGGTGTGGATTAGCTGGAGGTGATGCTGGAGCTGTAGTGCCATGGGGGGTGTGGGCTGTGGCTCCAGAGACTCTGGAGAACCCAGAGAAGACCCCAGAACAAACATCCCCACTGGAGCAAGAGAAACATGAGGGGAGTGTGAGGAATGGGTGCAGACTGCAAGGGCAGACAAGCCCAGGGGTGCTTGGGGTCCCTCCCTGCCTCTTGTGTTGCTGTGCCACAACTGAAATAAAGGAACCAGGTGTCTGAGACTCTGCTGGGGAAACCTGGAGTGCAGCCAGTAAGAAAATATTGTCTGGCAGTGAGAGTGTGGGGTGAAGGGAGTCAGAACCTGTGAAGGGACCTTGGTGGCAGCAGTGACAGTGGTGGTGCAGATGTGACCCCAGGAGTGGCATCTGAACAGTCAGGAGGGAAAGTTTTGCTGTGGAATGTCCTCACTGAGCTGTGACAATGGGCAGAGGGGGCTGAGGGTGCCACCCACCCACCCTGTGCTCCCTGCTGAGGAGGTAAAATCAACTGGGCTGGCAAAGGGCCACAATCCCAAATTCATTGGGTAGTACTTTTGGATTGTTTGACTTTTCTCTGAAAGATTCTTCTCCCCAGGTGACTGGCAGAGCCAGCCCCCAGGGAGAGCAGTTCTGTCTAACCCACTTTTACACCATGCACTTAATGCAATGAATCTCCTCGCTTTTCTCCAAGATCTTCACTTACAACAAGATCCCTTGGCACCCTCTTTAAAAAAAGAAGCCTTGCTGACATGCCTTTATTGGGCTGCTCTTAAAGCTGGCACAATTAAACAGCACAGATAAGAGCTGCTCTGCAGCCTGCCTTCAGTTGGTAAATATTAATGCTGACTTTTTTAAGGTGAGTGGTGTGTTCCTATGCTGCTGGCAGCTAGCTTGGCTGGTACAAGAAATGGCTTCACTTTTGATAAGGGCTCAAAGAAGGTTTGAGCTCTCGGAGTTTGAGGCCAGAAGGGATAATTTGAATAAGTTGTTTGTTCTATCTAGGGTATCCTGAAGTTTCAGCTGGTTGACACTTCTCAGTTGATGAGCCCTACACCTTCAGGATGAAGGCAGAGGAGGTGTTTGGCAAGGCCAGCTGATCAGAAGGGTTGTATTTTGATTTATAGATAAACAGAAGATCCTATGCAAACAGGCATGGAATACAGTAGGAGGCAATACAGTACTTAATTACCCCTGCCATTAAAAATGTGTGGTTTGTGACTTTTTTCCCCTGGCTAACTCCAAACTCTGGAGGTCACTTCTGGCAGAGAAGAGTTTCTCCATCCTCCAACCCAGCCTTGTTTCTCACCCTCTCCTCTCCCACGGTCAGACCAACCCAGCTTTATGCTGAATTTAGAGGGCTTTGCACTTGCAGCTTCATTTTTGGTGGTGTCAGCACCTGCAGTGTCCTGAAGTGGGCACAAGGTGTGGGAGCTGCTGAGCTGGGAGAGCAGATCTGCAGCTCCTGGGAATGTTCATTTGGCATTTAAGCTCTCACTGGGAGCTGGTGAGGATGTCCAGAGCTGTCCCTCCAGTCCAGGGGATTACAAATTATCTTTGGGATGGGGCTGGAAAAGTGGGAATGGGGTTAGGATGTGGAAAATTGGGAATGATGGGGATGTGGAAAACTGGGAATTGTGGTGGGAGATGGAAAATTGGGAATGGGGCTGCAGTGAATGCCAAGCAGTCCATGCTGTCAGGGGGATGGTGTATTGAAAATGCAGCTTATCATCACCCCAAGACTATGTCTGGGGCCAACAAGTCACAAAAGGGAGAAGAAATCTGGCTGAAAGTCTTACTGGGAGGCAGATGTTAATTTTAAGGCTGCCACAGGTCCTAACCAGTAATCTTGTGTCTTGTTTGCTTTGTGCTGCCCTGAGGCTGACAGGGAGGTGCTGAAGGTTTTTTGTCCCTTCATTGCACCTCCTTCATTCAATTCTGCACCTTCAGAAACCAGTGTGACTTTTGCCTAATGAAAAACCGAATTGGACAAAAAACAATAGAGGGGCTTGGCTGGTGAGAGGCTGGGTTGTGACATCTTACAAGGAAATATAGATATATACATAAAGAAAGCAATTTATGCACCTCTACGATACCTGGCAATGTGAATCCACATTTAGCACAGGGGGAATTGCTGGCTCTGTGGGGATTGAGGGCTGTTTGGCAAAGCAAGCTCTCTGCCATCAAATGAAGAGATCAGCCACGCTTCCTGGAGCCAGCGAGCCTGGGTTATATTTAACCCAGCAGTTTTCACACTGGGAGAGTAAGTACATACTTTATGTCTCATTTCTGTCCTGGGTGCCATGGTGCATCACAATTGTGGCAGGGGTGATCCATTCCCCATTAACACCTTTACAGGCTGCTTAGCACATCTGAGGCTCCTGGAGGGTGGGGGAGAGAGGAGAGGGAGGCAAAAGCAGCTGCAGAGCCTGAACCCTCTGCTCCTGGCTCTCCTCCCTTCTGACACCCTCCCAGACCTGCAGGGAGTGCTGCAGGCAGAGCTGAATTCTCCCTGGAGCATCAGGAGTGGATGGAAAAGTGAAGTAAATGGAGGAAAAGGTGCAACCTCTCCACCTGAGGGGTCTGGGGGTGCTCTGGGGGCTGAACAAATGCTGTCCTGCCCCTTGCAGGGCTTGGCTTGGACCAGGGTGCTCACCACTGAGAGGAATGTCAGATTTGTCTTTGCAAACCAGCTGTGGGTCTGCTGGTGGATAAGACTAGCCCTAAGAGATAAAAGAAACAATAAGATGGATTCCACTAATTGATGAATGGAAAAAGGTATTTGCCTTTACAAACTAACTGTAGGTTTGCTGATAAATGAAATTGGATATTGGAAGATGAAAGAAGCAATGGGGAAAAGCCATGAATTCTGTAAGAATTAAAAATTAAAAGGGAGGGTTGTACATTAGAGGGGAATCTCAGGTATCAGGCATTTGAGAAATCTGTGCCTCTCAAGTACCTCAGCCCATGGGGAAAGAGAGAGGGAAATGCAGCTGGGAAATTGGGATAAAAAGAGGCTGCATCCTCCAAAAATGTGAGAGAGCCCAGGGGTATGCCCCATGGCCTCTCCCTTTATTTGAATAAAGCAAAAAGGACTCCTCTGTCTCCTTTTTGGACATAAACCTCTGGTGTTGGTGGATTAATTTTCCTGTCACCAGTCTCTCACCACCCAGTTCAGAATGGAAGTGACCTTAATGGGCCAAGGCTGAACCAGAGCAAGGTGAGCAGGAAGAATCAAGATCTGAGATTGCTCTGCTGTCCTTCCTCTCCCCAGCCTCTGCTAAATGCTGCTCCACAGATCTGCTGCCCGAGCTTGGCAGCCTTGGGGATGGCTCTGCCCAGGAGCTGCTTCCCCAAGAACACAAAGACACGAGGGGTGTGATGCCTCAGCCTGGAAAATGGGGTCCCTAAGCCTGGAGCTGGGTGCTGGAGCAGGGAAGGGGAGCAGACAATGCCTGGAATTGCCTGGGAATGCTGATTCCCTGCCTCACCCCAGAGTGAGCTGTCCCCTCAGGCAGGGCTGTAACAGAGGAGGCAAAGGGGACCTCAAATGTCACACTGCTCATTATTTCCCTGCAGCATCCAAACTCTTCAATTAACACCAATCAACACCCTTTCTCCAAACTGAGAGCCAGGAGTGGAAGCTGATGGGGGAGCAGGAGCAGAGCTGGAGGGTGCAGAGCTGGCCCTAGGGCACTGAGCAGTGTGACCTTCTGCCCTGCCCTGCATATCCAGGTTTTCCTGCCCTGCATATCCAGGTTTTCCTGCCCTGCAGGTCCAGGTTTTCCTCCTGTCTATCCCATGGAATATCTGGCATCACCAGCTCTGTTTACAGCTATACATGGAGAGCTAAAAATGCTTTACAGGAGCAGGCTTATAGACCAGGTCATCTTAAAAATTAGGGGGAAATGGGGCATGTTATTGTGGCAACGTGCTCAGTGTGGCAGCAAGTGACAGTCAAGGGCATGGAGCTTGCAGGACCTTAGGAACCCATCCTGAGCAGGTTTGGGAGGGTATGAGGGGAATAAACCCATTTCCTGCCTGGCAAAGGCAGTGTGGGTGCCTGCTGGTGCCTGGGAAGGGGTGGAGATGTAGAAAAGAGGCAAAATAACAATCTGGAGATTGCTGGCCAGATGTGTGTTGTGAAGGACAGAGCGTGTCCTGCCTGGAGGAGAATTGCTCTCTGAGAAATGGGGCTTGGGGCATGGGGTGAAAAGAGGGGCAATGCTGGCAGCTTCATTTCAGGTTAATGAAAATATGATTAACAGTGGTAATTAACTGATGAGATGGTGACTAGTTCTCTGCCCCCTCCTGATGATTGATGGGGTGCAGAGACTGCCTGTGTCCATGCTTTCTGCTTATGGCAGCACTCTGCAGCAGCTCAAACTTTCTGCCTCTGACCTGGGTCTGGAGGGGCTTTCTGTGGCTCTTGCTCACACTCCCTCTTGCTGAGCCTGACCCCAGCCCTGCCTGGCTGGGAGGTTTCAGAGCAGGGAGGGAGTGCTGGGGCAGGATTGGGGTGAGGATGTTGGTCTGTGGTGGAGCAGAGCCAGAGCCAAGCTGGGAAATGAAAGCTCACCCCGTGCTCACGGAGGGCTGGGGCTGAGCTGAGCTGCAGGAGGGGGAATTTCCTGATGTCAGGGGCTCTGAGCCTTGGACCAGAGGGGTTTGGGGGGTGCTCACAGGTGGGAGCTGATGTCCCAGGTTCATACTGGGCTGGCCTGAGCTTTTCTCAGCACTTGCCTGAGGGAGGGGCTGAGCCAGCCACAAAATGCTGCTGCATCACTGAGTGCCCCTCTCCTCTCAGCAAGGTCACAGCTGCAAAGTGCCAGCCACGAGGGATGCTCCCTGCTCTGCCCAGTGCAGGCAAGGATTATTAAACTGCATAAAACAAGACTAAAGATACCCACGGAGCTGAACTTGCCACCTTGAAAAGCCAGATTAAACCTGTAGAAATATGTGAGAGCAGTACTGGAGGAAGGCACTGTATGGACATTACAAGTAGGGGAACAACTTATTCTTGTTTATTCCAGCATGAGGGTGGCATTTGTCCCCACAATGAAGACAGATGGCACCAGAAGTGACCAGGGCAGGTCAGAAACTGGTGCTCTGCCCCATCTCAATTTCTCTGGAGCAATGGTTAAGGATTTGCTTTTTGCTGTAGAGGGGAATAACAGAGCAGGTGAGCTATATTTTGTTTGTCTGATTACATATGCATGATCTAAAAAAAGTGACTCTCCATTTTCTCCAAGGATACCTGATGAGCATTAAAAATACAATTGCAAGAATAATCAGGTCAGACTTCAAACAAATGCAGGGAAACAGCTCTGTTCAAGAAATAGATATCCTGTTATGTCACACTTTGTCTGAACAGTTCTTAAAAAATGATCTTCCTTTTGGAGATGAAGCCAAGGCTTTTCAACCCAAAAGCTGTGAGTAGCCAAGGAGTTCCAGTGGAGAAGAAAAGCAAACCCCACAGTTTTATGGGGCCTCTCCAGAGCTTACAGCAGGGCATGGCTGGTGCAGGACCTGTGCCTCTGTGGGTTAAAATAGGTGCAAACAAAGGGGTAGGACCAGAGGGATGGCCCTGAGGGCAGGAGACTGACCCCAATCCATGAGCCCTGCTGCCTGTGGGGCAGGGGAACTCTGAGGAGAGCAGGGAGCCCCCAGTGAGTCTCTGGTAGCCCAATCTTGGTGCATAGATCTGGCTGGGAGCTGCAGGGATAAACCTTTTTTGGGAGGGAGCCTTTTCTTCAGCAGTGCCAGGGTTAGAGGGGCTGCCAGTTCCTGTGGGGTATTGCTGCAGCAGACCTCACCTTGGGGATAGAAATGAGCCAAGGCACAGATTCTCATTCAACAACATGAGAAGGTCCTGGTTTGTTCTTTACAGTTTAACCATCCTGGCTCTGACTACAGCAGGTCCCACTGCAGGCTCTAAATGCTGGCTGTTTCCTGCTGGACCATACCTGCAAGTATTGGTTTGCAGACTCTGGACACAGTTTTCACCTAGCTCAGCTATGACTGCAGGCTCTGACTCCATCAGACCCAAACTGACCTCTCAGCAGATCATTTGCAGCAGCAACTCTCTTCCTTTTTTCATTCCTTCTTCCTCAGGGCTCCTCTACCTCCTCAAAGTCCTCTTTCTCCAGGCCCTCTGCCTCCAAAATCCTCCTGACCAGCCAGCCCACCCCTTCCATCACACTTATTAAGGGCAAGGCTATTCTTCTTTAGCAATTAGTACAACTGTGACTTATCAGGGGACAGGTCTCCTGTAATCTCTTTTTCTACACCTACAGGGAATTAGCACAGGTGCAGGGAAATGGAACTTCTCCATCCCTCCAAAACAAAGCCAGCAACTTCTCAGGTGCCCAGCTGGGACAGTTGTGTAGGCAGAGAATTTGTGCAGATCTGCAGGTGGGGTTTAGCCCTGCCTTTGCTCCTTACCTTGATGGGGAGGTCGAAAGGCTGGAGCAGCAGAGCTTGTAGCTCTAAATCTGCCAAAAAGCAACAACTTGGAGAAGGAACTATCCATAGCTTGGCTTGAAAAAAAATCCCAGATACACGAAAATGCCATCTTACAGTCACTTTACCTGCAGAGGGACACTTTCATGCATCACTGGGATGCAAATGCTTGAATAAGCTTCAGTTTAAAAGGGAGTTCATCTGGGAAGGGAAGGCAGAGGTCTCCTGTGGGCATGCCTGTTCACCAGGAATGTGCTGGGTGACCTCAGCAGCTGTGGCACATGTCTGCAGCTGGCCCTGCTATTGTTTTACAGCTTTTCACATGAGCAAGTGAGCCCTGCAAAGATACTCTGGAGCCCTGGGCTGCCAGAAGTCCTGTGTAAAAGGAGGGGAGTGAGGGAAGCTGCTCTGTGTCCATCTGATGGCAGAGCTTTGTCTCTGCTGAGAGTGGCTCTGAGATCAGCCTCCTTCCCCAGGAGCCAGGAGCTCCCTGCCTGCTGTTCCACCACTTCTCTGCAGGTATAAACATGTGTAAATATGTGTTTTTACACACCCACAGCACTGCTACTGCCCAGCAACCTGTTGTCAGTGGGCTGGGGCTGTGAGGGGGCTGTCCCAAAAACAAAAACCTCGTGCCAGTGCTAGAGGCTTGGGGCAGAGGGGTTGGGAAGTGGAAAAGGGAGATCCCTTTGCAGCAGAAAAGGGCCTGGGGGTGCTGGGTGGCAGGGGCTGCCCGTGAGCCAGCTGTGCCCAGGTACCCCAAGAGGATCTGATACCTGCTGCTGTTCCTGGCTGGCAGCAGGAATAGTGACCAGGGCAGTGGCTGTCCCCCTCACCTCGAGCCCCGTGTCAGTTCTGGGCCCCTCAGCCCGGGAAGGACATTGAGCTGCTGAGTCAGTAAAGCTGGGGAGGATCTGGAGCACAGGTG
>WBND01000240.1:266336-279602 GCA_013398595.1 Tychaedon coryphoeus | reverse complement strand
GCTGACAAAATGGCCCTTTGGTAAAAACTTTCTCATCTGGGGACAAAGCTTCCACCATTCCTTCCTAATAGTGCTGAAGTAAAAAATATGGGAAGCTTCTCTCCCTCCAGTGGTCTGCCAAAGCCTTTTCTGCCTGGGGGCTGCTTTGGCTCTGTGGAAAAAGGTAGAAATAAGCAAAGAACTTCTGTGGTTGTTGGGGTGAAGCAGAGCCAAACCTCCTCCTTCCCCCACAGCTTCTCTTCAGTCTCTTTTCTTCTCATAGGCTCTGCTTTCTTCCCACTTCATTTTTTTTCCCTCCTCTTTATATAATTTTTTTCAATTTTGTTGTTGGCAGCCCCTCTGTTTCAGATCCTCTTCAAACTTAATTAATGTGCTGCTTATTCCCTCTTCCAGATCAGTAATTATTATATTTAATAAGACCAGATCTAGTCCTGATCTGTGCATTACCTCCTGCTCTCCCAACCCTTTCCAGCTCGCCAGGATGTTACAGCTCACAGCAATGCAGCAGCACATCAGTGCATGCAAAAAGGTCAGAGGGGCTTCTTTGGCAAATAAAGAGAAAAACTGCATCAGACCTAGGGAAACCCAGCTTGTGTTGTTAAACAGGAGTGGAAGGAGAAGCTGCTGGAGTGGTTCTTTCCCTGCCACAGCTCCTGACACGTTGGATGGATCCAGGTTTGCAAATCCACAGAGCAAGGTCCCCTCTGCTGCTCCCTCTGTGGAACCAGACTGTGGGCTCCTGGATTTAGCAGAGCTCTCTCTTGCCTCTCTCCCTTCCTAATTATATCTCTGCATCTGCTAATTGTCAGGTTCTCATCAGAATCTTGGTGGTTTGCATGCAGAGACATTTCCACCTATGGAAGAGGGGAAAAACCCCCTGTGCTACAGACAGGCTCTGTCTGGGGCCCTTTGAGGACCTTTGAGATGTTCCACATCCCCAAAAACCACCTCCATCGCCTCCTCCAGACCAGAGAAGATTTCTGGGGGTTCACAGTTAATGCCTGATGCTTCCCACTGACCTTTTGTGCAAGAAAAGTAACAAAGTGGCCTGATTAACCAGGATTGAAGGAATTAAGCCCATGTTTGTGGAGATAGTAATCAATGAGGCCCCTTTTAACACACTTGTTACTCTGGGCTTCCTTTGATTGGCATTTCAGGAGCTACACACCATAAATTACCTTGATGGATTCCCCTGTGCAGCTGAATTTAAAAGAGATGAGGCAGAGGGTTGTTTTAGTTAATATTCCAGTGTGTGACT
The DNA here is from genome assembly GCA_013398595.1 of Tychaedon coryphoeus. Lineage (NCBI taxonomy): Eukaryota > Metazoa > Chordata > Aves > Passeriformes > Muscicapidae > Tychaedon > Tychaedon coryphoeus. Next base: position 278,344 of record WBND01000240.1, on the reverse strand, counting down.
TGCCAGGTGCTGTGCTTGACTCAGAACCTCGGTTCCTTCACTTCTCCAGTCCTGTCCCACAGAAAGAGCACTGCAGCTGCCCCTGAAGCTCCTCTGGGCTTCCTGCAGCTCCCACATTCCCTGACCCAAGAGTCCTTTCTGCCTGGACCATTCCTTCAACAGTTTGTGCCTTGAGGAGGGAGCAGGGGCTGTGAGGCTGAGGCAGATTAATTACTGACACAAACCCTTGGCAGGACCCAGCAGCTACTCCCAGGTGACCAGCTGGGGCTGCTGGCATGGAGAATTTGCTAAAGAATTGTTCCTGGGTGCATGTGGGTCCAAGGAAGACATTTTGGTGCCCCCCACTGCAGCCCATTAGCTCAGTGAAGTGAGAGGCTGCCTCCCTCGGATTAGAGAGCACTTGAGGATGTCATTTACTCAGGCAGATTTCCCAGCTGACTGAGCATTCTTATTCCACTAATTACAAATCAAGAGGGTGCTGTGTGCTTTGGCTCCCAGACAGGAGGAGCCCTCCTCCCTAATGGTAGGGCTGGCTGGGCTGGGGGAAGCTGAAGGGATCCTGACCATTATTATCCTGTCCCCTGCCATCAGCTGGAACAAAGTGGAGCTCACTCTGGTAAATCCTGCAGGATTTGGTGCTCAGATGCTGCAGCATGGTGCTCTCTCCATTGCTGGGCCCATGTTCAGCCCTGCAGGTGAATTCTGTCAGCACTGGGGCTCCCCCAGAGCCAGGACCCCAACTCCTCCTGGCTGCTGCTGTGCACCTCACATGAAGGGGAATCATTGAACCCGAATCTTTGGTGGCTTTTGACCAATATTATCTTATTCAAACTGTTTTCAGCTGGTGTGGGAGGGAGAGGACATAGCAAAAGCTGCTGGTTTCAATTTCCCAGTACTGAATGCTGGTGGGCTGTGGGATGTGGAGTGGAAACCACACAGCCCAACCAGCTTCAGGGCTTCCTGCTGCTCTGGATCACACAGCTTGGCCTGTTGTGAGCATTGCTGCTTTGGGAGAAGTTACAGCGTCTCTTTTCTCATTTGGAGTGTCCCTGGGTCTGTGTTTTGCTATTTGGCTGAGGCAGGCTGCATTTCCAGAGGCTCCAGGCATTGCCAGGCACTGAGAGCAGCAGAACATCTGCCTGGCTCCCTGCCCCGTGCTGCTCCCTCCCGTGCAGAGCTGTTCTGCTCTGTCACCAAGTGCACAACTGCCCTGGCTGTTTGTCTGTGACCTGTTTGCACCAAACACCCCCTCCTGAAGCAGGCAGGCCCTGGGGAGTGCTGATGATCTGCACATTTGTGTGTGTGCTGTGCATTTGTAGTCACAGCTGCAGCTGGATCCTCCAAGGGCTGTGCCAGGGAGGAGTTCCTGGGACCCACAGCCTCGTGCCTGGCCCAGTTCTGGCAGCAAACTGGTGCTGGGGTGTCTAATGCATGTGACTGGGTGTGTTCCAGAGTGTGGGGGTCCCCACCAGCCTGGGAGAAGGCCAGGAGCTGGACTGAGGCAGCAGCTGTGCAGATGGGGCAGCTTGAGGAGCTGTGGGTGGAACAGGAGAGACCTGGGCTCTGAACTGCTCCTTTTTTGGTGCCTTTCTGCCAGGACTAGGCTAACACACAAATAATTTCTGAGAATGATGCCTTATGTTTTTAGCTTTTATATTTTTCAGGTCCTGTACTGCATCAGCAGCTGTGCAGATGGGGCAGCTTGAGGAGCTGTGGGTGGAACAGGAGAGACCTGGGCTCTGAACTGCTCCTTTTTTGGTGCCTTTCTGCCAGGACTAGGCTAACACACAAATAATTTCTGAGAATGATGCCTTATGTTTTTAGCTTTTCTATTTTTCAGGTCCTGTACTGCATTAGTGAATAACTCTGAACTCCATACAGAGTGTTATCACAGTTTGGTGAGACAAAACAATCCTTCCAGGCCTGAGAACCAAGGATAGCATCACAGCCTCAGGCCTCAAAAAGTATAAACAAAAGTGAATTGGGGGGAAGCAAACTGGAGGGATGTGACTTCATTAACTGGAGCTGCAATTGGACAATTAACCCCTGATCTGCAAACAGACCAAGCTTATATCTGCCCAAAAAGCTCGTGACCATCGTGCATCTTGGGTGTAGCCTTGGAGGCTTTTGCACTGCCCAAGGTGCACCTGTTAAAGGCCTTTATTAAATACCCACTTTATTCTCTTAACTTTGTCCAGCCTCTGTTCTAGGTAGCCATTCTCAGCATTAAGAAGTTTCTCATTTAATTAACCAGCTGTTGGGTCAGCCTCAGCTTCCTTGAGGGTGGCCTGGCCCTTGCAGCCACCTAAATACCACCAAGAGCTCTTATTCCCTGGGTCTCTGCTGGGTTTTTTTCAGCTAATTAGACCTGATAAAGCCCACTTGCTGTTAGGCATTGCCTCAGCCTTCCTGTGCTCCCTGTAAACTCCACCAAACATGACAACATCTGAATCCTGCCATGGACCATGGCACAGGCAGTGTGGTGACATTTGGAGCTCTTGTTAAAGCAGCAGGTTCAGCTGAGGTCTTTGGGAATGTTCTGCTCTGCTGCTGACAGCCTCTATCCACAGCCACACTGCAGGGTGACTCTCCTGCTTGATGGAGGGGATCCTGAGGTGGCTGTTTGGAGAGCAATAAGCTCAGAGTACAGATGTGGTAGGTCGTGAGTGCCCCAGAGCTCACTCTTCCTTGGGGATTTATTCTCCTGATGGCCTCTGCAGCCCAGGCTCAGCAGCATCTTTGTGCCAGAAGGCTGCTGATGTAAGCTGAGCTCAGTTTATCAAGCTATGATGAGACCAGGGTCTCCTCTGAGTTGCCAAAGAAAGCTGAGGAAGGTCTTTGGAGGGGAGGGAAGACATGGTATCACATATTGTGTGAAACATGAACAGAGGGCATTTTCCAAACGCTTCAGCTGGCGTTGTCAACCCCAGCAATTTTTAGTGTGAACCTCCTCATATCTGGCCCTGTTTCAAGTTCTAGGTTTTGGCTCCACGCCACTCGATTCCTTTGGAATAAAAATTGAGTTCACAGCTTCGTGGGTGCAGAGAAAAACTCGGAAGGACCCCGGATCAGAAAAAGCCAAGCACAAACAGGGACTCTCAAAGGCAGCCTTCAGAAGCACTTGGTTTAGGTGTTAGGTATCTAAATTGTTTAAGAATACTTGGAGTTGACAAGCATGTGCAACATCAGAAATAGAAATGCTGAGGCATCGAAAACCCTATGGGTCCACAGGGGGATCTTTGAACTGATGCTGCTGTTGTAGCTGCAGAACAGAAAACAGGGAGTATGTGAGCAGGTCTTTCTCTCCAGGTTTATTTTTGCTCTTGCCAAGGGACTGCAGGACAAATACAGTCTCTTTCAGGCCCATTAGCTTTTATGAATTTGTTCCACTGCCAGCATACAGCTTTTGAATTTCAAGGCAGCTCCCCCTGCTAAAAGAGCTCTGGTCCTTCTCCATGTAGTTGGACCTGGCTTCTGGAGATTTGGATGGCATGTTTTGTCATAGAAACAAGACTCCAGCTCTCTGCTTTACCAGGATCTGCCTAGACACAGCCCTTGAGCTCTGCAGTACCTCACAGGAAGGGATTTTTAGCTCTGTGAGATGTTGTCTGGATATGCACGCTGAGCATCTGTGTGAAATGAAAATTTACAGCCTTCCTGATGGTCATTGCTGGGTTTCCTTGGGCATGTCTCAGCTGCTGCTAAACCCTCAGATACACTGGAACCCTCATCTAAGGCAACAAAGATTGTGGTCTTGTGTAGAAACACTGCAAGCATCCCTTGGGATTATATATCAGTAGATACATTGATCAGGGCCTCTCAGAGAATGTGGAAAGGAGAGAAAAAAAACAAAACTTTTCCACTAGTTCATGTTTGGTTTTGGATTGTGAGTGACCTCAGGTGAGCCACTGGATGGCTGTGCCTTGGCACATCACCTTCCCACCAGCACAGCCCCAGCAGCTTCTGAAAATGGTAATTTTTCTCCCTTACTTTGCCAGGCTGCTTCTTCAGCTGCCTGGTGGCAAGAGCCACTTTCCTGTTTGTCTTGCCAGGATTTAGTCCCAGCATTATCAGGTGCTTGGAATTTATGGATGGAGTGACAATCTGCATAACACGTGGGGTGCAAAGCAAAATCTCTCTCCATTTTCTGAGGTTTAGATGGGGGAGTTTCAGCAGCAAGAACAGGTTTTGCTGTGTGTTTGAGAGGGTGAAAGGAGCATGTCCTGTAGCCCATTCCCATGAGGAAAAAGTGTGTGGGGAAAGTCTGTTCTTGGGGGGACCAGCAGATTGAAGTCACCTGCTTTGAGCCGTGCTGGGCTAAAACACCTCTTGAGCTGTTTTGGGACAGCAGGAAGGGCACAGCATCTTAGGTGGCTTTTGTCCCCTCAGGACAGGCTTTGAGGGCTTCCCATGGACACGGAGGGGCAGCAGGGGAAGGAGACAGCACCGGGCTGAGGGACAAAGGCACTGATTTGGGGGATGTCCCTGCGCTCTGCCCAGGGGAGCTCCAGCTCCCCGCTGGTTTGCACGGCCGGCTCCAAACCACCAGCTTTTGGGTGCTGCCGCTTTGGGTGGATATTGGGATGGATCGAGGGGTGAAATGTGGCGCCACAGAGGGCGAACAGCAGCCGCAGCTGGAGGCTGGGACAGCGCAGCCGTGACCCCGCGGGATGAAGGCGGGGGCTGATGGATGGCAGAGGAGCCGGGGGTCTCTCCAAGCGGAGCCGGAGGCGAGTTGCCATGGCGATGGGCTAATAAAGCACCGGCAGCAGCCGGCTGTGATGCTGCAGGGAGCGGGTGGGGAGATGGGGCAGCTGGGGATGCAGAGAGAGAAGGTGACACCAGCAGAGTGCGACCAGAGTTTGGTCTGTAAGGCTGTCGGGTTGTCCCTGGGTGCTTTAAGAGTGGAAGGGAATGGGGGAAAGAGCTCTGCTCTCCCAGCTCTTTGGAAGCAGGACATCATGATGGTGCTCCTTGGGGGTGAGTGACCAGCAGAGCATCTTTGTTCTGGCCACCTGTCTGCAGGCTGGCTGCTTCTCCCGGCAGCAGGAGAGGGCTCTTGTAGGAGCCTCTTTGTCTGGGGTGGACGGTCTCAGGGACAAACTCAAGCACTCTCTGTAAGCTGTTTTTAAATCTGCAGTTTATTATTATTAGGGTGTGGGTATAGGGAGTCCTGCTGAGGGTTGCCAGCTGCAGCCCAGAGCAGGACAGAAAGAGAGTGGGGGTGAGAGAGAGAGGGATGGGGGAGAGAGAGAGGAAGAGAGAACAGAGGGAAGAGGAGGATGCAAGAGGGCGATTTTCCCATTTACAATACAATAAATCTTCTTCTGTGTTGAATATTCTAATTTCCACTAACCAATCTAACACAAGATACAAATCCTATAGCATTTACATACAGCCTGTAAGAATCATTGCATTACCATACTGTGTTACACTTTGAACTCTAAGAACTACTCTTTGGACCCTTAGCAAGGTTGTCTTTGACCTTTGGACTTGCTCTCCAGCAAGTCCCATTGTTCAATCAAGGGGGGATTACCTAGGCTGGCCATCCCATTGTCTTATAGTTAATAATTAACTAAGCTGTGGTAACTCGAAGGTGGCTTTCCTTTCTATTTCGCTGATGGTTTCTATATTCTCAGAATCTAAGCATTCATGTTTGCAAGATTTTTCAGACTCAATCTGCCCAACAGGCTCTGAGGTGGATGTCAGCTTGCAGGGACCCCCTCACGCAGGACTGGCACAAAGAACTCAGTCCCCAGCACTGGGTCCTGTTTTCTCCACGTGCCAGGCGAGTGCCTGAGCCCCAGCAGGGCATTTGGAACTGATGGTTTCTGATCCTTGGAGCGGCTCTGTGCCTCCCAGTGCCCCTGTGGGAGGTGTTAGTGGGATGTGTCCCCCCCAGCACGCTGCCCTTCCCTGTGACAGAACTGCAGCCAGCTTCCTTGGATGCTGGATTTGGGTGTAGGGTGGGAAGAATGTGTGGGAGTCCAGGGTGTTCCCCTGGCTTCCCTGGATACCTCCAGACCCTCCAGGCAGGTGTCTCAGAGGTTTTGGCAGAGTGCCCAGGACCCCTGGGGACAGGATTTCAGCTCCTGGGAAAAATTACCAACATTGCAGGAAGAATTACAAGTCACAAAAAATAAATAGAGTGTAAATTAGATTGTTAGAAGGTAGAAAAGTGGATTTTTAGAATTGTTTATGATAGGAAGTTTAGGGCTAAAATGGAGGATTTTGGGCACGGTATGTCTTTTCTTTCTTCTTCTTCATGCCATCCATCTTTGGGTCAGGATGGCACCACTGGATTGGTTTGGGACAAAGGTGGACAGTGTAATGAAAGTGTCATGTATTGGAAAGTAATTGTAAACATTAGGTGCATAATTTGTAGTATAAAAGATGAGTCCTGCCCCAAGGGCAGGCAGTGTGCCCTCAACCAGCGTGCCAGACAGACCTCTGTAAGTCAGAGAAAGAACTCCTTAGATTAGAAAGAATAAACAACCTTGGAAACTTCAGAAAGCGTCTCCTGACTCTTCTTCAGTGCTCGGGCTGGAAGCAAGAACTCTAAAACCACCCAGATGTCCTGCTGTGGGTGAGCTCAGGCTCTAGGAGACCCCACAGGCCTGGACTGGCCCCCAAGAGCTGTGTGTCCTGGAGGTTTGCTGCACATCCCTAAACTCTGCCTCCAACCTGCCCCTGCAGAATGGACCCTCCTGCTTTGCTGTTGAAGGGCTCAAATCTGCAATTCCATTCTGTTCAAGGGCATTGCAGCATGGGCCTGAGAGCAAGCAGACTTTTATTCTGGCTTGTGGAGCAGGTTGATGGGAGGGAAAGGCTTTGCTAATTATTAGCAAGGTATTCCCAGGCTGCTGTACTTCCATTCTAAGAGATTACTCTTCAATAATATGGTGACAGCCACATTTTAACCTTGATCACCATAAGAAAAGTTTGGCCTCAAAGCCAGGAGCTCCTGGACTGTGCCAGAGTTCAGGGAGATGTTCCAGCAGGTAAAGGCAGAGATGGAGAGGTTAGATAGTTTAAAAAAGAAATTAAAAGCCTTATGATGGAGAGATGCATTAAAAGATAATTGCTTACAGGTTCCACAAGATGTTTTTATGTCTCTTAAATTGATGAATGTATCCACAGGGGCTGATACTCTTAATGAAGGGTTACCTTTACTTCTGAATAAAGCAGAGATCAAAGTAATTACAACTAGATATTGATAACACTACCCATACCCCCCAGAGAAAAGGTTGTCTGAAATTGGACTTCTTAAGCTACCTAATGCTTGCTTCCCTGGCCAAAGCCTCTTCCTTCCATCCTGACAGCATCCCTGTTGTCCAAACCCCTCCTGTGCTACTGCTGGATAGCCCTTATGTCTTTAATTCCATCATCATGCACTGTCCAGATGGTGGGAGCACTCCCTTCCCTTATGGGTCAGCTGGTTTTCAGCACTGGCTGGGATAAAGGAAGATTTCCACAGCCTCCCTCAATGTCTCTGCAGGGCTAACAGGTGGGGTGAGCAAATCATGAGGGGCACAGAGATTTTTGGCATCTCTGGCACAGCCTCTCTACTCCAGGAGGGCTTTGGCTGGTGGATATTCTGATTAATGGTTTGGCAGCTGGAAGCAGACCTTGCTGTGGTGCACAGGTGCTCTGCCAGGGATTTGCATGAGCTGATGATGGTGTGGATCAGCACATCTGGAGGGGCAGGAAGGGTTACAAAGCCCACAGACCTCCCAGTTTGGGAGGTGTTCCTTTCTTAGGTGCTGTACCTCTTGCTCAGCTCTCAGCACCTCATTGTTCATCTGGTGCTTTCTTTTCTGTCTCACCCCAGTTGGTCTCTTCCCCATATTTGTAAGAACCTGACCTGAGCTGTGGATACAAGAGGAGTGATCCAACTTGATTTTTAGATTTTGGGAAAGCCCTTCCAATAAAGGGCCTTATGGCCAAGACTCATTCAGGCTGCTGGCAGTGTCAGAGACCTTTGAGCAGGGGAGGCAGTGTTTGGTGAAAGCACCTCAGGGTAAAGTGAGAGATGCTGCTCCTGAGGAAGTGTGTGTGACTGTTGCTCGTGGAAGAACAGGCCTCAAGGAGAAGCATGGTTTTCACTGCCTCTGACTGTTGTTAGCAGTACTTAAATGTGTAAATCTTGGAATGTTCTTCAATAGGAGCCATTTAAAATCCTGAGTCACTTCTGTCTCCGGATATGCCTGTCTCACTGATTCTGTTTCATGCCTCTTCTCATATCCAAGGCAGCTCATGCCAGCAGCTGAATCAGTTGGGAAAAGAGGAAGAAGAACAAGTATCAGGATGATTTCTGCTCCCAGCCTCAAGGCCCTCAATGTCCTTGAGCAGGCCAGGTGCCCTGTCTGGGTGTGGCCATCCTGGTGTATTCTCCAGTGGAGCACACCTGCCAGTGGGAAAATTGTGGGCCAGATCCTTGGGGCTTTTAGCTAAGGGAATGGCTGTGCCTTGGGACTCCCTCTGCACTCTTCCCTGTTCCCTTGCCAACACTCTTTTGTTCACAAGCATATAAATGAGGAACAGAAGAGGTGGCTTGGAGGAAACGTGGATGTGAGCAGGAATTCCATGTGAAGAACTACAGCCAAATTGTGTTCCTTAGCTGACCATGCCCTGAGTAAGACACTGGATTAGCTGCTGATGTCCTGAAATCTCTTCCAATATGAGTTTTCCTATGATCCTATGATTTGTCCTAGTTTTGGAGACCAGCAAAAAGCTCCTCTGCCGACATGCACACACAGCTGTCTTCTTGAGTGATGCCTTATTATGGCAGGAGGAGTTCAATGCAGAAACAGACTTTTTTAAAATGGCAACAGCCCTACACCATGCACTGGTTGCTGTCACTCATGTGTGAACAGCCTAACGACAATTAAAATGTTGTCTGTCCACATGAGATCTCTAAAGTTAGGTCTCTGCTGCTCAGGCAAAATATTTTCCACAGGACAGAAAATAACAACTTGAAGGTCTTGCTGCTACTGCAGAATTGTCCTCTGAGTATTTAATCTCCATTGTCTGGGGTTGGATGTGATGTTGAGGGCTGGAGAAACTTATCTTGATTGGGGTTTGTGTGGTTCAGAGTTCCTGTAAGTGAGCCAAGTGTTGCAGTAACACTAAAGATGCTTCCTGCTCTGGTCTAAAACACAGCAGATTTGATTGTGGGGGCAGTGACTGGTTTTTGGTCGAGATGTTGGTCTTCAGATCTTGTGAGCTCCTCAGGCCTTGCCTGTGGACCCTGCTCAGCAGAGGAAAGCAGAACTGTAGTAGCATTTAACCTGCTGCTTACAGGTACACCTGGATACCTGGGTTAGTAAAGACCATCCTCAGATCACAGGGAGATGAAATCTGGCTTTGAAAGAGAGATGAGGTTCTCTTCCTACTATCCAGGAATGCCATGATAAATACTCCTATCTCACCAAAGCCAGGATGGCTGTGGTCTGCAGTGATGAGGTAGAACCATCATTGCCCCTAACTTTCTCCTGGAAGCAAGAACTGGGTCATCTTCTAATACCTCAATGCAGAGAACTGACAGTTAAATTGGATTTAATCACCCATGCCTTGAGGGCCCTTGTCCTGAAGTATGTTTCCATGTTACTTTAACTATTCAAAACCAGCAGTGCTTCACAGAGGAGCTCAGGGGTGGTCAGCAGTGCCTGCAGTGGTGCTCACCCGCACCCTCAGCGGTGGAGGGCTGGTTCTGTACCTCGGAGTCAACTGCGGCTGAGCAGGGAGAGCTCTGCAGGGACAATATATTTTGAGTGTGCCTCACTGTCAGCTTTTGCCTTCCCAGCTTCGCTGCCGTGTGGCTCTGCAAAACCTCCCCGAGCCCAGCCAGCTCTGGCCAGCCTTTCCTCTGGCATCCCTGCGATTCCACACCTCTTCCACCCCTGCCTTCGCTGCCTACTCCTCGCTGCATTTTAACCTCTCTTCTCCTCTCCCCTTCCCCGCGTTTGTTCCCTTCGTTTTATTGCGATATAAGCCTCGGCAACCCCAAGTTGTGGGCCAAACTTCCCTTCCCTGCCCCGGGATCCGGCCAGGCCTGGCGGCGTGGAGGCAGCTTGGGGTGCTGCCCACCTCCTCGCAGGAGCATCAGCGCCTCCAGGAGCTCCCCCCTTCAACAGGTAGGGAGCAGCCAGCCCTGCTCTGCTCATCCTCCCGCGCCCAAAGGATGGCGGGGCTGCGCGGCCGGGGCTGGGCGGAGGACCCCGGAGCATCCATCGCTCGGGGGAGGTGCCCCCAGCCCGGGGCAGCGACAGCGACAGCGACAGCGACAGCCACAGCGACCCATCCCCGCTGCCTACGCCGCGGGGCGGGCGGCTCGGCACAAAGCGGGTGGGTAAACCCTCCTCCGGGTGCGGGGAGGAGGAGGAGGAGGAAGGCGGGGGGATGCTGCTCCCCTCCCTCGCTCGCCGCGGCCGGAGCAGCGCGCAGGCGGCACGGGCAGCCCCGGCCGGGCGGCACGGAGCGAGGGCTGGGGCGCGGAGCCCAGCGCAGCGCAGCGGAGCCCAGCGGGCTCCGGCCGCCCCCCGAGCCCCCCGAGCCCCCCGAGCCCCCGGCGGGGCAGCGGGCACGCCGGTGAGTGCGGGCGGGTGCGCGGCGGGCGCGTCCCCGCTCCCCCGGGGCATCCCCGGCGGCGGAGATGGGGAGCCGGGCCGGGGATGGGATGGGGCTGCGAGGGCTGCGGAGCCCCCCCGGGTATTGTCTGGGGGTCGGCGGACAATAGGCGGAGGGATGAAGGAAGGGAGGGCTCGGCTCGGCTCGGCTCGGCTCGGCTCGGTTCGGTTCGGAGCGTCCCCGCTGCCGCGGAACTCCCGCGGGTGTGGGTCCGGAGCGGAGCCGTGCCCGGTGCTTCCCGCCGGGCATCCAGCCCTGGCACCGCCGGCTGGAGACCGGGGAGAGCGGCTGCGGGGGGAGATGCCTGGAGGGGGACAATCCTGAGCACCCCCGGCTGGGGCCGGACGGGGAATGCAGGGCAAGGGCTGAGCGGGGAGAAGGGTGTAGTAAAGCAAAGTCAAATTTCCCCCTGAATCCTGCTGCCAGGCCTAATGGGCACAGATGTTGTGTTGGGCTGGGGAGGGAAAGGAGTTTTGGGGGCTGCTGTTTCTGAGGCTGGTATGAGGGGACAGGGGAATAAAGGTCTAGGTCTTTTCTCCTTCTCTCAGAGATACCAGGACTGAGATATGGATCATTAAAAAGGAATAGCCTAAAGCAATTAAGTGGCAGAGAGTCCCCACTGCAACACTTATCCATTGTTCCTCGCTCTGCCTTCTGCCAGAATGGTTCTCGCCTGGACAAGAGAAGTCCAATTGAACAAATAGTTCATTTCCCTGGCCAATTGCATCTGTAGTGTCTCCCCCGAATCTGCTGCTGACTGGCTGCAAATGCAGCAGCGTCCCCAGACAGAAAGAGAGAACCAAGACCCTCTGGTGAGATTCCCGCTGCTGAGGGCTGGCAAGAGCAGCTCCCAGTGGCTGCTCACCCGAGTTGTTCTGATGGCAACAGCAGAGCAGGTTGGCTCCCTCACCTCTCCATCCCCTTAGCGCCCTTCTGGGGAGTGCAAAGAAGGAAACCAGCAGGTGCTGAGGCAGCACCAGCCCACAACTAGAAGATGCTACTTGTGGTTCAGGCAAGTCTTCTCCTTTCTGTAGTCTGTCTCTTAACTTTTCCCTTACCCTGGAGGATGCGGGATTTTGGGGAGGGGGTTGAGGTGATGCTGTTTTTGTGGAGTTTGGCCAGCCTGCCCTTCAGCTTGTGCCCGTGGTGCCCTGCAGTGCACAGAGGCAGGAATTCTGGAGCCTGACCCTGCTGCTTCTTTCTGAGAGAGCCCCGAGCAGCTGGAGGGATTGCGGCTGCACCTGGGCCCTCGGCACACGCTCGCCTGGAGGCTGCTCTGTCCTTTCCCCTGGACTCTCCTCCTGGCTCACCTGGAGGCTGCTCTGTCCTTTCCCCTGGAATCTCCTCCTGGCTCACCTGGAGGCTGCTCTGTCCTTTCC